>OZ012703.1:56696853-56816853 GCA_963942595.1 Cylloceria caligata | reverse complement strand
ATGAGTCAAATTATGGCTTTCCTTCACACCATGAAAGAAGGCCAAGACGAGATGCGTGCAAAATTAGACGTTGCCAATGACTCCTGTATCTCGAGGACGGCTACCTTGCGTGAAAATCTGAAGGAACACATCGAACACAAAATATTCGATAGTGACAAACGGACGGACACGAAACTCGAAACAGTCCGTCGAGAAATAATTGAAGAGCAGGATGTTGTCAATAAATATCACAGGGATATAATTGTCAACGAGCAACGGATTGTGGCCCGACTAGACAAGGAGATGAAAGAAGCCATGGAACGAGTAACAAAGAACCAAAACACGACAGAAAAACATGGAAATAGGATAAAGGCACTAGAACAGCATGTCTCCTCAGGCATAAATAATTCCGCCCATGGTCTGTCCACTTTCCAGATAGGAAATATTACTCGTCTTCAGGCATCTACGCAAAGAACTCCGAAATTTGCGGCAGACGGCAAGCAACGGCCCACAAAATTTCTTAAAGAACTACAAGAATACTGTGAGGCTGGAGGAATTGAGGGATCGGACGTACGCATCGTCATACAAGACGCACTGGAGGGCCAAGCTAAGAACTGGTGGCATCTCGTGGAAGGTAGCGTGCATAATTTCTCGGAATTTGCAACAGCATTTTCTGCACGCTACTGGACTAGAGAAATGCAAGACAAGGTCCGTAGCAATCTGGAGTTCGGTACATACGACACAGAAGGACAAAGTCGCACCAGGGCAGAATACGCCACTCTCATTTTTGGCAACGCGCGGGACCTTGAAGAAAAAATGTCGGACGAAGCAATTATTCGCCGCCTAGCCCGACATTTTGACGAAGAGGTGCGATGTGCCGTCAGGATCCGGCAAATCATTAACGTCCAGGAATTCCTCGTCCAGGAATTCCTCCACCAGCGCCGAGACCTTCAAGGACGCGGGGGATCAAGGGACCATGGATGGCGGGGACCAACGAGGAACGAGTGGCTACCACCACGAGTCCCTGACAACCGGCCACGTTGGCAGACCCCTCCAAATAATGGCAATGGTGGATATACAGCATGGCAGCAGGCGGCACAACGACCACCACAGCCATACACCACTCCCCCACCTACGCCACAAGGAGCGTACCACCAGGGAGCGGCACCATGGCACCAGCCACCTCCACCACCACCAGTCAAGAACGAAAGATACCACCAAACAAATGCGATCCAGGGATATCCCCCTGGACCATTTATAAACAATACGATGACACCAGAGATACGAGCACAACCGAGCGGATCCCAAAATCCAAATCCGGGAAACGCTTAGACGTTGCGCCCGTACAAAAATCCGAAAGAGAAAAACGAGGTGCAACGACAAATAAAAAGGAAAGACAAGGACGAAAGGAGGGAATAAATGTAGAAAAAAGAAAGCAGAAAAGGAAGGAACGGAGAGCGTTAAAAAACGAAGAAAGAAAATCGAAGACAGACGAAGGGAAAATCGCTAGTGAGCCATCCAGTAGTCAAGCCATCCAAAAGGATATCGTGATGCTGAAATCATCAGAAAGGGAACAAGGGATCGCAACCCCGAGTACCTCGAATGATCAGCAGGAGACATCCAAAGGAGAGGCGACACGAAAGAGCGGCAATGACCAGGATGCGAGGAAGTACCAAGTATTCACAGTCACCGAGGACCTTCGAGAATTTCTACGGGAAGAACCAAAGAAAGTGGGGAAGTGGTATGATGAGATACACCCCCGGTGCCCAGAAATTCCAATAGGAATCGAGGGACTATCCGTGAATAGTCTGATTGACAGCGGCAGTGAGGTGAGCTATATTTCTGAAGAATTTTTTAAACAATATGATAAGAAATTCGAGAAATGCCCCACACTGCCAGTCACTTCGACAAAAGTAGTAGGAGCTTTTGGAGGGGAACCGGAAAAAGTCAAGAAACAAATAATGGTAGAGGCTAAAACATACGGATCAGAAGGAGTGCTGCAGTTACTGGTTGTCCCAAAATTACTACGACCTATCTTAATTGGGATCGACGGAATGTTAAAACTACAAATTTCCGTCGATGCTCACAGTAAATGTGTGGCAGTTAAAGATAAGGTCGTAGCAAACCTAGAAAACGGATTGTGGAAATTGGTACACCAGGTCACACAACAAAAAGACAGTAGTGGAGAAATTTGCGCAATACAAGAAGAATCTCTACCAACACCCCTCGAATTCAAATTATCGGAGGTGGAATTCGAGGAAAAGATGACGGAATGCCACGATCTTGAAACGAAGATTAAAACAACCTTTAAACAAATCGTTGAAAAGAACCAGGAAGTCTTCGACAGAAGGCCAGGCAGAATGACTAAATATGTACATCGCCTCATACTCAAAGATCCGAAGCCATATTTCCATCGATCATATCCGGTGGCGCTAGCACAACGAGAGCGAGTCCAGCAAGAAATCGATAAAATGCTCGACTACGGTGTAATACAAAAATCAAACAGTATTTACATAAATCCATTAATGCCGGTAACGAAAGCCGATGAGAGCGTGCGACTGTGTTTAGATGCCAGAGAACTAAACAACTATCTGGTAAATGACCACAACAACGCACCACCTATCGAGGAAATTTTTCAGAGGTGTGGAGGAAAATCCGTCATTTCCACGTTGGATCTCACTAGCAGCTTCTGGCAAATTCCACTACACCCAGACTCTAGAAAATATACTGCTTTTCAGCACAATGGAAAGTGTTACGAATTCACGGTCACACCGTTTGGATTAAAAACCAGTACGGCTAGCCTAATTCGAGCACTGGACGTAGTGTTAAGCGAATTAGATTTCGTCATTAATTTTGTCAACGATTTACTAATATTATCTAGAGATCAGGAAGAGCATCTCACGCACCTCGAGACCCTTTTTCAACGTTTTAAGGAGCACGGAATGACACTAAAATTCACAAAGTCACACTTTTTCCGTAAAGAAGTATCCTTTCTAGGCCACATTCTCACCACGGACGGACTCAAACCAGATCCAGAGAAGATACGGGCTATTAAGGAATATCCTGCTCCGAAAAATTTGAAACAATTAAGAGGATTTCTCGGTTTGATAAATTTCTACACGAAATTCACAAACCGACATGCACACGAGACCGCTCCACTTTTGGAATTGCTAAGAAAGGGAGTAAGATGGAAGTGGGAACCAACACAACAAAAAGGTTTCGATCGAGTCAAAGACCTGTTCTGCGAAGAAGTCATCCTGCGATTTCCAGACACCAGAAAGCCATATATCTTGACAACCGATGCCAGCGGATATGCACTGGGGGCCATACTATCACAAAAGAACGAGGAAGGAGAGAGCGAAGTAATATCCTTCGCCAGCCGGACTCTTAAGGGGGCAGAACATGGGTACATGACCACCGAAAAAGAGTTGCTAGCAATAGTATGGGCCCTAGAAAAATTCAGGACATATCTACGAGGTGCTGAGATTAAAATAAAAACAGACCACAAAGCATTAATCTTCCTCAAAACATGTCGATTCACGGCAGAACGATTAATGCGGTGGGTTCTATCTATTCAGGATTATAATCTGAGTATAGAACACCTCGAGGGACATAAGAATACGGTTGCTGACACTCTGAGCCGAGTGGAAGGAGACGAAAAGAATAATCGAGGAGCAATAGTAATCGGAGCAACCTTGGCACGAAAAGCTTCGAAAGAATTAATAAAGGAAATAAAACAAATTGCGAAACTTCAAAGAGAACAAACAGATCTTGGGGACATCATGGCATTTTTGGAGAAAGAAGAAAACACTGAAGAAGAAAAAAAATTCCGCCTCCAGGAAGGAATCCTCCAGAAGAAGACCAGAAATAAAATCTGGAAGGTCATGCTGCCAAAATGTATAGTGCGAAAATTAATCATAGAATGTCACGAACTCTATGGGCACATTGGAGCAAGAAAATGTTTTAGAATTCTCGACGAAGACTTCTCGTATCCCCACCTCGGAAAATGCATACGATCGCTAATGGCATGCTGCGATATCTGCCAACGCAGTAAGGTAACAACACAAACAAATTTCGCTGAAATGCAGACAATTATTCCTGAGAAGCCGGGGGACTTGATCTCTATCGACTTCTATGGACCAGTCCCCACATCGATAGGAGGAGTAAAACATATTCTCGTTACCATCGATGCATTCAGTAAATATGTGGTATTGTTTCCCATGCGGAAGGCGAACACGACGACGGTGATAAAAAGGATTTTCAATGACTATATCCCACAGCTTGGAAAACCCGGACGGATCCAGTTTGACCATGGTACGCAGTTCACCGCTAAAAACTGGTTAAAAAAACTAGAAGAAGAGAAAATAAGAGCAGTATTTTCCTCTATCCGTCACCCTCAAGGGAACATCGTAGAGAGAGTAAATCGAGAACTAGGACGATTCTTCCGAACATTCTTGAAAGAAAACCATGCTGGGTGGTATAAATGAGTGCAAGTAGTACAAGACTGTATCAACGAGTCCCACCACGATACCACCGAATTCACGCCCACTGAATTACAACGAGGTAAAAAACCGGTAAGACTGTGGAACAGATGGTTAGGAATACCGGCAAGTGAGGAAGACGACCCTTTGACATACGAGGCTAAACTCCAAATTGCACGAGAAAGAATAATAAAAAAGGGGGCAAAGCGGGCCGAACGATTTAATGCCACACACCGACTAACAAACTTCGAAGAAGGAAGTTTAGTATTAGTGAAGGCTTTAAATATATCGGATCCCGCAAATCAAATCACCTCGAAATTCTTGCCTCTACGAGAAGGTCCATACGTCATAGATAAGTGCGTGGGTCTAGCAACATATTTGTTAATAGATCCACTCACTAAAAAGGTCCGAGGAAAATTCCACGCCAGTCTCTTGACCAAGTATCGTACGGAAATAGAAACAGAAGAAGGAGACAACACAGAGACAAGTAGAAATAAATAGAATAAGAACAACCAAAATTAGAATAGTAAACAGACTAAAAGAAAAATCGATCATAGGCTTAAAACAAGAAATTTAAGAAAAATAAAATTAGATATAAGAAATTAGAATAAGGAATTTCGATTGTGGATTCTAAATTCACATCCAATAAAAATAAATTCAAAATAGTAATAAGAATAAATAACAACAAATCATAGAGTTAAAAATAGATAGAAGAAATTAAGATAAGAAATTTCAATTGTGGCAGGAAGGATAAAAATAAATTCTCTAGAGATAAATTAAACAGGCAGTATCACGGGTCGATCAGCAACTCACCAAAGATAAACAATCGACCGAAGGATCGAGAAGAGACCGTCCCTACTCATTCATCGAGGATAAACAAACCCCCTCTAAACGAACGACGATCGGTAATAATAAAATAACCAAGGACCGATAAATAGTATCGAACTAAACGCTGGCAGGTGATAAGGAGGAAAATTAAAATATCTACTCAAATCAAATAAAAATGCAAATAAAACATAACGAAATCTGGGAATTAAGGACAATTACAATAAAAAACAAAGGAATTAGAAGTTGGCGAGGAAAAATATCAAAAATTCAACATAAAAGCAACCGATGGGATTTAAAATATCCCATAGACAGCGACGGTCTTATAAAAATCACTGACGATAACATTCGAGGGTGGGAACCGGGAAACAGAGAGGGGATGGAGAATCGCGTCGAACACCAAATTTACACAGAAACAATTAGTCTAAATCGAGCCATCGACGAAGAATATCCAAAATGTACCGCAACTATCCGACGGACAATTTACAAGGGGAATACCAGCGAATAGAGATTCTCAGCATCGCTGACCCACAGCGATTCTATATCTACAAAGAAGACACAGAAAGTGTCCGGGAAAACTTTATAACATACATTGAAGACCTGCCCCTCAACACACCAGGGATCAGTCAACTCCAGCCAGGACAGGATCACACAGGCAGACAAATTCTTTATCGATTCGAAGATAAATTCTACCGTGGTCTCATGACCACCGAAGAGAACCTAGAGGGTGACATTTTAATTTGGTTGGGCGATCTCGCCATCGACCAGGCAGCTAAAATAAGTGCTTGCTACACAACACCGGAAGAGGCGACATATATTGCTTTTCAAGCCATCCCGGTCGGACTAGACCAGATCCGGCCCCCGGGAAACCAGTGGACCAGAAGGGAACTCGCCATCATACGGGAAACCATGACCGGAGCCACATGGAATCTGATCATCTATCCAAAGGAAACCTTCGCCGAGGCCAAATGGGTCGAATGTTGGACGAGACAGGAATCCGGCGACATCGTACTCCTCAGCGAAAAACTAATTGCACTAGGGGTGGCAATTAGAGGAGAAAATCCTCCACAGTACGACTGGGGAACGGACGGAGGGATGCTCCTAGATCCCTACTTCCAGGAAGAAGAGTCCGACGACTCAGGATACGCAACGGATACCGACCAACTTTCAGGGGCCACGACCGACCAGGAGAATGAAATGGACATCAATGAATAAAAATAAATAAATAACCTCAAAATATATAAAACTTATAAATCAAACGAAAATAAACGAAATAATATTTTTTATATATTCATCACGTAAAATTTATTTCTAGAAACCTGCAACAATAATAATAAGCAATAAAATAAGAAAATAAGATAGAAATAAGACATAGAATGAGATAGAAATTCAAAGTAGAAATAATTAAAACAGCGAGAATAATACGCAAGCAAAAATAAATTCATTAACCAAAGCACAAGAAATACACTAACAATAGATAAGAGCAAGAAGCGATTACAGGAGAATATGAAGACAAAGTTAAGACAGATAAATTCAAAGCCGAGAAAAATAATAAATAACAGATCCTCGATTCAAGGAATTCATCTCGGATCGGAGGACAATAAGACGACATACTCGTCTTATATTAAATATACCGCCGAAATGATGAGACTAAACTAGATTCACACACACCAACTCAGAGATCCATACCACACAGCATACACACACATAAACAAACTACCGTTCTTCAAGATATAGTTATACTACCAAGCAGTATAACTATAGTCTCAAGATACATTGAAGATTGATCTACAAGCAACACGCCAAAGTATTATAAACCAGAAGAGAGTATTAACGGGACCAAATGGGCTACAGGAGATGGGCTACAGGACGACTAGGAGATATAGTAATACCCTACTATACCGGCAGATGTGGAAGAAGAGCGGGGAAGTCGGTATAAAAGGGCACGACAAACCACAGTCGGGGAGCATTCTGTTCACAGACTTTCGCCAACATCCGGAATCTACCAAAGGAGGACCACCTAATCAACCAAAGGAAGACCAGCTAATCGACCAAAGGAGGACCAGTTATCCAACTAGAAGAAGGACCACCTAGTCAACCCAAGGAGAAGCATCTTCAACTGCAACATCTCCAAGGATCAGGCCTGAAACCGCTGGCCCAGGGAAAAACGAACATCTCCAAGGCCTACTACAGAGCCATCAGTCATCCAAGTAGTCCAGCATCCCAGCCTACAAGATCTTCCATCGAAATTATAACAAGTGGTATGGATCCAAAATATATTAAAATCCATAGGGACTAAAAAACGCCATAGAAACTAGCTAGAGCCGCTCCTGTAGCATTTCCGATGCGCCGATGCACCGAGGATGCACCGCGCTGACGCCTCCACCGGAACAGCGGCGGGACCAGCGAGTAGATCGCTCAGCCAGAGGAGCTCGAGTGAGAGCTCCGTCCCCACTACAGTCCACGCGCTATAGATATAGAATAGGCTACCTCCAAACACCGAGAAATAATAACAGAGGCGATATAAATATAGTAACGATGGCAAGCCCAGCAAGCGCGTTCTATGTGTAGATACAATACCACCAAATAACTATAGAAATGCTTTATTAATTCAAGATAAAATCTCCTACTTCATGCGGACGCGATTATAGAGGCATGCGTAAGCCCGGGTTAAATTCTTGTTGTAAGGTGCATAATCACCAAAATTAAGGAAAAAGGAGTATATTTAATTTTTACATAAATTATTTCACTTTTACTTGTATTACTTATTAAATGTGTCTAATAAACCATACTTTTACCTAATACAGAAGCCTATATTAATTTCCTCCCTGCTCGAGTTCGAACTAAAACCCTTTAAGGGTGATGTTAACGTAAAACACCGTTACAATGTATGTATGTATGTATGTATGTATGTATGTATGTATGTATGTATGTATGTATGTATGTATGTATGTATGTATGTATGTATGTATGTATGTATGTATGTATGTATGTATGTATGTATGTATGTATGTATGTATGTATGTATGTATGTATGTATGTATGTATGTATGTATGTATGTATGTATGTATGTATGTATGTATGTATGTATGTATGTATGTATGTATGTATGTATGTATGTATGTATGTATGTATGTATGTATGTATGTATGTATGTATGTATGTATGTATGTATGTATGTATGTATGTATGTATGTATGTATGTATGTATGTATGTATGTATGTATGTATGTATGTATGTATGTATGTATGTATGTATGTATGTATGTATGTATGTATGTATGTATGTATGTATGTATGTATGTATGTATGTATGTATGTATGTATGTATGTATGTATGTATGTATGTATGTATGTATGTATGTATGTATGTATGTATGTATGTATGTATGTATGTATGTATGTATGTATGTATGTATGTATGTATGTATGTATGTATGTATGTATGTATGTATGTATGTATGTATGTATGTATGTATGTATGTATGTATGTATGTATGTATGTATGTATGTATGTATGTATGTATGTATGTATGTATGTATGTATGTATGTATGTATGTATGTATGTATGTATGTATGTATGTATGTATGTATGTATGTATGTATGTATGTATGTATGTATGTATGTATGTATGTATGTATGTATGTATGTATGTATGTATGTATGTATGTATGTATGTATGTATGTATGTATGTATGTATGTATGTATGTATGTATGTATGTATGTATGTATGTATGTATGTATGTATGTATGTATGTATGTATGTATGTATGTATGTATGTATGTATGTATGTATGTATGTATGTATGTATGTATGTATGTATGTATGTATGTATGTATGTATGTATGTATGTATGTATGTATGTATGTATGTATGTATGTATGTATGTATGTATGTATGTATGTATGTATGTATGTATGTATGTATGTATGTATGTATGTATGTATGTATGTATGTATGTATGTATGTATGTATGTATGTATGTATGTATGTATGTATGTATGTATGTATGTATGTATGTATGTATGTATGTATGTATGTATGTATGTATGTATGTATGTATGTATGTATGTATGTATGTATGTATGTATGTATGTATGTATGTATGTATGTATGTATGTATGTATGTATGTATGTATGTATGTATGTATGTATGTATGTATGTATGTATGTATGTATGTATGTATGTATGTATGTATGTATGTATGTATGTATGTATGTATGTATGTATGTATGTATGTATGTATGTATGTATGTATGTATGTATGTATGTATGTATGTATGTATGTATGTATGTATGTATGTATGTATGTATGTATGTATGTATGTATGTATGTATGTATGTATGTATGTATGTATGTATGTATGTATGTATGTATGTATGTATGTATGTATGTATGTATGTATGTATGTATGTATGTATGTATGTATGTATGTATGTATGTATGTATGTATGTATGTATGTATGTATGTATGTATGTATGTATGTATGTATGTATGTATGTATGTATGTATGTATGTATGTATGTATGTATGTATGTATGTATGTATGTATGTATGTATGTATGTATGTATGTATGTATGTATGTATGTATGTATGTATGTATGTATGTATGTATGTATGTATGTATGTATGTATGTATGTATGTATGTATGTATGTATGTATGTATGTATGTATGTATGTATGTATGTATGTATGTATGTATGTATGTATGTATGTATGTATGTATGTATGTATGTATGTATGTATGTATGTATGTATGTATGTATGTATGTATGTATGTATGTATGTATGTATGTATGTATGTATGTATGTATGTATGTATGTATGTATGTATGTATGTATGTATGTATGTATGTATGTATGTATGTATGTATGTATGTATGTATGTATGTATGTATGTATGTATGTATGTATGTATGTATGTATGTATGTATGTATGTATGTATGTATGTATGTATGTATGTATGTATGTATGTATGTATGTATGTATGTATGTATGTATGTATGTATGTATGTATGTATGTATGTATGTATGTATGTATGTATGTATGTATGTATGTATGTATGTATGTATGTATGTATGTATGTATGTATGTATGTATGTATGTATGTATGTATGTATGTATGTATGTATGTATGTATGTATGTATGTATGTATGTATGTATGTATGTATGTATGTATGTATGTATGTATGTATGTATGTATGTATGTATGTATGTATGTATGTATGTATGTATGTATGTATGTATGTATGTATGTATGTATGTATGTATGTATGTATGTATGTATGTATGTATGTATGTATGTATGTATGTATGTATGTATGTATGTATGTATGTATGTATGTATGTATGTATGTATGTATGTATGTATGTATGTATGTATGTATGTATGTATGTATGTATGTATGTATGTATGTATGTATGTATGTATGTATGTATGTATGTATGTATGTATGTATGTATGTATGTATGTATGTATGTATGTATGTATGTATGTATGTATGTATGTATGTATGTATGTATGTATGTATGTATGTATGTATGTATGTATGTATGTATGTATGTATGTATGTATGTATGTATGTATGTATGTATGTATGTATGTATGTATGTATGTATGTATGTATGTATGTATGTATGTATGTATGTATGTATGTATGTATGTATGTATGTATGTATGTATGTATGTATGTATGTATGTATGTATGTATGTATGTATGTATGTATGTATGTATGTATGTATGTATGTATGTATGTATGTATGTATGTATGTATGTATGTATGTATGTATGTATGTATGTATGTATGTATGTATGTATGTATGTATGTATGTATGTATGTATGTATGTATGTATGTATGTATGTATGTATGTATGTATGTATGTATGTATGTATGTATGTATGTATGTATGTATGTATGTATGTATGTATGTATGTATGTATGTATGTATGTATGTATGTATGTATGTATGTATGTATGTATGTATGTATGTATGTATGTATGTATGTATGTATGTATGTATGTATGTATGTATGTATGTATGTATGTATGTATGTATGTATGTATGTATGTATGTATGTATGTATGTATGTATGTATGTATGTATGTATGTATGTATGTATGTATGTATGTATGTATGTATGTATGTATGTATGTATGTATGTATGTATGTATGTATGTATGTATGTATGTATGTATGTATGTATGTATGTATGTATGTATGTATGTATGTATGTATGTATGTATGTATGTATGTATGTATGTATGTATGTATGTATGTATGTATGTATGTATGTATGTATGTATGTATGTATGTATGTATGTATGTATGTATGTATGTATGTATGTATGTATGTATGTATGTATGTATGTATGTATGTATGTATGTATGTATGTATGTATGTATGTATGTATGTATGTATGTATGTATGTATGTATGTATGTATGTATGTATGTATGTATGTATGTATGTATGTATGTATGTATGTATGTATGTATGTATGTATGTATGTATGTATGTATGTATGTATGTATGTATGTATGTATGTATGTATGTATGTATGTATGTATGTATGTATGTATGTATGTATGTATGTATGTATGTATGTATGTATGTATGTATGTATGTATGTATGTATGTATGTATGTATGTATGTATGTATGTATGTATGTATGTATGTATGTATGTATGTATGTATGTATGTATGTATGTATGTATGTATGTATGTATGTATGTATGTATGTATGTATGTATGTATGTATGTATGTATGTATGTATGTATGTATGTATGTATGTATGTATGTATGTATGTATGTATGTATGTATGTATGTATGTATGTATGTATGTATGTATGTATGTATGTATGTATGTATGTATGTATGTATGTATGTATGTATGTATGTATGTATGTATGTATGTATGTATGTATGTATGTATGTATGTATGTATGTATGTATGTATGTATGTATGTATGTATGTATGTATGTATGTATGTATGTATGTATGTATGTATGTATGTATGTATGTATGTATGTATGTATGTATGTATGTATGTATGTATGTATGTATGTATGTATGTATGTATGTATGTATGTATGTATGTATGTATGTATGTATGTATGTATGTATGTATGTATGTATGTATGTATGTATGTATGTATGTATGTATGTATGTATGTATGTATGTATGTATGTATGTATGTATGTATGTATGTATGTATGTATGTATGTATGTATGTATGTATGTATGTATGTATGTATGTATGTATGTATGTATGTATGTATGTATGTATGTATGTATGTATGTATGTATGTATGTATGTATGTATGTATGTATGTATGTATGTATGTATGTATGTATGTATGTATGTATGTATGTATGTATGTATGTATGTATGTATGTATGTATGTATGTATGTATGTATGTATGTATGTATGTATGTATGTATGTATGTATGTATGTATGTATGTATGTATGTATGTATGTATGTATGTATGTATGTATGTATGTATGTATGTATGTATGTATGTATGTATGTATGTATGTATGTATGTATGTATGTATGTATGTATGTATGTATGTATGTATGTATGTATGTATGTATGTATGTATGTATGTATGTATGTATGTATGTATGTATGTATGTATGTATGTATGTATGTATGTATGTATGTATGTATGTATGTATGTATGTATGTATGTATGTATGTATGTATGTATGTATGTATGTATGTATGTATGTATGTATGTATGTATGTATGTATGTATGTATGTATGTATGTATGTATGTATGTATGTATGTATGTATGTATGTATGTATGTATGTATGTATGTATGTATGTATGTATGTATGTATGTATGTATGTATGTATGTATGTATGTATGTATGTATGTATGTATGTATGTATGTATGTATGTATGTATGTATGTATGTATGTATGTTATGTATGTATGTATGTATGTATGTATGTATGTATGTATGTATGTATGTATGTATGTATGTATGTATGTATGTATGTATGTATGTATGTATGTATGTATGTATGTATGTATGTATGTATGTATGTATGTATGTATGTATGTATGTATGTATGTATGTATGTATGTATGTATGTATGTATGTATGTATGTATGTATGTATGTATGTATGTATGTATGTATGTATGTATGTATGTATGTATGTATGTATGTATGTATGTATGTATGTATGTATGTATGTATGTATGTATGTATGTATGTATGTATGTATGTATGTATGTATGTATGTATGTATGTATGTATGTATGTATGTATGTATGTATGTATGTATGTATGTATGTATGTATGTATGTATGTATGTATGTATGTATGTATGTATGTATGTATGTATGTATGTATGTATGTATGTATGTATGTATGTATGTATGTATGTATGTATGTATGTATGTATGTATGTATGTATGTATGTATGTATGTATGTATGTATGTATGTATGTATGTATGTATGTATGTATGTATGTATGTATGTATGTATGTATGTATGTATGTATGTATGTATGTATGTATGTATGTATGTATGTATGTATGTATGTATGTATGTATGTATGTATGTATGTATGTATGTATGTATGTATGTATGTATGTATGTATGTATGTATGTATGTATGTATGTATGTATGTATGTATGTATGTATGTATGTATGTATGTATGTATGTATGTATGTATGTATGTATGTATGTATGTATGTATGTATGTATGTATGTATGTATGTATGTATGTATGTATGTATGTATGTATGTATGTATGTATGTATGTATGTATGTATGTATGTATGTATGTATGTATGTATGTATGTATGTATGTATGTATGTATGTATGTATGTATGTATGTATGTATGTATGTATGTATGTATGTATGTATGTATGTATGTATGTATGTATGTATGTATGTATGTATGTATGTATGTATGTATGTATGTATGTATGTATGTATGTATGTATGTATGTATGTATGTATGTATGTATGTATGTATGTATGTATGTATGTATGTATGTATGTATGTATGTATGTATGTATGTATGTATGTATGTATGTATGTATGTATGTATGTATGTATGTATGTATGTATGTATGTATGTATGTATGTATGTATGTATGTATGTATGTATGTATGTATGTATGTATGTATGTATGTATGTATGTATGTATGTATGTATGTATGTATGTATGTATGTATGTATGTATGTATGTATGTATGTATGTATGTATGTATGTATGTATGTATGTATGTATGTATGTATGTATGTATGTATGTATGTATGTATGTATGTATGTATGTATGTATGTATGTATGTATGTATGTATGTATGTATGTATGTATGTATGTATGTATGTATGTATGTATGTATGTATGTATGTATGTATGTATGTATGTATGTATGTATGTATGTATGTATGTATGTATGTATGTATGTATGTATGTATGTATGTATGTATGTATGTATGTATGTATGTATGTATGTATGTATGTATGTATGTATGTATGTATGTATGTATGTATGTATGTATGTATGTATGTATGTATGTATGTATGTATGTATGTATGTATGTATGTATGTATGTATGTATGTATGTATGTATGTATGTATGTATGTATGTATGTATGTATGTATGTATGTATGTATGTATGTATGTATGTATGTATGTATGTATGTATGTATGTATGTATGTATGTATGTATGTATGTATGTATGTATGTATGTATGTATGTATGTATGTATGTATGTATGTATGTATGTATGTATGTATGTATGTATGTATGTATGTATGTATGTATGTATGTATGTATGTATGTATGTATGTATGTATGTATGTATGTATGTATGTATGTATGTATGTATGTATGTATGTATGTATGTATGTATGTATGTATGTATGTATGTATGTATGTATGTATGTATGTATGTATGTATGTATGTATGTATGTATGTATGTATGTATGTATGTATGTATGTATGTATGTATGTATGTATGTATGTATGTATGTATGTATGTATGTATGTATGTATGTATGTATGTATGTATGTATGTATGTATGTATGTATGTATGTATGTATGTATGTATGTATGTATGTATGTATGTATGTATGTATGTATGTATGTATGTATGTATGTATGTATGTATGTATGTATGTATGTATGTATGTATGTATGTATGTATGTATGTATGTATGTATGTATGTATGTATGTATGTATGTATGTATGTATGTATGTATGTATGTATGTATGTATGTATGTATGTATGTATGTATGTATGTATGTATGTATGTATGTATGTATGTATGTATGTATGTATGTATGTATGTATGTATGTATGTATGTATGTATGTATGTATGTATGTATGTATGTATGTATGTATGTATGTATGTATGTATGTATGTATGTATGTATGTATGTATGTATGTATGTATGTATGTATGTATGTATGTATGTATGTATGTATGTATGTATGTATGTATGTATGTATGTATGTATGTATGTATGTATGTATGTATGTATGTATGTATGTATGTATGTATGTATGTATGTATGTATGTATGTATGTATGTATGTATGTATGTATGTATGTATGTATGTATGTATGTATGTATGTATGTATGTATGTATGTATGTATGTATGTATGTATGTATGTATGTATGTATGTATGTATGTATGTATGTATGTATGTATGTATGTATGTATGTATGTATGTATGTATGTATGTATGTATGTATGTATGTATGTATGTATGTATGTATGTATGTATGTATGTATGTATGTATGTATGTATGTATGTATGTATGTATGTATGTATGTATGTATGTATGTATGTATGTATGTATGTATGTATGTATGTATGTATGTATGTATGTATGTATGTATGTATGTATGTATGTATGTATGTATGTATGTATGTATGTATGTATGTATGTATGTATGTATGTATGTATGTATGTATGTATGTATGTATGTATGTATGTATGTATGTATGTATGTATGTATGTATGTATGTATGTATGTATGTATGTATGTATGTATGTATGTATGTATGTATGTATGTATGTATGTATGTATGTATGTATGTATGTATGTATGTATGTATGTATGTATGTATGTATGTATGTATGTATGTATGTATGTATGTATGTATGTATGTATGTATGTATGTATGTATGTATGTATGTATGTATGTATGTATGTATGTATGTATGTATGTATGTATGTATGTATGTATGTATGTATGTATGTATGTATGTATGTATGTATGTATGTATGTATGTATGTATGTATGTATGTATGTATGTATGTATGTATGTATGTATGTATGTATGTATGTATGTATGTATGTATGTATGTATGTATGTATGTATGTATGTATGTATGTATGTATGTATGTATGTATGTATGTATGTATGTATGTATGTATGTATGTATGTATGTATGTATGTATGTATGTATGTATGTATGTATGTATGTATGTATGTATGTATGTATGTATGTATGTATGTATGTATGTATGTATGTATGTATGTATGTATGTATGTATGTATGTATGTATGTATGTATGTATGTATGTATGTATGTATGTATGTATGTATGTATGTATGTATGTATGTATGTATGTATGTATGTATGTATGTATGTATGTATGTATGTATGTATGTATGTATGTATGTATGTATGTATGTATGTATGTATGTATGTATGTATGTATGTATGTATGTATGTATGTATGTATGTATGTATGTATGTATGTATGTATGTATGTATGTATGTATGTATGTATGTATGTATGTATGTATGTATGTATGTATGTATGTATGTATGTATGTATGTATGTATGTATGTATGTATGTATGTATGTATGTATGTATGTATGTATGTATGTATGTATGTATGTATGTATGTATGTATGTATGTATGTATGTATGTATGTATGTATGTATGTATGTATGTATGTATGTATGTATGTATGTATGTATGTATGTATGTATGTATGTATGTATGTATGTATGTATGTATGTATGTATGTATGTATGTATGTATGTATGTATGTATGTATGTATGTATGTATGTATGTATGTATGTATGTATGTATGTATGTATGTATGTATGTATGTATGTATGTATGTATGTATGTATGTATGTATGTATGTATGTATGTATGTATGTATGTATGTATGTATGTATGTATGTATGTATGTATGTATGTATGTATGTATGTATGTATGTATGTATGTATGTATGTATGTATGTATGTATGTATGTATGTATGTATGTATGTATGTATGTATGTATGTATGTATGTATGTATGTATGTATGTATGTATGTATGTATGTATGTATGTATGTTATGTATGTATGTATGTATGTATGTATGTATGTATGTATGTATGTATGTATGTATGTATGTATGTATGTATGTATGTATGTATGTATGTATGTATGTATGTATGTATGTATGTATGTATGTATGTATGTATGTATGTATGTATGTATGTATGTATGTATGTATGTATGTATGTATGTATGTATGTATGTATGTATGTATGTATGTATGTATGTATGTATGTATGTATGTATGTATGTATGTATGTATGTATGTATGTATGTATGTATGTATGTATGTATGTATGTATGTATGTATGTATGTATGTATGTATGTATGTATGTATGTATGTATGTATGTATGTATGTATGTATGTATGTATGTATGTATGTATGTATGTATGTATGTATGTATGTATGTACTAGCTGATTTACCCGGCGTTGCCCGGGTGCACAAACAAATAGATAAGACCTAAGCAAGGTCATTCGATATATCTCACACCTTAAAACCACCCTGACAAAATACCCTTTATCATACCACTAAAAATAATGTGGCTTTTAATAACATTTTTTAAATCCAATTTAGCTGTTATTCCCCGTATGATGTGGCACTCGGGCAACGCCGGGTAAATCAGCTAGTACATTATACACAAAGTAACGTGCGGTGCTCATTTTGCAAATTATCAAATCGCTCAGCGCTCTTTGTTACGCTCGCTTCAATATAAACTCTCTTCATATGTATGAGAATTTTCGAGTGTATTGAGCTGTTGGTTGAGTGAGATTATCATCAGAAGATAATTGCGAGCTCTGATTATAATTTATAGCTGATTTCCCGGCGCTGCCCGAGTGTCACATCATATGAGGAATAACAGTTAAATCGGTCTTTAAAAAAGTTGAAAAAAACCACATTACTTTCAGTGGGGGATAAAGTCTGTTTTCGTTGGGGGTGGTTTTATGGGGTAAGATATATAGAGTGAGTGAGTTTCTATTTTCTTGGTGAAGTTTTGTTTAAATCGGTTAAGGCAGAAAAACTAACTATTTTTAGGGGATGAAGGCGCGATTTTAAGGGGTGAGCTATATTTATACAGTGACCTTCTATTAGAACTCATCAAAATTTGTGTAAAGTTTGGTTGAAATCAGTCAAGGGGTGTGGATTTTTATACTAAATCTTTTTTTAGGGGTTTAAGTGGGTGGATATGTATACAGTACGATCTTTGTCGTACCCGTCTTAGACCCGCTATAATATTTGTGTAAGGTTTAGTTGAAATCAGTTGATTCGCGTGAATATTTTCAAAGAATCTTTTTTTAGGGGGTGAAGAGGGTGGGGTTTAGGGGTGAGATATATCCAGTGACCTTCTTTCGGCTCTTAACAATATTTGTGCTTGGTTTGGTTGTAATCGGTGAAGGCGTGTGGATTTTATTAAGAATTTTTTTTAGGGGATGAAGGGGGTAGTTTTCAGGGGTGAGGTTTATACAGTCGCCTTCCTTTGGTCTTCAACAATATTGGTATAAAGTTTGGCTGAAATCGGTCAACGCGTGTAGCTTTGTATAGCCGGACAGACAAATGTTATAAATCGGCTTAGCTTTGTTATAAATCGTCTTTTCGGGCTTTGTTTCGAATATATTCTTTCGACGTTATATTCTCCTCGCCGCCTTCCGCGATGTATCGTTGTCAGGGCGTCTGCCGGTCGGAGGCGGGAAACTTACCGCAGTTGAACACGTTTATTCGATCCTCGGAGATAGTGGTTGAGATAGTAAGGAAAGGTGTGTACCAAAGATTGCTTGTCGTGGTTACGAAGAAACTTTTGTATTTATTTGAAATAATGTCGATTAGTTAATTGGATAAAGAAGTAAAAGGGGTAGATAATAACAGATGATAATAACTGATAATAAAACTCGTAAAGTGGCCACGTCGGCCCGCGTATCGTTTCTTTTCTCTCGTCAACGTCGCGTGGGGTTTCCAGCCTTTGTCCCCGTAGCGTGAGGTCTCGTCGTGCGTGGTTAGCTCTCGTAGCTCGTACCGCTCGACTCCAACTGACGTTGCCAGGCCACTGCCTGCGAGTGCGCGGGCTCGCGCCTGCGCCTTGCGTCCTTCGGCGTTGCTCGCGTCGCCTTCCGAAGTGCGCTCGGTCGAAGTCGATCGAACTCGGATAGGGCGTTTATAACAGCTCGGCTATCCTATATTTCCTCGTCCTCGAGGAAACTCGTCAAATAGTCCCGGAGTTTTACCGGAAGTTTTCGCACTCGTGGCGGGTTCACCTTGTCCCTCGGCGTGCCGTCTCTCCGTTCGGCTATCCTCTTGATTTGGGTCGTCTAGACTCACGGCCGGTTGGCCATGTGTCGATGGTTCTCCCGTCGTCTTTCCCGGATCAAACATCCGTACGTTGAATCGTGGCTTTCGTGGATCTGTTAGTTGTTGTTGTTGTTGCCTCCTTAATTTTGTGTAGTCGTCTTCTTGATCATTAACGGTTTTATGATTCGTGTTGTTGTCGTTCTTCTTCCGTTCTTCACCATTATCGATGTTTCCCGTTGTTTCTTCTTCTTTGTTTCTAATGCCGTTGTTTGGTTTTCTTCTTGTGTTCACGTTGTCGTTCAGTTTCCCTTCGTTCTTCGTTTTTCGTTCCGTATCGTTTTCTTCGTATTCCTTCGTTGCTTCTTCGTTTTCTTCTTTGTTTTTGTTTACGGTAACGTTGTTTTCCTCGTCTTTCCAGTTCGCTGCTTCTTTGATTTCTTTGTTTTTCAGGTTGGCTGTTTCGTTGCTAACTTCGTTTTGCAGAGTTGCTGCTTCGTTTTCCTCCGTTGTGTCTTCGTTTTCTTGTTTTATTTCGTTTTCTTCTTTTTGCGTTTTTCGTTTCGTTTCGTTTTCTTCGTTCATCGTTCTTCGTTCTACTTTGTGTTTTTCGTTTTGCGTTTTTCGTTCTATTTCGTTTTCCTCGTTTTGCGTTTTTCGTTCTATTTCGTTTTCTTCGTTCATCGTTCTTCGTTCTACTTCGTGTTCTTTGTTCGTAACATTTTCAACAGACGCTTCTTTGTGTTCGTCGTTGGCGTGGAACGTCAGGGTCTTATCTCTCTTTGTGTAACCGACCCAGGGCTTTTCCGTGTAGGTGCGTCCGACAATTACGTTGTGAAGTTGTGCGTCGTCGTGTACGATGCACAGTGGCAATTTCGGGACTAACACCCCGTCAACCGCCACGTCAGCAATCACCACTCCGTTAGAGATCTGCACGGCAGCGGCGGATCCCCACCCTTGCAGCCTCGTGACAGCCGGTGTGTATGGTAGTCTTTCGTCGATGACGCTCGACGCTTTGATTGTGCACACCGCACTTCCAGTGTCGATTAACGCTGTTATTATCCGACCGTTCACCGTTATGGCTTTGACGTGCATGTTATTTCCGTCTCTGGCCTCTTCGTACACTGTGTTGATGATAATGGGTTCCTTTGGCGTGTTTGTTCTACAATCCTTCTCTAAGTGCCCGGTTCGATCGCACCGCCGACATCGAATTTGCTTCTTCGGTTCGGGACAGTCTCTCGATAGGTGCCCGTATCGATTGCAATTAAAACACTTGAATTGTCCCTCGGCATTCTGGTTTGGCAGTTCCTTACGATCCGGTCACTTTTCCACGTGTTCCTCTTTCTTTTCGTTGGTGACTTCTTTTGTCACGCTTGTTGTTGGTCGTTGTAATCGTCCTGGAGGTTGTTCTCTGCCTCCCGCGCCACCTGTCGTGCGTGTTTCGCGAGAACTTGCGTTCTTCATGGACGCCCGGCACACGTCACCAGTCGTTCGGTAATATGCGGCAGCAACGCCCATGCCGTCCTCATGATATCTGAGTCCAGCTATCACTTCCTTTTTTGTTTCCTGTACGTTCAGTTTCAGGTCGTTGCACAATCTCGCTTTCGCGTGAAAATAGTGTTGTACCGACTCAGTGGCGGACTGTACGCGGTTCGTCATCTTTGTCCATTTTTCCCCATACGTGTTGGATGTGGAGAAATTTTCCATAAATTTGTCCTTAAAGTCGTTCCAAGCGTAGACTTTCTTTGCGCCGTAGTGTAGTTATTCTTTGGCTGCGCCCGATAGCTGCATCCTTGCAACCTCCATCAGATAATTTGGCGGCCATCGCTGAATCTTGGCCATCCGCTCGAGATTTCGGATCCATTCTCTGGGTGGGATCGTTCCCTGCTCGCCCGAGAAGGTCTCTAAGTTTTTGGCCAGCTCTGGCACCATATGATAGGTATGGCCCCTTGTTGCTTCGTCGCTTTCTTCGTTCGTCCGGCGGTAGTGTCGTTGTCTCGCCCGATGTGAATCGCGGCTCGCGTCGCTCCAGTCGCTCGTGTCACTGTCGCTCGCGCTTGTCTCTCTCGCGCGCGGTCTCCATCGCTCGTGTTTTTCGTGCTTGTCGCGTCGCTCGAGATTGTCACGATCACTGTCATCCGTTTGGCGTTTGTTCTGCCGGTCGCGTCGTTCGCGTTTTTCCCGTTTACTCTCCGATCTAATGTCTGCGTGTCTCGCTTGTCGACGCTCGCGTCGTTCGCGTTCTTCGCGGTCACTGTCGCTTATATCGTCCTCGCGCACTTTTACACGATTCTTTTTTGGCTTCGTATTCGTTTTTAGACCTAAGCTGTCAAGCACTTGTACTATTAGCTGTATCTGTCGCGCTTTGTCGCTCGGTTGGCACTCTTCCCCGCGCGTTTGTCCCGACCTGTCACTACGTGTGTTACCAATCATCACCGGCGGGTTTATGAATAGTTGTTCCCGCCGTTCGCGCACCACGGCATCGTAGTCCGCACTCGCGTGCCCGTAATTATCGCGCGCGCCCTGTGTGGGGTGTCGAGACGTATCGCGATGTCTATCATTGTCTGTATTGGTGGTGGTAGGCGGGCCCTCCCACAGTCCGCCTGCCCCGGTAGCGTCTAGCAGGCGTGGCCTTCGCGCGGCACCCCTCCCCAAGGTTCCCGTTGCCGGGCTGCTAGCGGCCCCGCTACCACTCTTCACTTCCTCAATCGATATGAATTTCCTACTTACTCGTTCCTGAGCCGACGAGCTTCTCCTTCTCGCGCCTCTCTCTCTGTCGTCGCTCCTCGTCGGGGGTTCGGCGGAGTTCGGGTGTTCCCGGATGGTTTCGTTATATTCGACCTCCATGCTGTCATCGGGTAGACTCCCCGTCGGCGTCGTGTACCGCTCCATGTTTTCGCGCTGGAACTGCTCGAAATTCTCCGCGTTCGCCATGGTGTGAGGGAGCGCGTCACTTCTCCTTTCTCACTCGTACACTGCGACTCGCGCGTGCCTTTCGCGCGCGTTTTGGCACGTGTCGAGGTCGTTATTGTTTTCCTGCGTAACCTCTGCCTTTGTTCAGGCTTTTGCGTGCCTGGTTTGTCCTTCCGATGTATCTTTTTGTTCGTCTCGCAAAATTTTATACTGTTCGTTGTTAAAAATTTTACACTGTATTCGTTTTGCAACTTTTTGCAACTGTTCGTTGTTAAAATGTTACACTTTGTTCGTTTCGCAACACTTTATACTGTTCGTTGTTAAAATATTACACCTTGTTCGTTTCGCAACACTTCATACTGTTCGTTGTTAAATTTTACACTTTTAACCGTTTGCAAAATTTTACCTTTCTCGTTAGTTAACTTTTACACTTTTGTTCGTTCTCGTTAATTTTACACTTTTGTTCGTTCTCGTTAATTTTACACTTTTACTTTATTCGCGTCGTACGTCGCACGCGCCCGTCTCGCGTCGATGCTTAGTTCGTTATTACGCGAATAAACGTTTCTGTTTAGCACGCGCCCGTAATGCGTCGATGCCTTGTTCGTTATTTCCTTGTTGTCTCGGATCTCCAAGTATCCCACTTCTGATTGTTATAAATCGGCTTAGGTTTGTTATAAATCGTCTTTTCGGGCTTTGTTTCGAATATATTCTTTCGACGTTATATTCTCCTCGCCGCCTTCCGCGATGTATCGTTGTCAGGGCGTCTGCCGGTCGGAGGCGGGAAACTTACCGCAGTTGAACACGTGTATTCGATCCTCGGAGATAGTGGTTGAGATAGTAAGGAAAGGTGTGTACCAAAGATTGCTTGTCGTGGTTACGAAAAAACTTTTGTATTTATTTGAAATAATGTCGATTAGTTAATTGGATAAAGAAGTAAAAGGGGTAGATAATAATAGATGATAATAACTGATAATAAAACTCGTAAAGTGGCCACGTCGGCCCGCGTATCGTTTCTTTACTCTCGTCAACGTCGCGTGGGGTTTCCAGCCACTCAGCGTTTGTCCCCGTAGCGTGAGGTCTCGTCGTGCGTGGTTAGCTCTCGTAGCTCGTACCGCTCGACTCCAACTGACGTTGCCAGGCCACTGCCTGCGGGTGCGCGGGCTCGCGCCTGCGCCTTGCGTCCTACGGCGTTGCTCGCGTCGCCTTCCGAAGTGCGCTCGGTCGAAGTCGATCGAACTCGGATAGGGCGTTTATAACACAAACATTCATTTTTATACATAAGATTTTTTGGGGGGTGAAGAGGGTGGGGTTTAGGGGTGAGATATATCCAGTGACCTTCATTAGGCTCTTAACAATATTTGTGCTTGGTTTGGTTGTAATCGGTGAAGGCGTGTGGATTTTATTAAGAATTTTTTTTTAGGGGATTAAGGGTGTGGTTTTCAGGGGTGAGATATATACTGTCGCCTTCCTTTGGTCTTCAACAATATTGGTATAAAGTTTGGCTGAAATCGGTCAACGTGTGTAGCTTTGTATAGCTAGACAGACAGACAAACAGACAGACAGACAGACAGACAGACAGATAGACAGACAGACAGACAAACATTCATTTTTATATATAAGATAAGTTAGAATTTTAAGTTTAAAGTACTTTATTATAGATTTATTATCTTCTCCCACAAATCTATACTTTAATTGTTTTAAATAAGTCAGAAGTTTGAGTTTAAAGTAATTTATTATAGATTCATTATCATCTGCAATAAATCTATAATTAATTTTTTTTAATAAGTTAGAATTTTAGATTTAAAGTAATTTATTATGTTCTTCAAAAAATTTATAATTAAATTTTTTAAAATAATTTAGAATTTTAAGTTTAAAGTTATTTATTATTGATTAATTATCTTCTCCAATAAATCAAGAAATAAGTCTTTTTAATAAATTACAATTTACATTTAAAGTAATTTATTAGGTATTTATTATCTTGTTCAAAAAGTCAATAATTTAATTACTTTCAATAAGTTAAAATTTTAAGTTCAATGTAATTTATTATAAATTTATTATCTTCTTCAATAAATCTATAATTAATATTTTTATATAAGTCAGATTTTAAATTTGAAGTAATTTATTATCTGCTCCAACAAATCTATAATAAATTTTGTTTGAGATTCCGCCTGTGGTGTTATTTGACAGATCTGAAATATATTGAAAAAGATGAGTCTTCACTCACGACAGGGTGAAATAAAACCAGACGCATAGATGGAAAACAGAGAAAGTGGTTTATTTCAACTTCCACACACAGCTTCAATAATACATTGTCAACCCGTTAATTTTATGCGAAGCAAAGAAGCCAAAATAAGTTAAATTTAGAAAATAACAAAATAATGAAAATAAATGCACCAAAATTGGAAAATGAGAAATTGGATATAAAGAGAATAAATGGTTTTGAATTTATGAGAACCAGCACACAATTACATTAATTGTGCGCTGTGAGCACTGAGAGCGGTGCGTGTGCCGCAGCCAGTACTGCGGAACACGCCACGCTATGAGATCAATAAGTGCATAGACTAATTTACAGCCTGTCAGCAAATACTCAATGTGATGGTGAAATAGAATTTAAAGAGAGCGAGTACTAGTATATACAAATTTGACAACTGAGTGAAATTCTACACTGACAGGCTATGATGCAGTATACGCTGCAGAGCACTGAAGTGTGAGCTTGAGGATGCACAAATGATTAGACTGAATTCACAACACTCTCCCAGCAAGTTTAATTGGGGGAAAGTGCAGTGAATTGGTAAAACACACACAATTATATTAATCGAGCATGCTAATAATTGAGTGAAAACGTGGTGCAGCCCGCGCTGCAGAGCACGCCACAGTGTGAGACCTTTATGAGGATGTACCGATGTGTAGTTCACTCCTCACCGTCATTGAATTATGTTAAATTGTAACGGTGTACTCTTACCTGAGTTTTGAGTCCTGTTGAGAGTGATGAGAATGTCCTGAGCGAAAGGCCAACGAGAAAAGTCCAAGATAGTGGTGCGCTGTTCCTCGATGTCGTCGCAAAAGTGACTGAATTTTCAATATGGCTGCGGAATATGAAATTAACGTTGAGCGCTGAAGTCAGTTGAGCGAGATAGCCGGTGAGCGAAACCGAAGTCAAGCGAGAGAGACATCCTCTCGCTCGACGCGGCGTGCCAACGAGGCACATCCTCGGCTTCGCGAAGCCCCGCCTCGGCTACCTTCGGCTCAACCGAACGACGTGTGCTTGAGCACAGCAACAGGTCGACGCACGGCGAATATCGATCGCCGTGCGCCAGCTGATTATCCAACAAATTTTGTTTGATAAGTTAGAATTTTAAGTTTAAAGTTATTTATTATAGATTAATTATCTTTACCAATAAATCAATAATTAAATTATTTCAAATAAGTTAGAATTTTAAGTTTAAAGTATATTATTATAGATTTATTATTTTATCAAATAAATCTATACTTAAATTGTTTTAAATAAGTCAGAATTTTAAGTTTAAAGTAACTTATTTATTATAGATTAATTATAATTATTATAAATATAAACAACCTTCGTAAGCAAAAACCAAGACTCTAGCACCAGAGGTTTGAGCTGGACATGGTATTTATTTAATTTTTTAATTTTTCAACCGAATCTGAATTTAGCCTTTTAAGGGCTATTTAGGACAAAATACGGAATTATATTTTGCAGTAAAAGCGTAAACAACATGCGTAAGCGAAAATAAACTCAGAATCTTATCATGCTTGACAGAATTTGAGAAAACGCAAATTTGTATTGGTAACCTTTGCAAGGAAAATTAAGAAATATGCGAAAAACAACCCTGTACACTCCTTTAGGGATAGAACTAAAAAAAACCGTTAGAACACTTTCTACAGTTTCTAACCCTTTTACACCCGATTAGGGGTGGAATTTCTAAAAATCCTAAAATTAGTTTTTAAACATTTGTATGAGTAACATTTGCAAATAAAAACCAAGGCGATATCTCATCGTGCCTAAGAGATATTGAGAAATACGTAAAAACATATTTAACCCCTTTACACCCCCTTAGGGGTGGAATATCTAAAAATCCTGAAATTAGTTTTTAAACATTTGTATGAGTAACATTTGCAAGCAGAAACCAAGGCGATATTTCATCGTGCCTAAGAGATATTGAGAAATACGTAAAAACATATTTAACCCTTTTACACCCCCTTAGGGGTGGAATTTCTTAAAATCCTGGAATTGGTTTTTAAACATTTGTATGAGTAACATTTGCAAGCAAAAACCAAGGCGATATCTCATCGTGCCTAAGAGATTCTGAGAAATACGTAAAAACATATTCAACCGTTTAACACCCCCTTAGGGGTAGAATTTCTAAAATTCCCTTCTTAGTGAGCGTCTACGACACGAAGGGAATATATCCCTAGAATTTCAAGTTTCTAGGTCCAGGGGTTTGGGCTGGGCGTTGATGAGTGAGTAAGTCAGTCAGTCAGTCAGGACTTTTCTTTTTATATATATAGATTTACGAATATTCTAAGAATATCGTGTGAACATATGTAGTATGCATATGCATTTCGGATAGTAGCCTCAATATACGTAGAATATACGCCCTTGCAACTTACGCGTTTACAATGAAATATTGCGAACGACGAAGTGTCGTATACGACGAAACTATCTATATGTATATGAACATATACATATAATGTTCGGCTAATATACATATGTATATTGTATGAATATCCACTGAACATACAGCGCGTTGCATTCATACATAGGATATGTCATATCCGCGGATGTATATATGCAATGTATATACACTGCATGTCAAAATGCTATCTGGGACAGCACAGAGAGAAATACAATATGCAAAAAATTCACAAATTATTTCTCAAATATCGCAAAAATTTTCAATAGCATATAATACATTTTGTTAAGGAAAGTCAACAATCATTTATCAAAAATCGTAAAAATAACATTGTTATTGAAAAAACAATTAATTATTCCAATTAACATTCGTAAAAACGACACAAAACGAAATACGATATGATACGATATGATATGATATGATACGATATGAAACGAATTTTTTTCAGAGGATGAAGGGAGTGGTTTTCAGGGGTGAGATATATACAGTCGCCTTCCTTTGGTCTTCAACAATATTTGTGTAAGGTTTGGTTGAAATCAGTTGATTCGCGTGAATATTTTTGAAGAATCTTTTTTTAGGGGGTGAAGAGGGTGGGGTTTAGGGGTGAGATATATCCAGTGACCTTCCTTAGGCTCTTAGCAATATTTGTGCTTGGTTTGGTTGTAATCGGTGAAGGCGTGTAGATTTTATTAAGAATCTTTTTTTAGGGGATGAAGGGGGTGGTTTTCAGGGGTACGATATGTACAGTCGCCTTCCTTTGGTCTTCAACAACATTCGTGTAAGGTTTGGTTGAAATCGGTCAACGCGTTTAGCTTCGTATGGCCGGACAGACAGACAGACAAACATTCATTTTTTTTATATATAAGATGAATGTTTGTCTGTCTGTCCGGCTATACAAAGCTACACGCGTTGACATTTGTTAATAAATAAAATATTTATCGAAGACGACAGCATTTCGGCAATAGTGCGCCTTAAGCCGATTTCTACGAAATAAACAGTCATATAATGACTGTTAGATCTCTTGTTTTTCTTTTTCATATATTTATACAGTCTTATGCATATTTATTTGATTTTTTTTATTTTTTAACTTAATCTGGATTTGACCCTTTAGGGCCGATTACGGCAAAATGCTGAATTATGCATTCATTTTTTTACATCGAGTTAATTATTGTAAAGAGCCTCCATATTGGTAAAGAGTCTCGGGCATTGATTTATTTTTAAAGCTGTTAGGTTCTAATGTTTAAAAAAATGAATATTATGGCGCAAATTTGTTTATACTCGAGTAAATGTGAGAACAGTGATGGTTTCTTTGCATATGTATGAGTATCACAAGTCAATCAATGCATGCAAATTATATTACATAGAAGGATATGTGATATTATATTCATCGGAGCATCTAAGCGGAATTACATCCGCACAAAAACGTATATAATTGGTATCAAAATGTACGCTTTATAGCTCTGAGAAACTGTTATAGCGTTAAACCATCGCCCTTCGACTGTGCCTTTGACTCTCGAACCGGTACAGCAACCGTGTTAGAGCACATATGAAAGAAAAATATAACGAATGAACAATTAGCCATCGTAACTCGTGGCTGGTTAGCTCCTTCATGCTTACAAAAGGGTTGAAAAGATAGTTTTTTATTTTGCTACGTCCTTAACGTATATTCGAACAATAATTGTTGCTGTTATTATTATTTCAATGCAAAAGCACTGCTAAGAAATAAATAAATAAATAAAGAAGGTTGCCGTCGCTACCGCAGACTTCGAATTATCTTCAGATCAGTGACAAAAAAGACGACACTGACAAGGACTACGACTATAAATACGATGACGATGATGGAGTCGATGACGACGACGACGATGTATTAAATTTTGAATTTTATTAAACTCCGTCTGCGACACTACTACACGTCTGTATCATTTAGGTTTGCTGTCTATGGCCAGCGTCATCTTTTTTGTCATCGTCTCCATCATCGTCGTCAGCACACAAAAATATTATTTAATTTTTTACTTACAATAACTTCTCTTCAAATATATCCCTTGGAAACACTATTTTCTTCAAAATGATAATGATAATGATATTAGATAATGATCTCGCTTGCTCGCTCTTTTGCTCGTACGCTCTGTCGCTGGTTTGGTCAGAAATTGCCGTTTGACAGATTAATGCTGTCGACACGAATGTAGCCACAACGGACAAAAACATATCACCGTGAAAAAGAGACTTCTGTCGATTCGATACACTCGAAATCGAGATATCACACACTTGTTAATAAATAAAATATTTATCGAAGACGACAGCATTTCGGCAATAGTGCGCCTTAAGCCCATTTCTACGAAATGAACAGTCATATAATGACTGTTAGATCTCTTGTTTTTCTTCTTCATATATTTATACAGTCTTATGCATATTTATTTGATTTTTTTAAATATGGATTTGGCCCTTTACGGCCGATGAGGGCAAAATGCTGAATTATGCTTTGCAGAATTCTGTTTGCAGATACGTAAAATCATATTTAACCCTTTTACACCCCCTAAGGGGTGGAATTTCTAAAAATCCTGAAATTAGTTTTTAGACATTTGTTTGAGTAACATTTGCAAGCGAAAACCAAGGCGATATCTCATCGTGCCTAAGACATATGGAGAAACACGTAAAAACAGATTTATCCCTTTTACACCCCCTTAAGGGTGGAATTTCTAAAAATCCTAAAATCGGTTTCTAAACATTTGTATGAGTAACATTTGCAAGCAAAAACCAAGGCGATATCTCATTGTGCCTAAGAGAAATACGTAAAAATATATTTAACCCTTTCACACCCCCTTAGGGGTAGAATTTCTAAAAATCCTAAAATCGGTTTCTAAACATTTGTATGAGTAACATTTGCAAGCAAAAACCAAGGCGATATCTCATCGTGCCTGAGAGAAATACGTAAAAATATATTTAACCCTTTTTCACCCCCTTAATCGTGGAATTACTAAAAATCCTGAAATTGGTTTTTGAACATTTGTACGAGTAACATTTGCAAGCAAAAACCAAGGTGATGTCTCATCGTGCCTAAGAGATATTGAGAAATACGTAAAAAACATATTTAACCCTTTTACACCCCCTTAGGGGTGGAATTTCTAAAAATCCTAAAATCGGTTTCTAAACATTTGTATGAGTAACATTTGCAAGCAAAAACCAAGGCGATATCTCATCGTGCCTAAGAGAAATACGTAAAAACATATTTAACTCTTTTACACCCCCTTAGGGGTGGAATTTCTAAAAATCCTGAAATTAGTTTTTAAACATTTGTATGAGTAACATTTGCAAGCGAAAACCAAGGCGATATCTCATTGTGCCTAAGAGATATTGAGAAATACGTAAAAACATATTTAACCCTTTTACACCCCCTTAGGGGTAGAATTTCTAAAAATCCTGAAATTTGTTTTTGAACATTTGTATGAGTAACATTTACAAACAAAAACCAAGGCGATATCTCATCGTGCCTAAGAGATATTGAGAAATACGTAAAAACATATTTAACCCTTTTACACCCCCTTAGGGGTGGAATTTCTTAAAATCCTGGAATTTGTTTTTAAACATTTGTATGAGTAACATTTGCAAGCAAAAACCAAGGCGATATCTCATCGTGCCTAAGAGATATTGAGAAATACGTAAAAACATATTTAACCGTTTTACACCCCCTTAGGGGTAGAATTTCTAAAATTCCCTTCTTAGTGAGCGTCTACGACACGAAGGGAATATATCCCTAGAATTTCAAGTTTCTAGGCCCAGGGGTTTGGGCTGGGCGTTGATGAGTGAGTGAGTCAGTCAGTCAGTCAGGACTTTTCTTTTTATATATATAGATGTATGTATGTATGTATGTATGTATGTATGTATGTATGTATGTATGTATGTATGTATGTATGTATGTATGTATGTATGTATGTATGTATGTTTTTTTTTTTTTTTTCTTTGGAGGAGGGGAAATCTTCAAATGACACCCTGGTGTCCGGGTAGTGTCGTATTTCTACCGACTAAAACCCCTCCTTCCTCTCCACACACCATACTGGACCCGCTTTCGCATTACTTCGGTATGGTGTGTTTATAGCCCTGTTTGGGACATTGGTCTGCGGCTATTGCCCCGTCATTCTATATCTTCTTCAGCGTTTCCTGTGTGCGTCGTTCTTTTAGAGCTTTCAGCTCTAGTTCTCTCTTCTGTCTTCATATCTCTTTTCTTCTGCATCGTCTTTTTCAAGAAGCAAGACACTGCTCCCCATGCTTCTTCACCCGCCAGCATCAATGGGATCAGATTTTCCACATTTATTTTCTTATGTCCTAGTGCCACTTCTACATTCCTCCTTTTTTCCTCTGTGGCCGAGCACTCGAAAATAGCGTGTCGCGCGTCGTCAGTGCTGTGACCGCAATGACTGCATGCTGCACTGTCTCGCTTCTTGAACCTCGTTAGGTATTCGTTAAAACACCCATGCCCTGTCAGCGCCTGTATGAGCTCATAGGACATCTGACCATGAGTCCTTCCGTACCACTCAGTTATGTTTGGGATTAGGCGATGCGTCCATCTCCCTTTGTTGTCTGCGTCCTATCGTTCTTGGCACCGCTCCAGTAGTCTTTGATGCGCTCTCCCTTTGGCTGTAGCTCTTTCTTCCTCGTTCCCCGGCAGTTCGCGCTCTTCTTGGGTCTCTTGGTAGACCTAGCTTTTTTCACGGGCCAGAAGATCGATTGGCGGCGTACTCGCTAGAACTAATGCCGCGTTCTCAGAAACTGTTCTGAAAGCCGATATCGTGCGCAGCGCGCTACGTCGCTGCACCGCTGCTAGCTTCTTCCGCGCCACCACTTTCTCTGTCGCATTCACATATATCTCAGCTCCATAGAGTATTTTGGAGTGAATAACACTATTCAGTAGTTTCCTCTTGAGTTCGGAGCGGCCGTCGACATTCGGCATAAGCCTTGCCAGTGCTGCACCTGTCGCTGCCGCTTTTTCTCCTACTATGTTTATATGTTCTGTGAAGCGAAGTCCGCTATCTATCTGCACCCCTAGATACCTGAGAGACTTGCTCCAGGATACTTTTTGACCATTCAATACTTGTTGTGATGGTATAAACTCTCGTTTGTCCGTTACAAGCACCGCCTCTGTCTTATGGCTGCCAGCTCCAGCCCGCTTTCTCGGAGCCACTTGCTGGCACGGCGGAGGCTCTCATTCGCCACCACTTCCAGCGTTTTTGTTGTCCTGGCTGTTACCACCAGCCCTACATCGTCCGCAAAACCGACCGTCTCCGATATATTTGGCAGGTTCAGCTTGAGGAAGCCGTCATACATAATGTTCCAAAGGAACGGTCCAAGGACCGAGCCTTGCGGAACACCCGCGGTTACCTCGTACTCAACCTGCCCTTCCTCCGTATCGTAGAGAAGTGATCTATCTCTGAGGTATCCATCATTCTCATCAGGTAGGTTGGCGTTCCCTTTTCTGTCAGGGCCATTATAATTTTGTCCCATCTTGCCGTGTTGAATGCATTGCGGATATCTAGGGTGATCAAAGCGCAGAATCCTTTGCTCTGCCACGTACCGCCTTTAACCTTCGCTGCTAGTTCCGTTACTCTTGCAATAGCATCCACTGTGGATCGCCCCTTCTGAAAACCATACTGTCTCTGTGACAAGCCCCCGTTCTCATTTATGTACGTTTCCAGCCTCCGGAGCAGGAGCCTCTCGAACAGCTTTCCGGTCGTGTCGATAAGGCTAATTGGCCGGTACGATGTCGGGTCTTCAAGTGGTTTTTGCCCTTTCGAATCAGGACTAACACTTGCCTTTTCCATCTTGCGTAGAAGCTTCCTTCTCGTAGGCAGTTGTTGAAGGCCTCCAACAGTGCTTCAGGCCATATTTCCACAATCTCTCTAATAATCTCGTTGGGAATATTATCTGGCCCAGGTGCTTTCTCAGCTTGGAGTCGCTTGGCTGCTGCCTGCAGTTCCTCTATACTGAAGAGTGTGATCCTCTTCCCGATATCCCCATTCTACTATAGGCCTTTTCTCGTGAACTGGGAAGGGTGTCTCTACTATCGACTTCATGCGTGCAGGGCATGCCAGCCTCGGGATCTGTTGCTTGCCTAGTAACTTTTTTGATACGATGTTGTATGGCAATCCCCAAGGGTCATTGTCCACCGATCGGCATAGCTCTTTCCAGCACCCTCGTTTGCTGCTCTTGATTGCCCGCCGCAGCTTCTTCCTCGCTTGCTTGTATTATGCGACTAACTGTGCCAGCGTCTGTCTCGATCGCTGCATCTTTCTGCGTGCAGCCAGGCAACCCTTCCTCAGCTCGGCAATCTCCGTGCTTAACCAGTACATTGGTTTCCGCCCTCGTGGGGCTTTTTTCCGTTTGGGCATAGCTGCGTCACATGCGGTGGCGATGGTATTCATGACGTAGCTCACCAGTGCGTCCAGGTCGCCCGTCTCGGCGATGAGTTTCAGATCTTCGTGATGTTTCACGTTTTCCAGGAACGCTACCAGCTGAGGCGTGTCGATCTTTGACAGCAACCATCCACTTGCTTTCGTGGTTCCATCCGTCGTTGTTGTCTGATTCATCACCTTTTTCTTCGAGTCTATAACAAACTCAATATACTGGTGATCGCTTAGGGTGAGATCTTCCAACAGCTTCCATGCCGTCGCTCTTCCTGCCACTTCGGTGGAGGCCAGCGTGATGTCTATCACTGAACTAGTGGTCCCCCGTCGAAAGGTGTTCACATTCCCCTCGTTAAGTACCACGAGGTCGATTCTTGCCATCATTTCTGATACCGCCTCACCTCTTTTGTCTAGCCTACCGGCGCCCCATTCTGGGGACTTGCTGTTGAAGTCCCCCGTTACCAGAACGTCGCCACTAGCTGCTCTGAGGCTGTCCTCCAGATCTTCCAGCTGTGTCATAAAATCCTCATATTGGGTGTTGGGAGAGAGGTAGCAGCTGTACACCCTAACCCCGTTGATGTCAGCCCAAACGTAATTTGCTGCTGTTTCGCAAACACCTCTGACCTTCAGATCCCCATTTAGCAGCGCAATGGCGGCCCTCGACGTTTTGTCCTGGTACCAGCACCCCGTGTCCAGCTTCCGGTACTGCTCGCTAATGAGCAGCATGTCCACCTTCTTCTCATTGGCCGTTTGCATGAGAAGGTCTTGCGCTTCTCGGCCATGACCCAAGTTTATCTGGAGGTAACGTATCATCATCGGGCCTTTCTCAGCTCCTTTTGGAAGGCTTCACATTTAGTGCTACCGAGTATGTGTTGCGTTCCACCTCACATTTCCTTCCTCGCAAATCACGCAGTGGGGAAGATTTTCGCAGTCCTTGGCCAGATGGTCGTCCATTCCGCACAGGCGGCACCTCTTACTTCTATCTTCGCCCTTACAGCTCACTGCGACATGGCCGAAGCCTAGACAGCGGTTACAGCGGGTAACCTGGACCCTCTCCCTGACTCGGCACCTAACCCAACCTACTTTTAGTCGTCCCTCTTTTAGGAGCTGTCCGCCGTTTCAGCTGGCATCGTCACGATCGCTTTCTGAGTCTTCCTGAACGTCTCTCTTATCGCCCTTATTTTTATTGACTGCGGGTCCGTGTCATCTACAGCCGCCTTAATCGCTTCATGCAGGTCCGCCTCTTCTGTAACTTCATGCATGTCGAGAATTTCGATTGTAGCACTTGGGATCATGGCCCGCACGGTTGCTTTTCCTGCGAGTGCTTCGGCCACTACTTCTCTGAGGGCCTCGGTGTTACCGCCCCCCTTACTGATCTCGACCAGGATTTCACCACCGCGGGTTCGCTTTATCCCTGCAACTTTGACCCCGTGATTTGATGGATCAACCTTTTTTTTGAGCTGGCGCAGAACCTCCGCTTAAGTATGCTCGTTACCGGCCGTCACCATTAAGGCTTCTGGCACTCTCCTTCTTCTTTTTTTGGCGCTTCCGCTGGCCATCTTTCCTTGTCCTGCTTTGCCTTTCCGGCGTACGACAGTGCTCCACGTTTGGTCTGTTTCTATTTCTCTTCCGGGCTCCGGGTCAAGCTTCCTGGTCCCTGTTATCTGGCTTAGAGAACTTTTTTCCGCTGGGGTAACCGCTTTGTTGGAGCCCCGCCGCTTTCGCTCTCGAGTCCCCTCCTCCGGGGAAGCTATTGCGCTCCTTTTCTTGCTCGTCGAAGTCGGCGCATTGAGCAGTCTTCTGACGAGGCGATTCTCCGATCTTGCTTCCTGTCCACGCATTGTTTGCACCGCCTTGTATGCCACCGCTATCGCACCGCTTACCTGTCTTTATCTACCCCCTGTCACTGCTGCTGCATTTGTATGGCTCGAGCCGCTGCACGTAAGGGTGCATTTTTTCTAGAGCTCAAAGCTGCGAGCCTCTCTGGCTTTTGCTAGAGTCACCCGGCAATCTTTAAGATGCTCGTAGTGTACTACCGCCTCGTTTATTGCGTCCCTGATGACTTTGTGGATGTTTTTCGCTTCCTGAACGATGCCATTGATGGCTGAGAGATATATCCCCAGTTTTTCCAATACTCGATTCTCTTCTTTCTCCATATCTATTAGCTGATCTCTTTCGTTTTTGTTTTTTTGTTTAGTTTGACTGTCATCCATTTCTGATCCCACGAATGCCTAGGTTCTAAGAGTCCACCCCAACAGAGCCTGGTTGCTGGGGTAAGGCCACTTTAGTACACCTGGGGTTGGACCAGTTGCCCCAGGGGAACCGTTTGTGTCATCTCTCCCAGATGCCATGCAGCCCTCGGCACGGTATCTAACACCTTAGCTTGGGGTGTTTGGTCCGTGGGGGCATCTTTATTTCACCCCTATCCGCCGCCCATGATGGGATGGCGAGCATTCCCCTATCCGCCACCTGGGGACGCACCATGTAGCAGTGTACCTCTGCACCTTGGGTATGTATGTATGTATGTTTTTTTTTTTTTTTTTTTTTTTCGAGGGGGGAAATACTTTTTGTACCGTAACCGACGCCCCGTGTTGGCATGTCTGTCGTGTGAGGGATTGGTGGTCTACCCACTAAAACCCTAACCTCTCATCATTGACCGTTGTTTTGTCTCGAGGGACCGCCGCAAGGCATTACTTCTCGAGACGATCTAGCCGTGACTTCTCCTCTGATGCTTATTCAGTCGGGAAGCTGCGTTGTTGCTTCCTTCCTTCTCTCTTGTTCCTCAGCACGGAGTGCTTTCATGACGTTGGTAGCGAATGCACTCGCAGCCGCCCAGCATCTTTCCGATTCTAGCATGTGCAGAATCATATTGTCCGGGGTTGGTGGTTCTCCAAATGAAGCTTCGAGTTGTTCCTGATCCTCTTCAAAGCGCGAGCATCTGAACAGGGCGTGATCGGCGTCCTCTGGGACTCCGTAGCCTCTTGGGCAGTCTGCAGTGTCCTCGTGTCCGAAGCGATGCAGGTACGCTCGGAAGCATCCGTGTCCTGAGAGTACATGCGTCAAGTAGTAGTTCACGTCTCCATGTTTGCGGTTCATCCAGGCTTCCATGTGGGGGATGAGTCGGTGTGTCCATCTCCCCTTTGTAGATGCATCCCATTCCAGCTGCCAGGAGGTCAGACTCTCCAGTCTAGCTTCTTTTTTCTGCTGCTCTTGTAGATCCAGCGGTGATTTTTTTTGTAGCTAGTACAGCTTCCGTCTTTCGTTAGCTATTATGTGCAGGGGTATAATTCCTGCGATGACGCACACGGCATCCTCCGATACCGTGCGGAATGTGCTGGAGACCCTCAGCGCGCTACGCCGATACACTGTACCGGTTTTCCTCCGGAATTCTTTAACTTTTAGGGGGTCCCCCCAAGTAGCTATTGCATAGGTCAGTACAGAGGTAACCACTGTTGCCAGCAGTTTCCTTCTGTCCTAAAGTGGTCCACCAACGTTCGGCATGAGGCGTGCTAGTGCCACTGCAACCTTTGCTGCTTTTCCAGTCACGTACTCGGTCTCTGCTTTGAAGTTGAGCCGTGCATCCAAAATTACCCCCAGGTACTTAATGTGCGGCTGGGATGTAATATAGTGCCCTCCCACCATAAGTGTGATAGTCTCTACTTTCTTTCGTGTTGAGACCAGCACTGCTTCTGTTTTGTGCTCAGCCAGTTTGAGGTCAACTGAGCACATCCAGTGTTGAATCGTCTTGTACGTTTTCTCAAAGATGTTTTGTAGTTCCTCTTCGTATTTGGCGGTAATGACCATCATCGCGTCGTCTGCGAATGCAATGAGCTGTGCTCCTCTTGGTAGCTCCAACTTCAGCAAACCATCATACATAATATTCCACAGAAGAGGTCCCAATACCGAGCCCTGAGGGACCCCTCCGGTAACTCGGTACTCTTGTGGGCCATCATCCGTGTCGTACATGAGATATCGGTCTTTGAGGTAGTTCTTAACAATCCGTTTCAGGTACTTAGGGACTTGAAGTCTGTCCATTGCCGAGCCAATGGCATCCCATCGGGCTGTGTTAAAAGCGTTTTTTATGTCAAATGCCACAAGAAGGCAGTACCTCTTAGTACCTCCCTTCCATCGTTTCCCTGCAGTAGCTTCTCTGGCTGTACTGACTACGCGTTTGATGGCATCTATCGTTGATCTACATTTCCTGAAGCCGTATTGGTTGTCCGCGAGTAGATTTCCAATGGCGGCTTCAATCCGATTGTGGACGATTCTCTCCAGCACCTTTCGAGCAGTATCCAGCATGCACAAGGGGCGATAGGATGATGGATCGTCCGGTGGTTTGTTGCCCTTGGGCAGTAGGACTAGTCTCTGCCACTTCCAGCGCTCAGGGAAGATACCTTTACTGAGGCACGAATTATATGCATTTAGGAACTGCTGTGGGATTTCCTTGATTGCCGTTTTAAACGCTGCGTTCGGTATGTTGTCCATCTCCGGCGTCTTCTTGTTGCCCACCTTTTTACAGGCTTGGTGCAGTTCCTCGCTAGTAATCGGTGAAATGACTTCGTTGTCGTCAGTTGGAACAACATAGTACGTTTCTTCCTGTTGGGGGAACAGTGTAGAGACTATGTCCTTCAGCTGGTTGGGGCAAGTCGGCTGTTGGCGTGATCGGCTTTTTAGCTTCGTCATCACAACTCTTTACGGGCGGCCCCACGGGTCGTTCTGTACTTCGTCAATGAGTTCTGTCCAGGACTGTCTCTTGCTGTTCTTGATTGCTTTCCTCAACCTTGAGCGTGTCTCCTTGTACTTCCTTTCCAGAGCTCGATAGGCAGGCTTTTTCCTGGCTCGTTGTGCTTTCCTCCGCGCCTGGTTGCAGTCTTTGCGGAGCTCAGCCACCGTGTTGTTCCACCAGTAGACTGGGGAGTGGGGGTTCCCTTTCCCTCTTCTGGGCATCGCAGCATCGCAGGCGCTCGTTAGCCTTTGTATCAGTTCATCGGATAATGCCTCTGCGCTATGACCTTGAAGGTCGCCGTGTTCCAACGCCAGACGGAAAACTTCCTCGTCTAGCAAGTGCTCCTTCCAACCTCTGAATTTTGTGCCTGTTGCCAATAGGTCACACCTCCGTTGCCTTGATATATTCCATATGATAGCTAGGTGGTCGCTATGCGTATAGATGTTGCTCACGTGCCAGCATACGTTACCTTTTGCGAGGCCGCAGCTGAGATAGGTGAGGTTGATGATGGAATTTGCTTCGCTCTTGATGTACGTCGGTGGTTTGCCATCGTTGAGAAGAACCATGTTCAACACGGACAGTATTTCCAAAAGGGCATCTCCTCTCTTGTCTGTCTTTTTGCTGCCCCAGTCCAGCGCCCAGGCATTGAAGTCTCCTGCCACCACTCGGGGGTTCCTGTCTTTGGCATCGTTAACTAACCGATGCAGGGTTCCTTCAAAAATCTCCTGTGCCCAGCTTGGTGGGGTGTAACAGCTGTAGAAGTATACGTCATTGACTTTGACTCTAACGAAGCCATTTTGCCGTACTCTCATGACCTCCTGAAAGGGATAACTTGAGCATGACCAGATAGCGACCTTGCTCGTCGCGTCCGTCTCCCAGGTTTGCTGATCGAGGTTGTGGTAAGGTTCAGCGATGATCGCTATGTCGATATTCCGCTCATACACCGTCTGCGTCAGTAGGTCCTGCGCTGCCTCACAGTGGTTTAGATTCACCTGGAGTATTCTCATTGGCGTTTTTGGATGAGCGCCTGGTAAGCCTTCTTGTATGCAACGCATTTGCTGCTGCCAGCTATGTGTTTGCTGGCTTCCCTGTTCTGCTGCGATTTGCAGAGTACGCAGTTCGGTTCTGCTTCACAGGCTGCGGCTTTGTGTCCTTCTGTGCCGCATTTAAACCAGCACTTAGACCTGTCAACGTTGCTCTTGCAGCTTCTGGATAGATGCCCATACTCCCAGCACTTAAAGCACTTTGTTGGCGTCATTAGCTGTCTGACTCTGCAGATAACCCATCCAATTCGGAGCTTTCCAGCCTCCACTGTCTTTATGGCTTCAGCCTGAGGCAGCGCTACAATCGCAGTTTGCGTACCACCAAATGATTTGCGGATCGATTTAACTGCCTCGAGTGGGATTCTATTGGAGTCACCAAGTAGTTCCTGGAGGGCCTCCTGGACGTCCTCTTTTGACGTTACTTCATCGAGGTCCCTGACCTGTAATGTCGTCTGCTGAACACTGCTCTTAACCGCTGCATCAGCACCCAGGACCGTCCCGATAGCCGTGCAGAATTGTCCTATCTCGTCTCCGTTGGCTTTATTGAGGACAAGGATGATGTCTCCAGCTTCCGTTCTACGGATTTTAGTGACATTATTGCCTATTTCCTTCAGAGTATCATCCTTCTTCACCTTACTGAGGATCTCGGCGTAGCTCAGCTTTCCCGTTTTCTGGATGATGACGGCGTTGGGCAGCCTTGGCTGGCTCGGTTGTTTCCTCTGCTTCCTCCGTTGAACCGTCTGCCACTGGGGGCCCACGTTCTTTGGGGGATCTTGCAGGATATGGGGACGTTCTTCTGGTGTCGCCGTTCTGTTCCTCCGCATCCTCACCTTCTTGGTATGTAGGTCTGATTTTTCCAGCGGCGAGATCTCTTTCCTCTTGTTGCCATTATGTTTGGACGTAGGCTTCTGGGTGTGCGAAGTGACAGGCACCGGTTTTGGAGTCGTCTGGATTGCCAGGTCGCTCGGCATCTGCTCGAGGAACTTGGGCGACGTCTGTGTCATCGCTAGGGATTTCCTCGGCAGTGGCATCGAATATGCCAGGTTTCCTTCCAGCTACTGGAGTCTGTTGTACGTGCTGCTGATGCTGTATAACTTCTTTTTGATGTCCTTGTGGACATTGAGTTTAGGCTCCACGTAATTCAGCAGGTTCTGGATCTGCTCGCCAAGCCTTGCCATCTGCTCTTCTCTTTTTTTTATGTCGTCCCTTGTATTCCTATTTTCAACACGAGCGAGTCCTTCGTCAGTCTTGTGCTCGCGTACCGTCGATGCTACATCCTCCTCTCGTCTCTCGTGAGTTTGGCTCCCCCTAAAATCCATGGAGCCAGCACCAACCACCGGGGCTTTCACCCATTCGGAATTGGCGGCGAGATTTTCCCCGAAGGGATTGCTCGCTTGGGGTAAGTAACGTTGTGACTCACTTTCCATATTTGGTTTATATTCGGGGTTCCTTCCCCTAGCTGGGTTGTGGTTCGCCCTAGGGATTTCATTTCCTCGGTACCCGATATATCTGCCGGGCATCCCCCTATCCGCCACCTGGGGAGGCGCCCGATGCCGGACCCAGCCAACCCGTCACGGGTGTATATATGTGTGGCGTCACCGACACGCCAAACTTCACCACCTATTACCGACAAAGCCAACGTACCCACGCTACCAGCACTGCCATCCGCCACACAGCATGCGTGCACCTCGGATGCACCGCCACGCCACCGACGGAAGCAACTGTTAATTCCACGCCCGGACTTCTAGCGAGATTATCCTCGCGGTCCGGCAGTCTAGTCTCTCTTGGCTAGAGTTACGACAAGCTTCCTGTTAGACTACTACACTTGTAGCGCACCGCGCAATCGACACACCACCTATCATTCACGTCTCTTCCTTAACGCGTCTTGTAATTATCACGCACGACTGTTACAATAAATATTCGTTAATTATTATCCACGAGTGTCCACTCAATTATTATAGATAAACATAATATCTATAAATGGTGACCCCGACGTGATGTGATCGGATTGCCGCGCGAGAACACGCGGTGTGCTTAGCCGCTCGTAAAACGCATTTACGCACTCAAGCGTCTCAGCGACCGCATCGACACTAACTATTCGCGTAATAGCACGCAAACAGTGTTTCACAGCCTTTTCTCTCGTCGCGTGTGAGATTTTTTTGGTTAACTACCTGCCCTGCTGTGCTTCGATGACCGCGTCCTAACCTAATTCGCACAAGGCTGATATGCCATTGCCGCGTTCACCCACGAGGTCAGCTGGCACGTCATCATCGCAGTCTTCCCAGACACCACCTCCTGCAACGTCACCCGATCGGACCCACGACATGACACACGTCAGCAACCAAACTACAGCGTCATTCAGTGACTTGACTGCAGCCGCAGCTCTCGCCACGGTGGAAGCAGTAGTGAACGTCAAACTTCCACCATTCTGGAGGGACGACCCCTGCTTATGGTTCATCCAGGTCGAGTCAATGTTCCAGACGCACCGAGTTACAAGCGACGCAACGAAGTTCAACTACATCATCAGTTCGCTGGACACTGAGACGATCAAGGAGGTCGCAGACATGCTGAGAAATCCACCTGAAACAGAAAGGTATTCGCATTTAAAAGCTACTATCATTAAAAGACTTACGGATTCCGCAGACCATCAGCTACACAAGGCTCTGTCGGAAGTCCAACTCGGTGACAAGAAGCCCGGTCAGCTTCTGCGGCAATTGCGGACCCTGGCTGGCGACCGTGCGTCAGAGGACGTGCTTCGCGTTAGGTGGCTCGCACTGCTTCCACCAGCCATCGTGAGGTGCTTGAAAATCCTTCGCCAGGCATCACTCAACGAGCAGGCTGAACTAGCAGACGAGCTCATGGAGAGCCAGACGGGCTCCTCTGTCATGGCCACGCAAGTATTGCACCCGCCACGATCAGTGTCACCTTACCACAGGGGCACTGACCCGTTGCTCACTGGCTTGGTCCAGACTGTAGCACAAATGCAACTCGCCCTGTCCGAGCTTCTAACACTCACCAGGGAGCAGTCACGAACACGCATTTGCAGTCGACCACTTGATTCACAGCGTGGTCGCAGTCAACAGCGATCGCAAACCAGGCAGGCTTCACCCTCACCAGCACGACTGTGCTTTTATCATCGAAAGTTTGGTGCTGGTGCACAGCATTGCACGTCACCCTGCACCTACGACGCCAACCAGGGAAACTGACTTCGCTGTCGACCGTACAGGCGGCCGGCGACAGCATCACCACCAGCACGCGGGTAACCAAAGAGCTTCGCCTACACATGCACGACCGCACGACGAACATGAGGTTCCTCGTCGACTCAGGATCCGTCATCTCGCTGGTTCCCAAATCCGCCGTTCGCCATCAGCTGGCACGAGGTGACCTTATGCTGCACGCTGCCAATGGGACTAACATTCACACATATGGTGAGAAAGTTCTGACGCTCAACTTCAATCTCCGTAGAGCGTTCACTTGGTCTTTTGTCATTGCAGATGTTAATTCAGCCATCATCGGTGCAGATTTCCTGGTCTATCACGCACTGCTGATCGACTTGAGGGGGCACTGCCTCATCGACTCCATAACCTCTCTCACCTCTAGGGGTCGACTGTCTGAGGCTGTCATTCACAGCATCTCCACGATCGACCAGGCAATCTGTCCCGGTGCTGGCAGCGAAAGCTACCTGAAGCTTCTTAACAGCTTCATCGACATTACCAGACCAAGCACAGCACATGCTACTGACAAGAGTAACGCAGTTGCTCATTACATTGAGACAAGTGGACCACCAGTATTTGAGCGTCCACGGCGTCTCACCGGCGACAAACTCAGGGTCGCTAAAGAAGACTTCGACCTTCTGCTACACTACGGTGTCATTCGCCCGTCCAACAGCCAATGGGCTAGCCCCATACACATGGTGCCAAAGAAACTCGGTGGTTGGCGTACCACTGGGGACTACAGAAAACTAAACGCACACACTGTTCCGGATCGCTATCCTGTACCCCATGGAGATGACATCTTCCAGCGCCTCCACGGATCAACCGTGTTCACCACCATCGACCTAGTACGAGCCTATCACCAGATACCAGTTGCCGAAGCTGACATACCGAAGACAGCGGTAACGACGCCATTTGGTTTGTTCGAGTTCCTCGGCATGCCACCAGGTCTGCGGAACGCTACACAGACCTTCCAAAGACACATGGACAACCTGCTACGAGGTCTAGACTTCGTTGGATGCTTCATAGACGATTTGATCATTTTTTCTAAGCCGCATGAAGATCATCTCCAGCACCTGACGGCCATCTTTGAGATTCTACGAGCCAACCGACTCACCATTAATCCAAAGAAATGTCAGTTCGCGAAACACGAAGTAACCTACCTTGGTTACACCATCAACAAGCACGGCTACGCTCCACCAACTGAACGAGTTCAAGCCATCAAAGACTATCCGAAACCTAATACTATCAGTGATCTGCGCCGCTTCCTTGGTATGATAAATTATTATCGCAAATCGATACCATGGGCAGCCCGGATTCAAGCACCGTTAACCGACTTCCTCAAAAATGCGAAAAAGAACGACAAGCGCAAAATTCCCTGGACACCAGTTGCTGAAGAGGCGTGGGAAGAGTGCAAACGAGCCATCATACACGTCGCACGCACAGCCTTCCTTGCTCCATCAGCCAGCCTTTCTTTGAACACTGACGCTTCAGACACGGCAATTGGAGGCGCACTCGAACAACTCCAGGGCGACACCTGGCAACCACTAGCATTCTTCTCGCGGAAGCTCAGTCCAACAGAAACGCGATACAGCACCTACGACCGCGAGCTCCTTGCAATTTTCGCAGCAATTAAATTCTTCAGACACATCCTCGAGGGACGGAATTTCATCATCCAAACTGATCACAAGCCGATCACTTACGCTTTTTCCCAACGTGCTGACAAGGCATCGCCTCGTCAACTTCGCCAGCTGGATTACATCTCGCAATTTACGACTGAGATCGTCCACACGAAGGGGGCGGAGAATGTAGTAGCTGACGCGCTCTCGAGAATCAACACCATCAACATGCCAACCAAACTCGACGCCGAAGCCATCGCCGCTGCACAACAACTCGATGACGAGCTGCTAACGCTGCAACAAAACACATCACTCCAACTGCATCGACTCAGCATCGAAGGTCATGTAGTTCTTTGTGACACTTCAAATGGCGTTGTCAGGCCTTATATACCAACTGCTATCAGACGAGTTGCCTTCAATACCATTCACGGACTGTCTCATCCCAGTGGAAGAGCCACTGCAAGACAACTGAGAGACAAGTTTGTCTGGCCAGGCATCAAGAGGGACGCACTTCTCTGGGCCAGGCAATGCATTCCCTGCCAACGCGCAAAAGTGCATCGTCACAACCGTCTCAAGCCGAACCACATCGACATACCAGACAACCGCTTCGATCACATTCACTTGGACCTCATAGAGCTTCCAAAAATTGGTGACTTGCGGTACTGTCTGACCATCATCGACCGATTCAGCAGATGGCCACTGGCCATCCCGCTCAGCAACATGACCGCCGACACTGTCGCGGCAGCTTTCTACACACGATGGGTCTGCCAATTCGGCACACCGCTTACTATCACCACAGACCAAGGAGTCCAATTTGAGTCGTCCTTATTCACCTCGCTATCACGACTACTTGGCATTCAGCGAATTCGGACAACACCATACCATCCTCAGTCCAACGGCATAGTAGAGCGATGGCACCGCACACTTAAGGCTGCGCTGATGTGCAACGCGCAAACACCTTGGCCAGAGCTCTTACCAACTATCCTGCTTGGACTTCGCACTGCCTACAAAGAAGACTTGAAGGCCTCTCCTGCCGAAATGCTTTTTGGCACACCGCTTCGCATACCCGGTGAATTTTTTGTTTCAGACAGCATTCCAGCGGACCCCCAAGCATTCATCAGAGGATTTCGACAACACATTCAGACGGTCAGGCCAACTCCAACAGCTCACCACGTCAAGCCCAAGTTCTTCATTCTAAAAGACTTGGACACTTGCAGCCACGTCTTCAAAAGAGTCGACTCCATCAGGAAGCCGCTCGAACCACCATATACTGGCCCACACGAAGTGGTCAGACGCAGCAGCGACAAAGTCTACATCATCAAAATCAAAGGGGCAGATAAAGCAGTCTCAGTAGACATGCTTAAACCTGCCTACATCGAGGCAACAGGCAACCAACAACACCAGGATCAAACACTGACACCTGCTAACACCACCACCAAGAAAAGAGTCTCGTTCCATTCTCTTCCAGAGAAAGTCACTGGGGAGGGAGTGGATGTGGCGTCACCGACACGCCAAACTTCACCACCTATTACCGACAAAGCCAACGTACCCACGCTACCAGCACTGCCATCCGCCACACAGCATGCGTGCACCTCGGATGCACCGCCACGCCACCGACGGAAGCAACTGTTAATTCCACGCCCGGACTTCTAGCGAGATTATCCTCGCGGTCCGGCAGTCTAGTCTCTCTTGGCTAGAGTTACGACAAGCTTCCTGTTAGACTACTACACTTGTAGCGCACCGCGCAATCGACACACCACCTATCATTCACGTCTCTTCCTTAACGCGTCTTGTAATTATCACGCACGACTGTTACAATAAATATTCGTTAGTTATTATCCACGAGTGTCCACTCAATTATTATAGATAAACATAATATCTATATATGTATGTATGTATGTATGTATGTATGTATGTCTGTATGTCTGTATGTCTGCCTGCCTGCCTGCCTGCCTGCCTGCCTGTCTGTCTGTCTGTCTGTCTGTCTGTCTCTCTCTCTCTCTCTTTCTCTCTCTCTCTCCCTCCCTCCCTCCCTCCCTCCCTCCCTCTCTCTCTCCCACTTACTCACACGTCAGCATCCGCAGCTAAGCTTTCGAGGAATATTCTCTAACCGCACTCATGGAGCGTGGTCACCGTCCAGGCGAGGCATTTGTATAGCTATAGCGTATCGCTAGCATACACTTCCTTGAGAAGAGCCTGATATCCAGCGTCGTCATCATCATGATTGAATGCGAATATCACACACTTCACGAGTAGCACCAGCAGGCATGTGGCCGATTTTGCTCCAACCTGCTCTTATCTCTATCTTCCTTGTTCACCAAACTATGCATACCACCCCATTTTACAATTTACACGTTACCGACACTGCTTAAGCAGAGTTGGTAGCGTGGCGGTGGAAAAGTGGAGTGGCGGGGGTGGCCGCATGGTGGGGGAAGGAGTGGGTATAGGAGCGGTATGGAGCAAAGTCGGCCACATACTACTCACTTTAGTTTCTAAATTCAGTTTGCTTACGTTAATTTATATGAAAAAATTTACCGATTTTTTTATGCAATAGAACAGTTAGAAGAAGAGATTTCATATCAGAAAAAATCTTTCTCTCGCAATTTTAAATTTTGGCGGCCATTTGTTGCTTATTTTTTTCTAATTTACGTTTTTTTCGTAAATTCGGCGGAACTTTTACCCTAATGGTCACAGAACGTGCAAACTTTGGAATCTCTTTGTTGTTTGATGCTCAAAAATACAATTTATTCACATGTAGTCATATATGCCACCACAGCGACGTTATTTTCAACAATATATATGATAATAAATTCAACAATTTTGTTTCTAAAGTTTCAGTATTTTTTTGTTTTTGTTTGGACTCCCAGCGAGGCGCAGGCCCCCCGGAACGGTTCGGCTTTAATCTCTTGAAATAACCGTATCACAAATTCGTCCGACTATTCAAACTTGTAACCTTGGCAGAACAGCAGCGAGTCAGCAGGATGTGAAGAAGTTGGGAAATCCGAAAACGTCGGTAATATTCCTGTCGACCACCGTGTAGCGATATTTCGTGGTGTCGAGGCGGGACAGGTCGAATCTGCGATGGTAAAAATGTTGGCTCCTGAGCTGAAAAATGGCTCCGACAATTTTTACTACGATACGGGATCCGATCTTAATCTTATTTGATTATCCGCGCTCTATGGCGAAGTTCTCGTGGATGAGAGCACGAATACAGAATTCGAAGGTTCAACTGAATCAAAGGCTCCAACTCTTGGCATAGTAGAAATCTACTTCAGAGACGAGCCTACAACATTTCATGAGGTATGAGGATTTCCTACCTAAAGCAACGGAGTGTTGGGAAAACCTTATATGCGCCAGGAAAAGGCAGAAGTTTCTGTACACCATAAAACACTCGTAACCTTAAACGACCCCATATGTCTGAAACACTTCTTTCGCACGAAGGAAGAATTTGCGCAGGATGGGGCCTTCGTGCGAAGAAACCAAGGCAAGCTCGTTCTCTTGGTGAACGCACGCTCGCGAACTCAAGTACGTCTGCCTACTATAAATGGCAATTTGTCGGAATGGTATCTGCCACGGGCTTCCAACAGATCCCGATGCACCCAAAGGATTTTAAGAAAACCGCATTCTCTACGCCTAATGGTCACTACGAATATGTTTGTGTGCCAGAACGCCTTAAGAATGCGCCAGCAACCTTCCAGCGTCTCATGAATAATGTGCTGCGGGGTCTCCAGAGTACGGTATTATTTGTATACCTAGAGGACATCGTAGTATTTGCCAGGACATTGGAAGAAGACGAAAAGAAGGTGCGCTGCCTCATGAGTCGATTGGAGTAAGCGAACCTAGTGCTCGAGCCAGATAAGTGCGAACTCTTGAGAAAAGAAGTCGGTTATTTGGGTCACATATTCGATTGCGTTGGATTGAGACCCGATTAAAAAAAATTGTTGTGCGTAGAAAGATTTCCAACACCGAAAAATAGAAAAAACATACAGAAATTGTATGTTGGCCTTACTGATTATTATCGACGTTTTATTCCTGATTTTTCGAAGATTGCAAAACAGTTATCAGATTTAACAAACAAAAATGCGCCCTTCAGGTGGACTAGTACAGCGCGCGGGAGCTTCCATATCTTTGTAAGCTCCTCTGCAGAGCCTGTTCTGCTGTATCCACATTTCAGTCGGCCTTTCATTCTCACCATCGATGCTTCTGACGAGACCATCGGATCTGTGCTGAGTCAGGAGCAGGATGGACAAGACTGACCCATCGCTTATTTTTCTAAAATACACAGCCCTGCCAAGTGCAACTACGGCACGACGGAAAAGGAATGCTTGGCCGTAGTAAAAGTGCTTGAAAATGTTCAACCTTATTTGTATGGGCGACAATTTAAAATAGTCAGTGACGACGATCCTCTTAAGTGGATTGGCTCTATGAGCGATCCGGGTAGGAGACGTTGGCAATTTAAAGTAAGAAATTATAATTACGAATTTCTTAACAAGCCAGGTCGTCTGAATACTAACGCGGACGCTCTTTCGCGTGAACCGGTTTCAGAAGAGAGCACCACTTCCAGTGATACGGAGTCGCCTTCGTGTATTAGCGACAAAGATACTGTTGAGGGGGAATGTCTTAACGTTTTAGGACCTGTACGACCGGTGGTGCGTGACGCGGGAAGAACGAGATTTAATTCTGACCCACTACGCGCGCCCGCAGTGAAGCAAACTGGGTCATTAATTAAGAAAGTCCTTAAGAAGGGCGTACAGACGGACACAAGCGCGATCGCCACGCGTACGAGATCGAAGGTAGGGGAAGCGCCTACAGCCGAGTATGAGGACCCAAGCACAAGTTCCGAATTGTCAAGGGTTCCCATACATCCGCTGCATCGTAGGATGCTTCGCGCACCTCTCCTTCCTTGCAACTGGCAACTAGAAACAGAAAAAACTCCTGTAGTAGTCTCTGCACGGAAGCCCGAATCTGACGCTACATCGCCTACCAAACTGCCCCCTGCCCCGCTCCCTCACATGAGCGGCATCGCGGTGGCAATGACAAGCCCTGCGGCCAACAATTTTGATGAAAGCACGTCTGAAGCGAAGCATACCAGCGATCGGCGAGCAGTACCTGGCTGCCTACAGGACTCTCTTCAGAATTTCGAAAGATCTCTGATGGAGCTGGAGGAAAAATTTCAAACGGGAGAAACTCTACAGGTGAATGAGGAGTGCGAGGTGGATATTATACTACCTTGATCAATAAGTTTTAGGACCAGCCACCGTGTGGCGCTGTAAGTCACCTGATTGGATTTTTTTTGTTAGATTACCACATTTGTCATTGACACTTCCCTCCAAATTCAGGATCATAGCTTGACATTTGTAAAAGTTACGCGGTACTGGGTACATCTACCTTTGTGCATGTTTTCGATTTTTTACAAGTTTGGAAATGGCATCAACTATGCATCAACGAGTTTGCATTAAATTTTGTGTGAAAAACAGATTTAACGGTCCGCAGACCTTGGACATGTTGGAGAAGTGTTTCGGCAACGATACTCTTTCGAAATCAAACGTTTTTCGGTGGCACAAATGCTTCAGAAGTGGCCGTCAGTCGGTCGAGGATGATAAACGCAGTGGCAGGCCATCGACCAAGAAAACCGATGAAAACATCGATAAAATCAAAGAAATGTTGGCCGAAAACCGCAAATTGACCATCAGAGAGCTGGCAGAGGACTTAAACATCGCTTATGAATCTGCTGAAGACATTTTGATTAGTGATTTGGGCCACACACGTGTCACTGCAAAACTGGTTCCGAAAGACCTCAATTTCATGCAAAACAAGGACCGCGTTGAAATCGTGAAAGACATGATTTCCAAGGCTGAATCCAACCCAATATTTATTAACCGGATCATCACTGGACACGGGACGTGGATTCGTGAGTATGATACGCGATCCAGACATCAAGCGAGTGAATGGCATAAATCGAATGAGCCGAGACCGAAAAAACCAAGTCTTTTTTAGTCAAAAAAGAAGGCGATACTCACGATTTTTATTGATTATAATGGTGTTGTGCATCATGAATTCTTGCCAGAAATACGGACAGTCAACAAAGAGTATTACTTGAGCGTTATGAGACGTTTGCGTGAAGCAATTCGCCAAAACAACCGGATTTGTGGGGAAACAACTCGTGGATTTTGCACCATGATAACACACCATCGTACAATGCAATCCTTATCTGTGAGTTTTTGACCAAAAACAAGACGAATAGTATCTAGCAGCCTACGATTTCACCTGATCTGGCTCCCTGCGATTTTTCCTGTTCAACTGACTTAAAAAACCGCTTCGCGGAATGCGTTATAGCACTCGAGAGGATGTCATGAAAAAATCGAAGACGGCTCTGATGGACATACCGAAAATTGAGTACCAGCGGTGTTTCGAGGATTGGATCAAGCGCTGGCGTAAGTGCGTTGGAGTTGATGGGGAGTACTTTGGAGGGGACCATATCGATTTTGATGAATAAATTTGTATCTTCGATTTTATGAGTAAATTCCGAAAACTTTTTGATCATGGTGGTAGATCGTTTGTCGGAAAGTGATATAGTCGATGAGAAAATTCGTGATTTACTCATCGATTTGAACACATACAATGCCAAGGAGGGTGATGCAGAACTCGAACGGCGCAGCAGTGTACTCTCCGAGTGCATGCAGGCTTTCACGGAGAGTGAGTTAAACAAAGATAGCGAGAGAGAGAGAGAGAGACAGCGCTAGAGAAGTGGCGAGTGAGACTCCCGCTCCCCCTCCACTGCCCGACACAACGTTCACTGGGCCTCAGTACTCGAGGCTTTCGCTGCCTGCATCGAGTCAACGCCTCACTACTAGGTCCACTCCGCTCGCCCTACTACCTCTTTTGTCTCGCTTATATAAAGAACAAGTAGTAGCGATGCACCTAAGACCGAGGCTTTTAACGTCCGGCTTTAATTATGCCCAACGGTAAATACAATATTTACAGCATGGTAGCAAAAGTAAAATATTATGACAAAACGTCAACGGAAACAGTATATTCCTGTTTGAAAAAGTTGAACAGCTCTGCAACATTAGCATAAAAACACTTCGAATTTCTAGGACAGGGGGATATTACGGACGAACTGCCCAGCAACGATTCATTACGGTGATAAACGAGTTGTTCAGGAGTGTTGATATATCTGTAATCATGTGCTATGGTAATATTATACTACCCTCTCAGGAATAAAGGCGTGGTGTAATCATGGAATATCACGAAAGCCTAGTAGGTGGTCATAAGGGAGTAACGAAGACCTATAGGAAGATCCGCGAACGATTTTATTGGCCTTCGCTTCACAATCAGGTCTAGAATTACATCCGCTATTGCAAGGGTTGCCAGGAACAGAAATTAGTTTGCACTTGTAAGACCTGAGAGCCGATGTTAATTACGGATACATCTTCTGACTTATTTAACAAAGTTTGTCTTGATACTGTGGGGCCCCTCCCCACTACCCCACATGGAAATAAACATATATTGACCATGCAGGATAATTTGTTGAAATATTACTTGGCTGAGGCTATACCGGATCTGAAGGCAACGACAATCGCGGAGGCCGTGGGACGGCGATTCCTAAGTCAATTTGGTACTCCGCGAACTATCCTTACCGACCGAGGAGCTTCTTTCACGAGTAACCTGTTAGACGAACTCTCGTCAATTTTTAATATTTAACAATAAACGACGTCTGGTTATCATCCCCAGACAAACGGTTCATTGGAGCGCAGGCACATAGTGCTGACCGTAAATGTCAAGCATTATGCGACTGCTTACGACGATTGGGATCGGTTGCTGTCTTTTGCAGAACTCTCGTACAATACGTCCACGAGGCAACGAATTTTATACCCTCCGAGGTTGTTTCTGGAAAGTTGCCTCCTTTGCCAAGCCAGTACCCCGTAGAAGAAAAACTTGAATCGTATAACTCATTTTTGACTGAACAGATTGCACGTTCATTAGAAATACGCGAAATAGCGGGAAATAATTTAATTAAGGCAAAGTAAAATTCCAAAATCCATTACAATAAGACCGTGCGTCTATTCAATGGGAAGGTAGGTGACCGGCCTTAAGTCTTGAAAAAACCAAAAAAGGAAAATTCGATGCAAATTATACTGGACCGTTCACCATTGTTCGACTGTCAGACAAGCATCATGTTATCTTGGAGGCGGAAAATTGGAGATGGATTTGTAAACATATCGACAAGGTAAAAATGGTATATGCTATAAGAAAAATTTTTTTAAAAAGGGGAAAGCCAAGTTATTGTAGAAGTACCAGGTGTACAAGTATGAAATGCGGATTTCAGACAACAGATGGCACACGAATGCAGTTTGTGCTATAAAGATTTGACACTGCGCCATTTTGTTGTGTCATCAACAAGTGTCAGACGCGCACGAGTGATAAATTAGAAAAGTGTGTGCATAGTGTTGTGTTGTTGTGTTCAATATATTTTTTTAATAAATAATGACCGGCGTCATTATAGAACGACCGCAACTAAGCAAACCTATCTAGCAGTTTTCATTTCTATATGAAGTCACTGTGTAACAGATATTATTCCAGCCGATAATATTGTATGTCCCGCCTTTATTCGATGAGGTAGCTCATGTCACAAGATCCGAAGGTTTTATCCTTTTGAGTCTGCGCTCCACTCTGTCATAATTCAGTAGTTGTTGAACCAAGACATTTCCGTGGTTGTAAAGTCTCTGTTCGTGCCTTACTGCTGTCTGTTTAATCACTTCATTAACCATAATAATGTTTGAGTCTTTGTGAATGTTATCGTTTCGCACGTACCATGGCGAGTTTACTATTCCTCTCAGAACTTTATTTTGAAAAGTTTGTATTATTTTTATGTTGGTTTTCTTAGTGCAGCCCCAGAGTTGCAGCCCATACGTCCAGACAGGTTTTAGCACTTGTTTGTAAATTAACAATTTATTATGTGTATTCACCTCCGAATGTCGTCCAAGTTGCCAAAACATTTTTCTATATTTGATGTTAAGTTCTTCTTTCTTTTTCTTGACATGTGCTTTCCATTTTAATTTAGCGTCAAGTGTCATTCCCAGGTACTTGGCTTGGTTAGCATATGGTATTATTTGCTTGTTGATTAGAATAGGAATGTTTTGAATCTTCTTATAAGTAAAGTTTACGTGTGTGGATTTGGCCTCATTAAGTTGAATTCTCCACTTTTTAGTCCAAGTGTTAACTTTATCTACAGCCCTTTGCAGCTTGCTTGTTGCCTCTTGAACGGTATCCCCTACAGCCATTATGGCGGTATCGTCTGCGAAAGTAGCCATTATTGAATTTGAATCTTGGGGAATGTCTTTTGTGTACAACAAATAAAGAGTCGGCCCCAGGATGCTTACTTGTGGCACCCCTGCATTAATTTCTTTAAAGTCCGAATAATCATTTCCATATTTGATTCTAAAAATCCTATCAGATAGATAGGATTTCAGAATTTCACAGTGCTCTTTTGGAAGCATTTGTCCTAGTTTGAAGATCAAGCCTTTATGCCAGACTTTATCAAAGGCTTGGGAGACATCTAGAAAGATACTCGAACATACTTTCTTTTTTTCTAATGCTTCTTCGATAGAGTCCGTTAACCTATGCACCTGTTCTATGGTCGAATGGCTATGTCTAAAACCAAACTGATGGTTTGGGATAAGTTTTCTCTCTTGTATAATCGTTTTCAAACGCTTGAGCAGTAACTTTTCAAATACTTTCGATATAGTCGATAGCAGCGATATGGGGCGATATGATTTCTTGTCGTGCGCGTCTTACCCTGGTCTTTGGATCATTATAATCTCTGCAACTTTTCACTGCATCGGGACATTTTTTTAGTCTGAATGCAGCATTAATGAGGTGTAGAAGTTTTAATATCGCCTTGTCAGGGAGTTCTTTTAGCACCTGTCCTGAGATTAAATCGTACCCAGGTGCTTTTTTATTATTTAGATTTCTTTTGATTAGGTGTTTAAGTTTTTGGACCGTTACTTGTTCAATTTCCATATTATCTACTCTTGGGGATTGTTCTGTGTTTTCATCAGCAGATTGTCTAGGGAACGGTTTAAAAGTTTCTTGTAGGTACTCTGCGAAGGTTTCAGCTTTTTCCTTATCGCTTCTGGCCCATCCATTGTCCTCTTTTCTAATAGGTGTCGCTTGATTTTTTGGTCCTTTGAGCCCTTTCATTGCTTTTCAAAGTGAGTAATCCGTATCTTTTTCTGCAGTTAGATTTTCCAGGTATTGACTGATAGATTGATCTTTAACTTCCACAATCTGGTTTTTGAGTTGGTTGCACAAGTGGTTTAGAAAAGCCTTGTCCCTTGGGGCACGACTCTGCTTCCACTTTTTGCGTGCTTTCCTTTTTTCGTTTACTAGCTGCCTGATTTCAAACGGATAATTTTGGCCCGAGTTACTTGTTCTTCCTTCTTTAACGGGAGTATTATTCCATCCAGCTTGCTGTATGTTTGTTATAAATAGTTCTACTTCCTTTTCTAATTGTTCGGTTGTTTTAAGAGGCACTTGCAGTTTTATGCGATCTTCAAGCTCAGTTCTAAAATCCTCCCAATTTGTTTTGAGATTTGTTAGTCTGGGAGGCATTTCTTTTTGTGTTAACGTTTCGCTTATGGTTAAGATAATAGGGGTATGGTCTGAGGAAAGATCATTACTTTCGTCCACCTTAATATAATTGTTAGACAACCTGTTTGAGAATCCGGTGGATGAAGTTGACAGATCTGTGAATGTATCGAATACCCATGAAAACTCACTCTCGACAAGGTGCTAAATAAAACCAGACAAGTTGTTGTTATCATGTGAAAGTGGTTTATTCCACCTTCCGACAGGCGCACAGTGGGGCCGATTCCCGAAAAGCTGGTCAAAAGTCGAAAACGTAGTTCATTCTGTTTGAGATATAGTATATAAGGGTTTTTGGGGTCGCTGATTACAAATCTGAAGTCAAAATTGTAAAAAAACAAAATGGCGGGTTAAAAATGGCGATAGTAAACCGAAAATACTCAGTTATAATACGGAATGTTTATCAAATTTATATGAAACTTGGTTTCTGTAAGTTTTCGAGGTCGCTGAATACGAATCCGGTGTGAAAAAAACAAAATCCAAAATAGCAGATTCAATATGGCGGACGCAATTTTCGTAATCGGCCGGATTCGTTTGAAACTTGTTATTTGGGGGTTTTCAAGGTCGCTGAATACGAATTCGGTGTGAAACAAACAAAATTCAAAATGGTGGATCCAATATGGCGGACGCAATTTTCGAAATCAACCGGATTTGCTTGAAACTTGTTACTCGGGGGTTTTTGAAGTCGCTGAACATGAATCCGATGTGAAAAAGACAAAATTCAAAATGGCAGATCCAAAATAGCGATTATAAAAATTTATTAACTTTTTATAAATCTGTAATTAAATTATATATTTGATAAAAAGTAATAAAACATCTACTTTTACATCTATAATTGTATTGATTAAAATCACTTTTAAAAGACTTATTTTATACTATTTACAAGTTACATTTCCTTTTTTTATGGAAGTGAATGTATTTCAGTTACATGCAAGTAATTTTTTCTTTGAAGCACATATTTCATAAAATCATTTTCTGAAACAAAATAGATTTTGTGAAATAAAATTAACATGTTCAAACAGTTAATTTATAATTATTTTAGTTTAAGTAAACATTTTTTAAGATTACTGTATAATAATTTGATTTACAGTTTTAAAATAAATGTATTTGGATTACAGAGTAATGATTTTCTTGTTTAAAAGAAATATTTTGTACATATTTCAGAAAAGTAATTACATTTTTAATCATTCATAAAAATATTGAAAAATGTATAATTCAAATATATAAGAAAGTGTAATAAGGAACACGATTTTTTAAATACTAACATATTTATTTGAGAAATACAGTACAAAGCCAAATTAAAAAAATAGGTTTATATTAACAAGAATATTGTTCTAATATTAACATAAAAATTAGTCTTCATTATCAGTCGAATTGTCTGTATAAAAATCTTAAGAATCTGACGACATCGAAAAAGAAGAGATAGAATCATCAGTAGACGCATAAACAGTTGGTGAAGTAAGCAAAGCAATTGTTTCCGGAAATAAGGATTTTTATTTCTTATGTGGCAATTTCTTTAAGCTTGATATATACGGATCTGATGCCACTAGCAAGCGCAAGAAAAGATCTTCCATCGATTTTGTTCTGCTGCATTTTCGTGCAAAATCTTCACGGTATCTTTTCATATATTTATTACAAGACTCCTGTGCATCTTCAGACAGTTCGTAAGTAACAATGATCTCTTTTCCATTTATTACAGTTTTAAAAGGCATAAGTTTGTCCGCTTGTTCTTTTATATACTCTGTTTGTTTAACAGTGGCCTCAGTAGTTTCATGCAAAAATTCAATTTTTATTGGTCTACAAAAGCGTGGTGATGATGGTCTCGGATTTTTCCATACAATGATTTTTGCAGATATATTTTTATCGATCGATATTAGTTGCACTGGAACAAGCGAAGTGAAAAAGATACTAGCATCTGATTTACTTCCATCATCATCACTAAATTTTTGCTTGTACATACTTTGGCCAGAACTGCCATCACAACCCCACTTACAAATTGAATAAAAATTAGAAAGTTGTTCATCCGGCAAACTTTTTACGACATCCATTTGAGTCGTCAACAGTCGGCTGATTGTATGGTCTAATAAAGCTTGTAGTTTAACTTCTGCATTGGTTTCACATATACTAATACTACCTTTTTCAGGATAACATTTACACTTAGCTTTCTGTACTAATTTATTAGATGGATATAATGTACATTTCTTTTTTTTACTTATACTCCTTAATCCCTGGTATTGACTTCGCAATAGTTTTTGCTCGATTACAAGTGAAACAGCTTCATCAGCAGAAAGAGTGACTTCAGGAATAAACTCCAAAGATTTTCTATACTTTCGAGCTTTAGATGGACTACTCGAAGTTATATCTTTAACAATTTTAGCAGCTTCCACGTTTCCTTCGATTCGTAAATTCATCTGTGTTGCGTAGGAGAGCTCTTCAGTACTTGATCCCGATCGAATGTCTTCGGTTCTCCTTCGCTTCGTTCTTTCACTGGATTGTGCAAATTGCTGTTTTGGGCAGCCCATATGTGTTTCATCTGACGTGGTTTGTGGTGGTGATCCATCTTCTTTCTTTTCATCGAAATAAACGATGCCATTTAGCCATTGCTGATTCTTCTCCAGAAATTTTTGTTCCATCCGCCAAACTTCCTGCCACTTTGCTTTTAATTTATGTAATAGTATACGAACGACAGATTTCGCATTGTCTGATAACGTAAAAGATCGCTGTAATTTCGTAGACAAATTATTTTCAATTTTTTCAAAAGCTATTGTAGCACAGTCATTTAAGTTGTCTTTCAGTAATCTAAAAATTTCTTCCCTTGACAAACCAGAAATTTGTTTGTTACTATCAGCACCTGAAACAGAAAAGAAAGTTTTAAATTTATAACACGTTGAAGTGAAAGCAAAAATTTTTGCTAAAAATTTACATAAACTATAGTTTACAATAATTTTGTGAATAAAAGTTTACAAAACATGACTTTTTTTGTATGTTAACTGAAACGTTTACACGTTATTTTTCACTTGTAATCTTTAAGCATTGTGTAATTATGAATGAAATAAATAATAACAATATATCTTTATTATTATTTGTTAAACATGTAAAAATAATGCACTTACTTGCATTTGAAGCGTCCATTTTGCAAAACGATCCACTTCACGATGTTTGGCAAATTTTTGAATATTCTTTTACTTTGTACGATCCAACACAACAGCTGCTACTCCAAGAAAGATCACTTCGCCACTGCCTCGTAACTCGTAACCAGAGTTGCATCAAGCATATGGCCTTGCCAGATGCGTGCCCTTTTCAGGCATGCGCAGTGCATGCGATAGAATTTCCAGGCATGTATATAGCAATAAGGAACCCATATATTTTCCAACAAATAACTACCCTTATAAAAATTTAACGCAACTTGTGATAAATTAAGCAGTAATAAATTATTGAGCGACAGTAATTTATTATTAGTTGATTTATCATAGCCCGTATTAAATTTCTATAAAAATAACATCCCTGTTTCAAAATAAGGGCTATATATACCTTTAAATAGTTGAACTAAGTACTTCACTGATGAACACGTGGATGTCAAACTGAATGGGCATGCGCGAAAAAGATACGTATCAGGCAACTCTGCTCGTAACTGCCACAGGCCCACAGGTAGGCCTATCGACCCTTTGTGACGTCATCGACCCTTTTCAAATATTCCATTACCCTCGCAAAAAGTCTATCTGTTCCACTATGTATAGGTAGACCTATATATTGCAGGTAGGTCTATGTATACAGTCGACTCTTTTCAAATATATCTTTATCCTCTATAAATGTTAGAATCCAACAATATATACTCTAAAACGAAATAAGTTATTTATAACATTAAAATAATTATTAAAATTATGAAAATTGCTGAATTAATTTAACTACAATTTTATTAAATAATTATTATGCAAAATTAAAAAAAATCACCTACACGAGATTTGAACCGAGAACAATAATGTACAAGTCCAGCGTGTAAGCCACTACGCTACGGAACTATTCACGTTGCATAGCCAAGAAAAAACAAAATAAAAAATGGTGGTTTTATTTCGAAAATTATGTTCGCCGTATTGGATCCGCCATTTTGAATTTTGTTTTTTTGACACCGGATTCGTATTCAGCGACCCCAAAAACCCCCGAGTAACAAGTTTCAAGCGAATCCGACCGATTTCGAAAATTGCGCCCGCCATATTGGATCCGCCATTTTGAATTTTGGTTTTTTGACACCGGATTCGTATTCAGCGACCCCCGAAACCCCCGAGTAACAAGTTTCACAAAATTATATTCATTTGAAAAGAACGTGCAACAAGTGGTTAATGTGAATTTGTAATTTTTTATATTCAAATGTGCACTAAAAACAAAGTTGCAGCTAGCTGCAGCTGATTTTTACTAATTTTGTTACATAACAGTACAAACTTTAATTTAAAACTTGTTTCGTTGCGGAACACTGCGGAACTTTTAACTTTTTCCCTGTTTTTCTAAAATGATTGCACATAATTTTTCATTTTTTTCTACTTTAGACATTGTTTAGCTATTAATTTATATGTATCTGTTATAATTTTCGACGCATATAATAATAAACTACTGTCTTCAACCTGAAACCTCCATTTTGCAGAATTAAGAAACACCAATTTTACGATTTTCTACGAATTTTTTAATGTGACGCTTTAATATGAGCTCGAACGATCGAGCTATTACTTGCGCGAAGGTATCTTTTGTACTGGCTTATACTTGCCAGGTATACTTCACTAGTCCTTATAAAATGTTCCATTATATTCTTTAAACATTACTCTATCCACCTATGTACTCTAAATCCTATAAAATGAAACTTCATTTTTCGACTATTGACCAGCTTTTCGGGAATCGGCCCCACTGTGAGGCGGTCCAAAGTACACGCAAAGTACATAATTTATAAAAACATTACAAGTGAAAATTAATACGAAAATCAGTTAAATTTAGAAAACAATCCAAAAACATAGATTTTGAAAAAATACAATTTATAAAAATAAATAAACAATTTGAATTGAATTCTGACTTTGAACAGCACACAATTATATTAATTGTGTGCTGAGTGTGATTGAGCTTGAACCTAGAGAGCGGTGCGCGTGCAGCAGTCAGTGCTGCGTAACACGCCACGCTAGAGAAAAAGGAGTGCGTAAGATTTTGTACACCATTCACTGTAAGCTCTCAGCAGTTTGGTGAAGAGAGGTTACAGTGAATCGATGAGAGCACTTGCAATTAAAATTGCTTGAGTGCTCTACATGTATGAGACAAGCTACGCAGTCAGCACTGCGTAGCACAACACAACATATACTGAGGATGCACGAGTGAGCAGTGTATAGTCACTGTACTTTCCCAGCAAATTTTCTGGAGGAAAGTACAGTGAATATAAAGCACCTGCATAATTATATTAATTACACCGGCAACATACAGTGAGGAGAACGTGGTGCAGCATGTGCATATCCACAGAGTGAGATAAAAATGTGAATGTACCGCTATTTTCTACTCCTCACCGACATTGAATTGCACTGAATTGTGACGGTGTACTCTTACCGTGTATTTGAGGCCTGTTGAGCTTGAAAGTTGAGCGAATCCGGTGAATTGCGACAGAGAAAAAAGTCCGAGAGTCCGAGAGTCCTGTTGTGTGTGCTGTTCTGCCGGTGTGTAGCCAAAAAAGTATCAAAATTTCAATATGGCTGCGGGTATGAAAGCGTCGTTGGGCGCTGAAGTCAGTTGAGCGAGATAGCCGGTGAGCGAAACCGAAGTCAAGCGAGAGAGACATCCTCTCGTTCGACGCGGCATGCCAACGAGGCACATCCTCGGCTTCGCGAAGCCCTGCCCCGGCTATCTTCCACTCAACCGAACGAAGTGTGCTAGAGCACCGCAACAGGTAGGCGCACGACAAATATCGATCGCCGTGCGCCAGTTGATTCTCCAACACAACTCTTTGATCACGAAAAAGTCAATGAGATCCGGCACTTTTTTCGAATCTGCAGGCCAATAAGTTGGTTTTCCCGTTGAGTAGAATTCACATTTGATTTCTCTGCCTGCTTCATAGAGTATCTTACCTTTTGGGGTGGTTAACACGTTCACGCCGGCGCGGGCCACCGGTGGCCCGCGCTAGACTGTCTCATCGGGCGGCGCGTACCACCGGTGGTACGTGCCACCCGATTTAACGTATTTTCATTAAAAACATTTAGTTTTAATTACAATGAAGCGCGGCATTAATTTGAGCGCCGCCTCACAGCAAAACAAATGAAAATCGGCCCCGGCGTGAACGTGTTAATCTAGAGCCCCAATATATGTGTTTCGCATTGAAGTCCCCGCCAATAATAAAGTTACAACTAAGCGATTTGAATAAGTTCAGGAAGTCACATTTCTGAATGTTGTAGCGAGGAGGACAATAAATTGTCGAAACGTTAAATTCCTTCTTTTGTTTTGCACGCGAACTGTAGAGACCTGCATTGCTTCTAGTTCAATTTTATTGTCTTCAAAATGTAGAATTGAGTTTTTAATTATCACGGACGCTCCACCTCTAGCTGTGTTGGTGGAGTGGATGGAATGATGAGCTGTATACCCAAATATCTTTTTGACAAAGGATTGTTTTGTGAGGTGGGTTTCAGATATTAAACAAATATCTATTTTCTCATTATGCAGAAAAACTTCCAGTTCCTAAATTTTCTGTATAAGCCCATTGGCATTCCATGTAACGATTCGAAGATTCTTGGTCATCTTTTTTCTTTTCTTTTTGATTGCACTGTTAGTTTCATGATATTTTCCAGTTTGTTTAGTCTGTCAAATTACATTTAATTCGTCGCTGCTTGTTCGTCCAGCCTGTTAAGGATGAGTGTCAGTGTTTTCATATTATCAGAATTTGAGTGTACATGCACATTGTCATCTAGCATTACCACTTTTGCAAAGGTTTTATTGTCAAGGGAGGACATTTTGACTTTTGTTCCTTCGTTTTTCTTTTTGCTGCTCAAGACATTATTTGCCAGCCGATGCTTTTTCTGATTGTTAGGTTTCGTAACCAGGTTACGAAAGTCTTTTTTGCAGTTCCTTGGCTACTTCATAGCCTCTGTAGTTTGCTGGATGTGAACCTTTGCAGTTTATACATTTTGGAGCTGTTTGTCTGCTTATTTTACAATCCCTGGTAATGTGTTTGCCAGCACATTTTACACATCGCGGCTCTTTTCGGCAATAAGCTTGTGTGTGGTTAAAGCCCTGGCATCTTTTGCATTGCGGAATTCTTTTTGTATTTCTTCTCAGCGGATCAATCCTAACCACGGTGTTAAGAATCGTCTTAATTTCGTAAATTTTTTCCACTTTTTCTTGATTTTCAAACGTCAACATGAAAAGCGGGAGTCCACGTTTAATAGTAAATTGGGCACCTAGGTCATTTTCTCCCTTTTCTTTCTTTAGGATATTTACTGCATCGAGTATCTTGTAACCTCTTTCGCGCAGATCATCCTGTATATCTGCACTTTCACATGATGCATGCAACCCTCCAGCCATAACTCGTATTGGTCTTTCATTTTTGTTTTCATAGGTGTACCACTGAATACTTTCTGAGTCCAGTTTATGTGTTATGATCCGGTAGGCGTTCGAGTCAGTGACATTGATCTTCCAAACTCCGTTGTTTAAGGTGGTGATCCTGTATTCCGTTAGCGCGATCGATTTGAACAGATGATGAAGTTTAGTGAATTCCTCAATTCCAACCACATTTATAGGAGGAGGTTGTTGTTTCTTAGGTTGTATTTTTACCTTTATTTCCTGGTTTCTGTTTTTATTTATTTTATATGTTTTATATGTCTCTGTTTCAGGAGAGGATTCTGCCTTCCTTTTTTTGTTAGGTCTCTTTTTTTTAAAAATCCATTCTGTCCCACGGGCTAACTCTTCTTCATCCGTGTAATATTCACTCTTATCTCTACCGCACTCTATTTCTACTTTGTCAATTGTGTTGACGTTTTCCCTTGTTAGTTGCTCATTTTTTGTTTTTAGTATTTGGATTTCATTATTCATCTGCGAACAGAGAAGTTCTATTTCCTGAAGCCTTAATCGCAGATGTTTATTTTCCTCTTCGAGGCTTCCGCTGTCCTCTATAATTTTATTTGGTAAGGATCTTTCAACCATATAGCCCATAACTGGGTCACTTCTAAGCCATGGACGCCCCCTCCCCCCCAGAATCCATGGGGCCTGCCTCATTAGAGGGCCGATTTTCCAGGTTTCCTGGTCTGCCACCTGGGGTACTAATTTCCGTTTGTTTATTGAGCATTGCTGATTATGTCGCTGGTTTTGGTCCACCCCGGGTATTATATTTCCCCGGTACCCTCCGGAATCTGGCGAGCGCACCCTGATCCGCCACCTGGGGAGGCGCCCGATGGAGGGCCAGCAACCCCACACGGGTGTTCAATATGTCGACATTTATACCAAACAAAGAGCATTCGCGGAGAGCATTAATTTTTTGTTTTTATTTGAAGAAAACTGCTGCTGAATCATACCGATTACTTCGAGAATCTTATGGTGAATATGCTCCATCGCAGAATACGTATGAACGATGGTTTCGGCATTTCAAAAGTGGTGACTTCGATGTTGCAGATCAGGAACGTGGAAAGCCGCGAGAAAAATACGAAGATGTGGAATTGCAAGCATTGTTGGACGAAGATGATTCGCAAATACAAAAACAACTCGCCGAGCAATTGGGCGTTAGTCAACAAGCTGTTTCCAATCGGCTACGAGAGATGGGAAAGATTCAGAAGACCGGTAGATGGGTACCACATGAGTTAAATGACAGGCAAATGGAAAAGCGCAAAAACAGATGTGACATTTTGCTCGCTCGGTACAAAAGGAAGTCGTTTTTGCATTGTATAGTTACAGGGGATGAAAAGCGGATTTATTTTGAGAATCCCAAGCGTAAAAAATCATGGGTAGACCCAGGCGCAACATCCACATCGACCACACAACCGAATCGCCTTGGCATAAAAACGATGCTCTGTGTTTGGTGGGACCAGAGAGACGTGGTCTTTTATGACCTGTTAAAACCTGGGGAAACGGTTAATACCAAACGTTACCAACAATAATTGACCAATTTGAACCGTTCGCTGCTTGAAAAAAGGCCAGAATACCGAAAGAGGCAACACAAAGTCATTTTTCTTCATGACAATGCTCCATCACATACAGCAAAACCGATTCGCGACACGTTGGAAGCACTCAGCTGGAAAGTTCTACCCCATGCAGCTTACTCACCAGACTTGGCTTCTTCCGATTACCACTTTTTGCATCGATGGGTCACGCACTTGCTGAGCAGCGCTTTGATTCGTACAAAGATGTGAAGAAATGGCTCGATGAATGGTTCGAAGCAAAAGGGGAAGATTTTTACTGGCGCGGTATTCACAAATTGCCCGAAATATGAGAAAATGTATAACATGCGATGGAGCATACTTTGAATAAAGCACTTTTTATCATTCTTGCGAATTTAACATGTTTTTTTAGAAAAAAAATCCGCATTTCATACTTGTACACCTGGTAATGGTACTAAATACTGAAAGAGGGTATTGAATGCATATATTTGTATGTATGTACAAATATGCCAAAACCATCATTGGGCCATTTTTCTTCAGAGAAGGCGAAACAGTCGATGGGAATCGATACCGGTGGATGTTGGCTCATTATGTCTGCCCACAAATGTGTGAAAAAGGTCTTGACGAGCTCAAGGCAAACATTCGTGTCGAAATCATCGCTATACCGCCCGAGATCCTCGAAAAAGTGATGGAAAACGCAGCAAAAAGGGCACATTTTGCTTTGGCCAATAAAGGCGGCCACTAGATTGATGTTGTATTCAAAAACTAGTCCAAAAAAATTGAAAAAACAAATTAAATAAAAATACTTTATGTATAGAAATCGGTTGTTTCTTCTTAAATTTATTCAATGTTTGCATACCGACATAGAAGATGGCACACCCTGTATACATTCAAAACAATAGAGATAAATTTATATTGGGTCTGGAAAAAAGTCCGTGGCATTTTTTTAGTAAAATTCAACTGGTTTTCTTATATTGTGAAAATGAATTTATTTAAATCAAATATGCTCGATTGTTATCGACAATGTTTCGCCATTTTCCGGGTAGAGCCATGATGCCAACGGTGAAGAACTTCTGTGGTTTCTGGTTGAAAAACTGAATCAAGTGATTTTCACAGGCTTCTTTTAAAAGCAGCTTAATTCCATTGAGAGAGTTCTGCAGAGATCGGAATAAGTGATACTCAGAGGGTGCTATGTCTGGACTATTCGGTGGATGCTTTCCCTATTAATCAATTAGGGCCGTTTTCTTTCAATTGCTTGGCGTAATCTCTCTAGTTGTCCACAGTAGAGTTGAGAATCAATGGTCTGACCAACTGGAAGTAGCTCATGGTGGACGATTCCCTTCCAGTTCCACCACACACACAGCATCACCTTTTTCGTCGTCAATCCTGGCTTTGCGAACGCTTGTGACGGCTCACCATCCCTTGTCCACAATCTTTGACGCTTCCGATTGTCGTACGTGATTCATTTTTCATCAGCGGTTATGACATATTTCAGAAATGACTCTATGTTATTGCGTTTCAGTAGCGCATCGCAGATGTTAATCCAGCCTATCATGTTTTTCGCGCTCAACTCATGAGGAACCCATACATCGAGCTTCTTTTTGTAGCCAGCTTTGTGTAAATGGTTAAAAACAGTTTTGTGGTCAATGCCTAGCTCCACACCAATATCGACACTGCTGATATGCTTATCTTGCTGGACTTTTTCAAGAATTTCATCAGCTTTTTCAGTGATTGGACGACCAGAGCGTGACTCATCTTTCACGTCAAAATTACCAGAACGAAAGCGAGCGAACCATTTCCGCGTAGCAGATTTTGATAAAGTACCTTCACCGTACACAGCACAATTTTTTTCACAAGCCTGCGCAGGGTTCTTCCTTTTGTTGTAACAATATTGCAAAATATAGCGCAATTTTTCATTATTTTCTCCATTTTCAAACGCAAACAACTTTCCAACCACTGCACCAATTTCGATGTTTATACACTCAAAGTAACGCTCAAAGTGTCACCTTTCCAACGAGCGTTTAGTGGTATCGCTGCGATCTGTATTTCCTGACTTATTTGCAATTGATGCCATCTATCGGGAAAAACGCCACGAACTTTTTCCCAAACCCAATATGTATAACTCTGTATTCATATAAATACATGTGAGTAGTTGTATGTGCGAATTTATACTAATGTGAATAACACAAGTATATTCACAATGTGAATAACACAAGTATAGTGAGAAAATATCTTTGTATGCCTGCGTGCGTCCTCCCACGAGTGGAACCCACAGAAAGGTCCATTTTAGAAGAAGAAATGCATTGTGTTAGAGAATTCAGGTGGTTGGAGAGATAGCGGCCTGTAATATATTGAAGAAAAAATTAAAAGCGGTACACAGATGTAGTTTAACAGAGGCATTTTTTACTCCACCTGCCAAGTGCAGGGGACGATAATAAACATAAAAAACACAAAATATATTTGAAATATATGGAAAATGTGCGCAAAAAAATAAACAAATTGAATGATGAGCTGTACTTTAACGCACACGAGTGTATTAGTCGGTGAGATGAGATGAGTTGAGCTCACGCATGCGGGCTATGCGGTGACGCAAATGACGAGAGCACGATACGATGAGTCTCGATGCTGATGCAGAGAAGAGCAAACTTTCCAATCATCACAGTGAAAATAAGCCTGATGGACGCGATGTAGCACTGCTCGTTTGGCAGAGTAGCATAATGAGAACTTTAATTGATGCATAAATGAGAAAAACCAGGTACGATTCACGAGGTGTCAACTGAGCTGAACAAGAGATAGTCGCAAGATCGCTACTTATTCGAAGCAGCCGATGTCTACAATGCTACAATACGAGCATCCTTCTCGGACTTATTGCGACAGCACTGTGCTCGTTTAGCACGTCAGATTCATCTCAAGTTACTGACGTAAGCGAATGGCCCGGGCCCTTACTATAAAAAAATTATGCCACTGCGACTGCAGTACGGAAACTAGGGATCATGGTCTTCATGGAAATCTATCACTTTGCAGAGGACTTCCCCACCGACGGAGCTCGACTACAATGGATCCTCGGCTCATGCAGCCTAATAAATTCGGAAAATATCTACCGGGAGATACTACAAATACATTACATTTCCAGCCAGATAACTCGAGAGAAAAGACTTATAGACGAATTAAAACAAGTCGCATACGACTCCCGACTTGTACGAGAACCGATAGAAGACATACCTCATACCATAAAGAGAAGGTCAGTCTCTCCCGGCGTTGTAGGATCAGTCAGTAAGTCACTATTTGGTACTCTGACTCCAGCAGATGCTGAGTATTTCAACGACCAAATTGACCGACTGTTTGTCGATCAAACGAATCTCACGCACTTGATCGGAAAACAAATGCATATAACAACGTCGAGACTTCGAACGCTATACGAAGAGAACATTGTAGAAGCTCAACGGGTGAATAGTCTCGTTACACACGTTACGCAGTTACAAATGGAGATGAACATGCTACGTGTTATCGCCTCGGTACGTGACGGCCGACTCGATCCGAGCATCCTGACTATGGGACAGCTATTGGCCGTGGTCAAGGAGGTACAAATACAGGTCAGCGCTTACCAGTTTCCAATTGCAATGGCATACGCGAGGCCCGAGACGCCGGCCATTATTGCTCGAACGGACCGTCCGCCCCTCCTCCAAGCGTCTATCTCACTCAGCGAATCATCGTACATTTTTTCTCGCCGATTCCATGTATCTTGCTTCATGCAAAACGGCCGATCAAAAATCAATTTGCTCGATGGAAACTCTGGTTCATAAGGCATCTGCCTCTAATGCATGCGAGCTGCTAATGGTAATCCGTCCAACGATCCACACATTTCAACAATGTGATATCCGTTTGCACTCACAACATGAAGCATTTTGGGCCCATATACTGCACCTCGGCGGGTGGTTATTCTCCCTTGCTGAGCCAGAGCCTCTAAGGATTCTCTATCCTGGTTTTCCAGACCAGCATGTTGACTTGAAGAGGGCTGAACACGCACTTCACACCCCGAGTGCCTTGCTCTATGACGTAGAGAACAAAATCCGAGAGCTGGGTACTCATAAACGGGAAAGAGAACACAGTCATAAGCTATTCTTCGCTGGCTTTCTCTCTCAGGCAAGGATTATCGCAGTAGCGTGTATATACGTTTGCCGAGCTCGACTCCTATGATGGGTGCTACGTAAATATGGTACTCCAGACCGGCGCTGGATCATCAATAACGGAACTGCAGCAACTAAAGTAGACCTCGGGCGGCGCAACATGACGCCCTCAAGTGTCGTTAGGCAGAAAAGACGCTGGCAATAATAATATGCAGGCGTCAATAGTCAAGGGACAAAGTAAGGAGGCTATTCAATTACCTCCTGCGTTGCCCACACAAACGGCCGATGTTGATTAGGCAATTCCCCACTCTTCGTTTCAAACAAGGGGCTAACTTTCTTCGAGAGCACTGAGAAGAACTCATTCGCTCTCAAGCAACCATAGTGCCTGGACAAATTCTTCGATAACCTGTTATGTGTGGAAGTAATTGTGGAATAATTAATACGAAGGACATTATGCTACGCAACGCTCTTCGGCTTACGTTCGAGAGGCAGTGCATAGGGTGTCGTAAAGATATGAACGCTGTGATGGCTTAAACAATTTTACGGTACGCGAAGCAGAAGGTGCGCCGGCAGCATTCCCGTACCGCCGCTGACTGTGCGACGTTACTGGCAACATGGAATTATACAGCGGGCACATCGATGAATGTGTCGCGCGGTATGCCCGTGTATGCCGGTCATACTCTTCATGTGTGGGGACATAGGGTAGTTGGAGACGCCACTTGGCGTACTCCAGCTCTCCCGTCTTGCCAACTCGAGCCAAACAAAACGCATGGTCGTGGTAAAGAATGCTTCCACCCAGACCTTGCCCATCACCATATGGCCGGGCCAATAGGAACCCGACCTCCGCTGTGATAACAACGTCGCTGATTACGAAGAGTTGATTTCCTTCGGGGAGGATGCAGCCGACCTCGTTTTGGACCCCAGCCTCGCACCACGAGGCATTTCCCCGGGGACTGGAAACACTCCGACAAGGGACCCTCTGTAGAAAATCTTGGCTGAGATGTCGTGTTTCCTCCAACTTAAGTTGGGACCGGAGCCGACGGCAGCCGCCGCCTCCGCCGCCGACCACACAGACCACCAGTAGCCATCATGGCGTGGACGTGGGGGCATGCGGGGCGGGCGCTGTCTCAGCCCTCACCTCTCCCGTGAAGCACGTCCGTAGTGAGTGATAGTACTAAAGTGACTCGAAGTGATGTTATTTTTTTACTTTTTTATTTGGATTATCCTCCACATACGGTGTAAGTACATGTTTGGTATAAGTTAAGATATTGTCGTCAGGGTCGACGATACCTCAAGGGAGGGAGGATGCTACGTCTGAGCACGACCCTCGGAAAACTTTTCTCGAGGCCTGTCATCGACGCGTATGCATGCGCTAACCTCCCTCGCCCCGGACTGAATGCGATGAGCCTCCTTCCCTGTCTGGATCACGGCACGCGCGAGTTACTTGAAAATGTCGCGCGGTGGGATCTGGACACGAAACAGCTCAGCGGAAAATAATATCTTCTCTCCTCATTCGCCTGGGATTGATATAATAATTGCCAGACGAAGACAAAGAGAATCAAATGGACTTTGCACAGGAAGAAGTGCTGAGTCCAGAATAAGCTGCCCCTCTCTTCTCCTGCACAGGGTTACCGAATCCTGTCCAGACGAGGAGAACGGCTGTCTCCTCTTGGAAATCAAAGCGTGCAGCCCTAAGAGTTGAAGCCTTCGTGTAGGTGCATTGCCTATTAAACCTCCGGTATAAAGTGTTTGGCTCCGGGACACCAGACCGCAAGTCTAATAGAAAACGTCGAGAGTGGGGTTCGTCGCGTGTTAGTCCCCCACGTATTATCAATTTACCGATAAAGACAATATTATAAATTTACCGATAAACACAATACAATTCGTGTGATGCGTCATTGAGCCAGTACATAGTGTAACATTAGTGATTTATTATATCACCGTAAAAAATTGTAAGTATGAATGCGTGTCCGGATGTGAATGTATGTTTTTAATAAATTCTGACACTTGCCTTCTTCCTACTATGCAAGATATTTGCTTCACTTTATTCCTTTAACCCTTCCAGCACTAAGAGAACCGAGCCTGTTTAGGAATGGCGTCACGACAATTCCCGCCATAAAAAATAATAATAAGCCCTGCGCTTCATGCAGGTATTTGCTAATGTTCCATGTTACCAAGCCTTCAGCTCAGGAAGTAACAGTTCAACGAACATTGTTTTGTTTGATCTTATATTAATACCAATGTCATCGAATAATACGATGTAAGAGAAGTACCCATATGCATGCATTTTTTCCCGTCTTTTAACAGATTTTACCGATTAACAACGAATCATTTTGAAACATATATCAGGAGTACAAATTGAAAATGCGGGATTTTTTTCTATTTTTGAACGTTTATTCTGAAAAAATGGTAACAAATGAATTATTCAAAGTATTGTCCATCGCTAGCCACAACTTTTTCCCATCTTTCTGGCAATTTACGGATACCGTCGCGAAAAAATTCGGCCGGCTTGGCTGCTATCCAGTCATCGACCCATTTTTGGGCTTCTTCGTAAGAATGGAAGCGCTGGTCAGCTAGGCCATGTGTCATCGATCGGAAAAGGTGGTAATCGGAAGGAGCAATATCTGGGCTATACGGCGGGTGGGGTAAGACTTCCCATTTCAGCGTTTGTAGGTATGTTTTGACCGGCGCTGCAACATGTGGCCGAGCGTTGTCATGTTGCAAAATTACTTTGTCGTGTCTTTGCTCGTATTGTGGCCGTTTTTCTTTGAGTGCGCGGCTCAAACGCATCAATTGAGTTCGGTATAGTGCTCCTGTGATGGTTTCGTTCGATTTCAATAGCTCATAATACACCACACCCAGCTGGTCCCACCAAATACAGAGCATGAGCTTGGCGCCGTGAATATTTGGTTTGGCCGTCGATGATGATGCATGGCCGGGGTAACCATATGATTTTTTGCGCTTCGGGTTATCGTAATGGATCCACTTTTCATCACCAGTGACAATGCGATGCAAAAAACCCTTCCGTTTTTGCCGTTCGAGCAGCAGTTCGCATGCAAAAAAACGGCGCTCGACGTCTCTCGGCTTCAGCTCATACGGCACCCAATGTCCTTGCTTTTGGATCATTCCGAGGGCTTTTATACGATGGGAAATGGCTTGTTGTGTCACTCCCAATGAATCTGCGAGCTCTTGTTGAGTTTGACACGAGTCTTCATTAAGTATTGCCTCCAATTCAGCATTCTCAAACTTTTTCACTTGGCCCGGCCGCTCTTTGTCCTCAACGTCAAAATCACCACTTCTAAACCGCACAAACCATCTCTCGCACGTTGAAACCGATGGAACATGACTCGGATAAGCCTCGGAGACCAATCGATGTGCTTCAGCAGCACTTTTCTTCAAATTAAAGAAGTAAATTAAAACTTCCCGCAAATGCTGTTTTGTTGGCACGAAACTCGACATATTGAGAGCTCAAAAAAACTATGAATTTGACACTGCAACAAATTGACACATACTGAAAATTAAAGCTATAAGACGTAGCTTTGACATGAACATAGTCACAGTACTGCCTGATGCGTATAGCGTTAGTAACGCCATCTGTTATCAAACCCGCATTTTCAATTTGTACCCCTGATAGAAAAATCGAAATATACTTTAAGGAAATAAAATTGCAGAATATTTTGATAATCCAAACGATCTCCCAGCTCTGTTGCCATCCTTTTGGAGCTAAGCCTAGGTATGGCATCATTCATTTGTATTATCCCAAGAATTGTATTCACCTATGATATCACCTATATATACTCTTGTGTAGAACCTACAGAAACTAAACTTAGGATCACTATAGTATATAATATCTATCCCGGTAGTGTGCATAGAGGTAATACACAATACAGGCCCGCTGCGACCCATGTACACGGTCAGAACCTGTTATATAGAATAATGGTCGGAGACTTGGCCGAAAGTTGCTCAAGACTGGTTTCAGCAGGTAAAATTCGTTAGTTGTGCTATGTCGTTCGGAGCAGAAGTTATTGAGGATCGCATATCCTCATAATGATGCATTGGACGAAGCAGTGAAGCGAAGAATAGAACATACTCCATCTTTACGTGACATTGGAGCTCGGTATCATCGTAAGTTTTATTGCTCATTCAAGTGCCCGAGTAATAAAACAGCAGGACGACCACCCATCATAAATTTGCAAACTGCTTTTGATGCAGTATGTCACAACATCGAAAGTAGTAGTAACTGTCAATTTTCGTTGACAGAATTGCGTAAGGCAATGACAACATATACTCCGAAAAATGAAATTCTGGTTGCAATACTAACAGAAAAATACAAAGGCGATATCATTGTTGTAAAAAAACGTAGTAAAGCAACGGTGATATACTTGAAAGACTCAGGACGCAATGTATTGCTGCAAAGTTGGTAGGAGAAATGAGCGGTCACGGAAAAAGAAGAACGTATAGAATTGTCAAGACTGCAAATCTTACGATACAAAATCATATCCAGCTTCCCACAATTTCCTGGACAGTGTCGTTGAAGATGTTTCAGAAACGTTGCGAATTTTACTCGATGAATTAATTTTACGTCGTAAAAAGCAGCCAGAAACTTTAGAGGCAAAGCATGCTAGTATTACCCATTGTATTATCTCTGCCATTGTCCAAGCTCGTTCACGTATTCTTTTCAACTGGCAACTAGAACATATTTGCGCAAATCTGGTTCAAAACTTATGGTATACGAGGGCCATTTAAAAAGTTTCCGGCCTCGTCGACATAAAGTAACTGTACAGAAAAATGTCTTTCGCCGTCCGATAGATGGCCTTGGTATATGTACTAAACCGTAAAAATTTCAAATCCCTCTGATCATTACTTTGTCTATGGCACTCTTCCAAAGTTGTCAGCTGACATTGTCTGTCAACAATGGAGGAAATTGAGTATCACGCAGTGATAAAAATCCTTCATTTGAAAGGGAAAAGGACTCTGTATTGAGACGACGAGTTCGTCTGATCACCCAACAGGGACACCGAAGCACCGGTACCACGCAACTGGCCGAGGTACACGCAAGACTAATATGGCGAAACACCGGCACCACGCATACCCAAAATCGACAGAGAACAAACAGCTTATGTACGCCCGATACATACAGCCAGAGGGACCTGTACTACACACTACCAACACTATAAAGAACAGCGTACCGAGAAACCAACTACCGTTACCCGAGCTGTGATAGTATAATCCACTATAGTACTAAATGATGTATGGAAAGGAATCAGAAGGGACACGTTAATCAAAATAATCGGAGATAATAAATTAACGGGATAAATCGGCTACAGGAGATGGGCTAGAGGACGGCTATCAAATATAGTTATACCCTTTTATACAGGCAGAACTTGAAAGAAGAGCGAGGAAGCCGGTATAAAAGGGCACGAAATGTGACAATCGGAGAGCATTTGTTCACAGATTTTCGCCAACGCATCGAGGATGCATCTCGCTGACACCTCCACTGCAGCGGCGGCCGGGCAAGCGAGAAGGTAGCGTAGCCAGGGGAGCTCAAGCTAGAGCTCCGTCCCCACCACAGGTTCGCAATATACAGATATAGGGTACGGTAAATCCGAAGACGAAGAATAGTAATAGACCGCGCTTACGTAGGTAAATGATCGATGACGAGGCCGATATGAAAACACGCTCTCTTACCTTCCGTAGAAATTAGACCGTCATACCAGTAGAGAAACTATTTTATTAATTAAAAATCTCCTTTTTTTCGCGGACACGATTATGAAAGGGTGCGTGAGCCCGGCTAAAGCTTTTTGCAAGGTACATGGTCACCCAGAATTATTTAAAAGGAGTCAATTTCACAATTATTAATTAATGATATTCTATATTTTCATCAGTAATATACTATTATTTATTATATCTGGTTGAATAAATCCTACTTTTACCCAATACTGAAGCTTGCACTAATTTCCTCCATGCTCGAGTCCGAACTAAGACCCTTTCAGGGTAATGTTAACATTAAATACCGTTACAGTATATGGTGAAGCCTCTTCATTGTTAACGGTCAAACATGGGGAGGCCGAGTATAAACGTGGTCGTACGAGTATTTTAGACGAGGAAAGTTCCGAGCACACGAAAACCACTACAACTGACGAAATGGTCGATTTAGTTCATCAAACTGTGATGGAAGATCGTCGATTGACTGTTAAGAATATTACTGAGGCTTGCGGGATATAATCTGAACGGGTGTATAAGATTTTACATCAAGATTTGGATATGAGAAATTATCTGCACGCTGGGTGCCGCACTTGTTGACGATCGACCAAAAGCGCATACGGACGGACATGTCGCTCGAGTGGCTTAGCCTTTATAAAAAAAATCCAGCGGAATTTTAGCGGAAAATGATAACCGTTGATGAAACCTGGGTACACCGCCATACGCCTGAGACCAAACAACAGTCAATGGGGTGGATTGCGGTGGGGGAACCAACTCCGAAGAAGGCAAAGGTCGTTCTCTCTGCAGGAAAAGTGATAGCGACAGTCTTTTTGGGATAGCTGTGGAATAATTCTTATCGATTATCTTGCAAAGGGTAAAACAATCAACAGACAGTACTACGCTGCATTGCTGGATAAATTGAAGGCCACAATTAAGAAAAAACGTCCACATTTGGCCAAGAAAAAATCCTGTTTTACCAGGATAACGCTCGGATTCACACGTGCGTGATCGCAGGGTCAAAATTGAAGGAAAGTTTGAATTGCTTCTGCACCCACTCTATTCACCAGATCGTGCTCCCAGCGACTTTTTCCTGTTTCCTAATTTAAAAAAATTTCTCGGGGGAAAAAAATATAAGTCAAATGTTGAGGTGGAAATCGCTGTAAACCAGAATTTTTCAGGTTTAAACAATCAATTTTTTCTGACGGTTTAAAAGGATGGGAGAAACGTTGAACCAAATATATCGAGTTGCAGGGAGATTACGTCGAGAAAAAAATTTTGTTTTGCTTCGAAATATCTGTTTTTCTTAAAAAGGCCAGAAACTTTTCAAATAGCCCTCGTATAACGACATTCTTCTATATGAAGCGTCGTCGATAATGCATCCACAAACTTTAATTACTCCAGGAACGTTCGTGCAATACGTATTTGACAACGCAAATCACAATGTGTACACATTAGATGGATTGTACATGTTCCACGACGGCGGGAATTTACACTATTACTCAAAAATAGGGATTATCAGCTGAAACTCGAGTTAATAAATATTCCAGTATGTCCTCTTCCAAAACGTTGGCATTGGTAGGAATGATAAACGTTTGATCGACTCTTGATTCATTCCAAAAACCAGGATTGAAGAGTACGTTTGTCGATGTCTCACAATTGAATCTCAGCAAATGCATACCTGCCGCGTTGCCTGTATCGTACGGAGCTTTCATATGGGCAAAAACTTTCGAGATAGACGGTCTACCTAGCTGGAGGGTATACATGGACAAAATTATATCTACTATGCCATATCAGATATCTCGCGTAGTTTGTTCTCCATTTATTACACAGCCACCTTCCAATCCTGAAACTGACAATTCAGTTCTACACTAAAACTGACGATTCAGCAATATAAAAAATATGACCTTCGATCAGCCCTTATATATCAAGGCTCGGTAAATTGAGCGTTGAGATCCCGTTTCTTGGCGTACACAGCCCTGGGGATAATTGTTGTAGAAACCGTCGAAGGTATCCAGGAAAGTGATCACCTTTACGTAACTCAACTACTCGAAATGTTCACATTAGATTCGCTTCTGTTAGAAGAATTGAACAAAGATAATCATTTGGCGAATTGAACTCAACGATTTATCCACGCTCTGAACGTATTGAAATCACGGGGACCAATTGTTCAGCTATGGGTACAATATTTTGAGTGTATTATCATCGTTATGAAGTTCGTTGAAGCTGAGCATTTGGGAGATTGGAATCGTCATCTTCAAGCAGTGCGAGGAAGGTTTCCTCTTATTCATGCCATTGATCACATTAAATATGCAAAATCTGCTCAAATTTACCTTCAAGATATGCCTGAACTCGAAAACTGGATAGATCCTTTGGAATTTCCCAAATTTTCGGTCGAAGGATACTTCATGATCAGAAGATCTCATAAAAAATGTCCCGGTCCCGGTCTTACTTACGGTCGAGAAGTCACGTCAAGTATTCTCGCTCGATATATTCAAGGAATGCCACGAGCTTACAGTGCTTTGGAGCAACTGGAATCTTTTTGCGAAACGCGATCGGAGTTAGTTGACCAACATACTCCCTTAAGGGAGAGCCGATAATGTTTATCCACTCACAATCCTTTCGAACAATATGAGAATCTAATGTCTTTGTCTACGGGTATCGCTGCTAACATCGATGTTAATTGTCAACTCGCCATAGCCATTGGAAAAGACAATATAACACTCATGGTCGACAAAGATGCCGAGACTATCAAAATGTTACGTTCAAGGAGAGAGAAAACTTAAGTATCAATGAAGAATAGGGTCACAATAAATACGAACACGTGCCAACACGTGTTCAAAACTTCGTTATTATTTCAGCAGATTCCTGTATTGATCACCGACGACGAAAATCTCGCGAGCGAAGCTTACCAATACTAGCTAGCTCTGGTTCCGCTTACTTTTTTTGAAGAAACGGGGTTAATGAGTGTATGATAATGAGTGTGAGTGAGTTTGAAATATTTGATAATGGTTCACATAAAATGATTAAGAACTCTAAAATGAAAAGTAACTGATGCGGCAGAGCACTATAAGAGTCAGCTTGAGTAACACACAATGAATGACAACGAATATAGTGCTCTGTGCAGTGAACATGTATCGTTTGAGTATTTTTAATCTGTCGACAGGTAGCAGGTCGATGCATTCACGCGTAGCATGTCTAGTGACAGATGCGAATAGTAAGATTAAGGATCCTGGTGACAAGTATAAATAATTAAATGCACTCAGTAATTAACAATAACAATTCAACATTTATTTAATTAGTTGACAGTAATTGCATAAAAAAGGAAAATGCCTGGTGAATACAACAAATATGTACTGTGATTTGTCTGGCCTGTGTCTTGATGTACTGGCGGTGAGTGGGATCTCAGGCCTCTGAGTTGACTTGTTGATCCCGTATGGCTGATCCTGGTGATATGGTCTGATTGTAGAGCTCTATTGAACCACACAGCAGGCTGGTGAGTGAGCTATCGCTAACGTGCGATGCGAGGCTGAGTGGCGTCTCTGCTTCCAACGACGAACCACGCCGTTGACGTTTCTGTGGATGTTGCAATAGTTTTGTTGATTTGTGGTGATTCGCACTGACACTGAGTTGAAACACGGGTGATTTGACCAAGAATGTAATACGCTACAATACTGAGTGCACACAAACGTGAGTGGAACGAATGAATATCTCTGTGAGTTTACGCGGGAACGTGTAGCGCGAACGACTCGAGTGAGAACAATGGCCACATCCGTCGACCACGAGGCAGAGTATCAAGAGGGCGGACGTGCGTCACAGCTTGCTTGAGTTGTGATTCGCCGCCAGCGATGGAAAGTGAGCCTTGTGAATGGTCTTGCCGCTGGGGCCACGCTAGCAGCGTTGGCCGCTTGAGTGAACTTCGATCGAGGATGTGAGCTGATGGACAATGTGTTTCAGTACGCGGTTGATAAATCGATATAGCATACCTGCGAGCTATACCATATGACGCGAGGCGTCAGATGATTGTGAGTGTAGCGTGTGCATGAGTTGAATGTGTGCTTGGTAGGTGCGAAAACTGAACAATGAGGAAAACAGAAAATTCGGAGCAATATAAAATTTTCCAATTATCACGACTCGATGATACAATATTGAAAAATTGCAAATTTCTTGTAGACAGAGGATTTTTTTTGCACAAGGTATTCTGGGACTATGGGAAAACTTACGAGCAAATTTGCCATAAATATAGGATGTTTATCAAACAACACTTCACTGCAAGCACAATCGTCGGATTCGATGGGTATTCAGATGAAAACGTTCGCGTGAAGTCGTATGAAATATATAGAAGATCGACAAAGAGCGTTGGAGTACAAATGAACTTTACTTCGGATATGATTGCGACATTAAATGAAACAAATTCCTCGGGAACGATAAAAATGAAGCCCGATTCGTCAAACTTTAAAAATCGCACCTCGAGGATGCTGGGATTACCATCAATCAGGCTGAAGGAGATGCTGACCGTTTGATTGTAATAATAGCTATTGAAGAGAGTCATCACCACGCTAACATCGTCATTGTTGAAACGGATATCGATCTTATGGTCTTATGGCCTCTGCATACTGCGCGCGATGAGCGACCAGCGACGAGCCATAGCCAATGAGAGCTCTGCTTTTCCAAATGTCACATCCGTCGCGAGCTCCCTCGCGAATTCTCGTTGGCTCGTCGCTGATCGCCCATCGCTCATCGCTCATCGCGCGCAGTGTATAGAGGCCATTCATGATAGGGTTGAAACCGGAAGAAACGAATGTTTACTTTTTGAAAGAGGAGCAAGAAAACCAAGGCAATTTTTCTTCACTTTTTCTTCTGCCAATAATCAGCATTTGAAAGAAAGTATACTGTTCTCACATGCATTCGGCGGCTACGATACGACAAGTGCGTCGTTTAACAAGGGAAAAGGCCATACTCGCACTTTTACAAAAAAGAATCCATCTGGGGAAAGCTGTTAAAACCTTTTATAACCCTTCGAGTACTTCAAATAACATAGCTAATCAGGGAGAACGAATTATGTTGACTATTTACGGCGCTCCGAACGATGAAAGAACTCTGAATACATATTGATGCCAGTGTTTTGTTTCATCAGTCAATTACCCTAAGACTGAAGTTCAATTGGCGATGCTCCCTCCAACATCTTGGCTACACATTCCAACTGGGGTTGGAAGCAATCGGAAACCCTCTACTTGCCTGTAATGTCAGAACGCATAGATTTACATGGAATGACAGGCCTTATAAGAGCATTTGGGAGAATTTTTGGAGTAATCGGATAGTGATCACCTCAGCCACTGCGAGCGCTGCCTGTATCGGTGTGCACAAATACACCGCCACACAATTAGATCCGCCCTATTACTATGCTATAAGCAGTGTGCGCTCGAGGTTTTAATGTGTCTTTATCGCACTAAGGCGCTTCCAATGGTTGGGGTGATGTTGTGTTCTCGTTCACACTCACGCGCCCTGGTATGCTTGAAACGGCGGTATTTCTCGCTCGCATTGTATGAGTGAGGCATTGCAACATAGTGACTAATAATAGTGAAAAGAATGACATTGTAATCTTTTGTAAACGTATGTTTGGCGTTCAAACAATCAGCTACTTTCGCAGCTTCTCTGTACAATATATCTATGATCGAGTGGTATAAAACGTTCTTTTCGATCTCGAAAACTGGGAGATCAACCCATTATGGAATGCGTACAATTAAATAAATGTTGAATGTGTTCTCTACAAATGCTGTTTTTTTAGATTATTACTTATTACAGGATATTGGATGTAAAGACAATTGGCAGAGTTATTTTAATTATAACAATTATAGATTTATTATTAAGCAGATGAAATGAATTGTACGTGTATTCCTCTGCATCGCATACTTGTCTTTAGCGATTCTGCGTTCTTAAATTCATATCAGGGGTACAAATTGAAAATGCGGGTTTGATAACAGATGGCGTTACTAACGCTATACGCATCAGGCAGTACTGTGACTATGTTCATGTCAAAGCTACGTCTTATAGCTTTAATTTTCAGTATGTGTCAATTTGTCGCAGTGTCAAATTCATAGTTTTTTTGAGCTCTCAATATGTCGAGTTTCGTGCCAACAAAACAGCATTTGCGGGAAGTTTTAATTTACTTCTTTAATTTGAAGAAAAGTGCTGCTGAAGCACATCGATTGGTCTCCGAGGCTTATCCGAGTCATGTTCCATCGGTTTCAACGTGCGAGAGATGGTTTGTGCGGTTTAGAAGTGGTGATTTTGACGTTGAGGACAAAGAGCGGCCGGGCCAAGTGAAAAAGTTTGAGAATGCTGAATTGGAGGCAATACTCAATGAAGACTCGTGTCAAACTCAACAAGAGCTCGCAGATTCATTGGGAGTGACACAACAAGCCATTTCCCATCGTATAAAAGCCCTCGGAATGATCCAAAAGCAAGGACATTGGGTGCCGTATGAGCTGAAGCCGAGAGACGTCGAGCGCCGTTTTTTTGCATGCGAACTGCTGCTCGAACGGCAAAAACGGAAGGGTTTTTTGCATCGCATTGTCACTGGTGATGAAAAGTGGATCCATTACGATAACCCGAAGCGCAAAAAATCATATGGTTACCCCGGCCATGCATCATCATCGACGGCCAAACCAAATATTCACGGCGCCAAGCTCATGCTCTGTATTTGGTGGGACCAGCTGGGTGTGGTGTATTATGAGCTATTGAAATCGAACGAAACCATCACAGGAGCACTATACCGAACTCAATTGATGCGTTTGAGCCGCGCACTCAAAGAAAAACGGCCACAATACGAGCAAAGACACGACAAAGTAATTTTGCAACATGACAACGCTCGGCCACATGTTGCAGCGCCGGTCAAAACATACCTACAAACGCTGAAATGGGAAGTCTTACCCCACCCGCCGTATAGCCCAGATATTGCTCCTTCCGATTACCACCTTTTCCGATCGATGACACATGGCCTAGCTGACCAGCGCTTCCATTCTTACGAAGAAGCCCAAAAATGGGTCGATGACTGGATAGCAGCCAAGCCGGCCGAATTTTTTCGCGACGGTATCCGTAAATTGCCAGAAAGATGGGAAAAAGTTGTGGCTAGCGATGGACAATACTTTGAATAATTCATTTGTTACCATTTTTTCAGAATAAACGTTCAAAAATAGAAAAAAATCCCGCATTTTCAATTTGTACTCCTGATAACAAAAAACTGCAATTCAGATCAAACTTCTATTTGCGTCATTCGAGTGTTTGGACGAGAAGATTTACATTACATTTTTATTACAATCACCGGAAATTTGGCTCGATTAACAATGGGTTCAAACTTTCAGTGGTTTCCATCGAGTAATGTCAATCATCATAACCATCATGCTTTTTAGAATTTCCGTTCGTTTATTGGACAAACATTTATAAATATTTTTTCACTTTTAATATTCATATATGTTGCTTGATTACATTATTACTCAATACTTCATATACTAACAAACATTTCAAAAAAAAAATTGCTTATGAAAATAACCTTTCAGTCGTATGTTGTTTAAGAAAGCCTCTGCTGCTTGGATGGAGTTAACTGTAATGTGTTGAAAATAATGAAACGTGACTCGAGACAGGTGGAAAAATAAGGCAGGCCGTTGAAATCGACAGTAAACGTCTATATGCATTATTTACACGACACAAACATCAAAATTTTATTGAGCAGTCATTGAGTTCACTTGAGAAGCACACACAATTGTATTAATTAAATGCTTAACAGAGTTTATTGTCCAGAGAGCGTGTGAGCAATACGAGCTGCAAAGCACGCTACGAGGTGAGCCAAAATGTGGATGCACTTGAGTAAGCATTACTGTACGCGCACTGAGGGAATTTGTTTGAACGGAGTTGCTCACTATCCAACTCACGTTGTTCAATGGATAAGACCGGTAGAATTGCCAGTCTTGAGACTGCCTGGGTAAGCGTCGTAGTGGCAGTTGTTAGTGTTACCATCCTTGTAAGCTCACCGCAGTGTTGCCAGATCAGGGGATTCCCCCCAGATTTAGGGGTTTTTCAGGAGTGTTAGGGGGCAATCAGTCGGAAAAAATGTTTAGGATATATTTTAGGGAAAACCGAATTTCCGTTTTTTTTTTGGAAAGGCAAGCAAGCAAGCAAACGCACTCATTCAGAATAAAATGGAACAATAGTAAAGAAAAAAAGATAATTATTGAACAGTATCTACCAAGGCAGTATTGCACAATTACACATGAATAAATTTTGTATCATAAATATTATTGATTTAACAACAATGTTCATGTATAGATAAACTATGAGAAGTAATGTTAAGAGTGAGACTTAAAGTCTAACCTAAAAAAATGGAAGAAAATAGAAGAAAATAGAAGAAAACAGAGGAAAATAAAAGAAAAGGGGAGAATAGACGAACTAAGAAAGAGAAGAGGAGAGAAGAATAATTTTTCTTAGTCCCTCCATCCTTACCACCCCTTCTTTTCTTACTTACAAATAACAAGAGAGAAGACCTATAGGGTTTGTGACTTCTCTCTCGTTATTTGTTGCAATTTCTCACTCGCTGGATGGAATATCGAGTACATTAAAATTGTCGTCATTCGTCATCTCATAAACCGTTTCGGAATTGAAACGTTTCAGCATAGCTACTGAGGGTGTAAATTTGTAGCATTCAACATCGAGAGAACATGTAGAATCGCTTCGACCATCTTTACCGATATTTTGTTTCGCAACTTGTCTTTGATGACATTCACGATAGACAACGCGCGCTTTACAGCCGCATTCGAAAAGGGGAAACTAAGTACGCCGAGAACGAGCTTCAATATATTGCCAAATCTTTGGTTTCTATCCGCGCCTGTGAGCTCGTTAATCTCCACTCAAAATCGTTCAGTGCCAGCGATATCGGTGACTTGAGCTCTGTGAAGCATACTCCATTCCATCATAGCTGAGCCGATATCATTGCACAGACTATGCTTAAATTTGGCCGAGATATTCGTAATATCAGAGTGTACTTGCGATGACGCTGAGTGCGGCGAGAAAGTCGATATTTCGTCAAGAATTTTGATGTTATCCAGAATTCGTTTCTGCAATTGAGAGACGAGGACGTTGAAATCGTACCCGAAATTGATGCAGTCGATGGGCATGCAAAAGCGTTTGAAGTCGAATCCGGCAAAATCGTAATGCGATATTTTTTTTAGCTGCGCCGGAACGACGAGCGTTTGGAAAAGCAAATATGTCGAGTCGTTCAAATCTTTAAACAACATTATCGGGTCAACAGAATCTGATTGGAACAGTTTGTTCAGTCTTATGATGTCTTTCAGCGTCGAGCTGAAGAAAGTCAAATACAACTTATTTTCGGGCATCGGAAACATGCCGTGCAGTTGAGAAGCTGTACAGCACGGCTCCTCATTACTTTCCGTGATTTTTAAATGCGGCTGTAGTGTCTCACATTGCTCAAGAATAGCATCAACAGTTTGGAGTCTTACTAACACCGAGTATTCGAGAGCTTTACGATATTTTTAGGTACTTTACCTTCGAAAGTACTATAAACATCTACGTATTCTACTTGGCGTTTCGTACTGAACGAAAACCACGAGTGGGTTCCGCGTGCGATAAAATCGAGATGTCTTGATAAAACCTTGCAAGCTTCATCGGCAGCGAAATGCAAAGAGTGACAAATGCACTTTATTGCAACAAACTCAGGGTTAATGTCTCGCAATATAGTAGTCACGGAATGATGTACGCCTACGTTTACACTGGCTCCGTCGACCCCCAGATCTAACAACGTCTCTGTTTTAAGATTATCCTTCTTCAATTGTTGCACGATTACTACGGCAATAGCGTTGGAAGTCCCTGCGGTCATCTCGATCAACCGATAAAAAGTCGTCACTATTCTTTTCTTCAACCGATTAAAATAACGGATCATGAGGCAGAGAACCTTTTTTGTATCTGCCGTTGTAAATTCGTGAATAATCAGTGAATCGCTGATGTCCTCGAGAAGGTCTTGCGCGATACATAGTGATAAAATATATTTTATGAGAGCAGAGCATTTGGTCCTGTGTAATTTGAAGTCATGCAGAACCTGAGAATTTTTGTCGAGGTCTGTTTGAGAATGCTTTAGCATTCTGCTACGCGTTGCTGGACTGCGCACTGCAGGCTAGTGTGGGCAATCGCTCGCTCTTGCTGCTTAGCGGCAGCACCTCACGGGAGCAGTAAATTCACACTGGGTCAGCGTGCCAAGCAACAGGTTGCTGCGCGCATATGCTCTTCGACTGCTTGACGAGACAACGGCTACTTCTTATATTGCAGCCATCTTGCGTTTTGCTCTTGCACGGCTTTAACCGTTTCCGCGATTCGTGTGCTCTTGTCATAGTTCTGTGCATTTTCATTGTTCTCATCGTTCTACTCTGCCAACCTACAGTCACCACGACATTCATCCAGCATATCAGCATTGATATATTGACGTCGGCCCATCAGTACATCAACATATTGGCTCGTCGTGTTGTGTACCTGGCTTCAGCTACACCTGTGGCCCGATCGCGACAGCACATCTTATCGCTTACAGCGATTAATATAATCGTGTGTGGTAACAAGCTCATCTCGCTTTATTCTATATTTTTCTATGCTTATTTTGATATATTGTTTTCCATATTTTACTTGTTTTATTTGTATATTTTCGTCCACGGTATTTAACAGGTGGAGCAATAAATACCACTGTAAACCACATCCGTGTACTGTATATCACGAGTATCGAATGCCGTCTGGGGAATCGATGGAGCAGCATATTGCAACGGTGCAAAATATGGCAGCTGGATTGATCGAGGCCGGGGAGACGGTACCGGATAAATCGATATGTGCGAAGTTAATCGGAAGTTTGTCTCGGCAATCCCTCGAGAATCTCTTGGAGAGATTAGTCGCCGAGGACGCAAGACTGAGGGCGGACGATGGTGACAGTGCGGGTGCTCTGGCCGTGACAAGACGGGATCGGGAGAGGAAGAACGATGGCGAAAAGAAGTCTGATGTCGACAAGAAAAGTGATAGTGAAAAGAAAAAGAATAAAAAGCGATCTAAGAAAAATATTGAATGCTGGAAGTGTCACAAAAAGGGACATTTCGCGAGTGAGTGCGGTGACAAGCGCGAAAAAAACGCGGTAACGGACAAAGACGCGTGTGATTGTGTGTTCGTCGGTGAGCGGCGAGATGATGTCGAGAAGTTTGAACGGGCCAAGTGCGCAAACTCACCGTGTACGTCGGTAAGGAAAGTGCAAGCAGCCGATCAAAAGGACAGCTGGCTTACCGACAGTGGAGCGTCGGCGCACATGACTGGCTCGAAGAGTACCGCGAGATGTCGAATGGCAGCACTGTGTTGCTTGGTGACAACGAGGAGTGCGATGTCATAGGCAAAGGAACAGTGTTTATCGAGAAAGTCGTAGGCGGTGTGTGGAAAAAGTAAAAAATCGAGGATGTGTTATATGTGCCGAAATTAAAGAAAAACTTATTTTCGGTAGGAGCGTGTGCGGAAAAGGACTACAAAGTCGTGTTTGAAAAGGGACATGTAAATCTAGAACGAAAAGGTACGGTGGTCGCGTCGGGAATCAAACAAGGTAATCGAATTTACCGAATGTTGTTAAGAGTGCTTTCACCGGGAAAAACATACGAGTCAAATCTGACGGCTTCGAGTTTTCGCGTGTGGCACGAACGTCTGGGACACGTCGGGAAGCGTGCAGTGCACGATCTAGTTAAAAAAGGACTAGTAAAGGGTGTGTCTATGACGGATGAGAAGGATTTCTTTTACGAAGCGTGCCAACTCGGTAAATGTCATCGTTTGCCGTTCAGAAAGTGCGTTGACAGGGCCGAGACAGAGCCGGGTGAAAAGGTGCACACAGACGTGTGTGGATCCATGCCGGTTAACTCACTAGGTGGTGTGCGTTACTTTCTAACGTTCAAATATGATTCGACCGGTTATCGACACGTGTATTTTATCGAACACAAATCTGAAGTGTTTGACAAGTTCAAAGATTACGCACAGCTCGTCAAGAACAAGTTCGGGAAATCAATAAGAGTGCCTCGATCGGACAATGGCGGTGAATTCGTAAACGAAAAGATGAACGAGTTTCTGAGTGCAAACGGTATTAGGAAACAGAATACCGCTCCGTACACTCCAGAGCAAAACGGTCGGGCAGAGCGAGACAATCGGACGATAGTGGAGAGTGCTCGCTCAATGCTTCATTCAAAGGGCCTACCGATTTATTTGTGGGCTGAAGCAATCAACACGGCAGTATACGTGTTGAATAGATCGGCACCTTCAGGCAAAACTAAAACGCCATACGAATATTGGATTCGGGTCTCAGGTCTTTGTACATGTGCCGAAGCAGCTAAAGAAGAAACTTTACGTATGCGCGAAGTCAAACATTTTCGTTGGATACGAGAAAGACTCGTCGAACTATCGAGTCTTCGATCCAGAGACGAAGAACATTAGTGTGTCACGGGATGTGACATTCAACGAAAAAGTCGGTAAATCAAAGCTAGTCACAGAGAACGAAGAGGAGGACACAATCGTGCTAAAACGACAAGTAGTTCCTGTAGAACGAGTCAAAGAGCAAGAAGGAAACGAGAATGCTAATGAATCAGAGAAAGAGTCAGAGGACGAAGTGGAAGTTCAGCACGAGGGAAGTTCAGCACGAGGGAGAGCCACAGCCAGCAACAGTGCGTGAACAGCGAGTCTTGAGAAATCGAGCGGGCTTACGAGCACCAGCGCGATACGCTAACGTCGCCGAATATGCAGCTCCGGAGACGTATAACGAAGCTATGAGCAGTAGGGATGCCGCGCAGTGGGCACGTGCTGTTCAGGAAGAACTCCAAGCACATAGTGAAAATAACACGCGGATGCTCGTCCCGAGATCGTCGAATCGACGGCTCATTGACTCAAAATGAGTGTTCTGAGTCAAGGAGGATCCAGAGAAGAGAACTCGAAGGTTCAAAGCAAGACTCTGTGCAAGGGGGTTTTTGCAGAGGGAATGCATCGATTTCAAGGAAACTTTCGCGCCAGTGGTCAGATATGACTCACTTCGAACGTTACTCGCAATAGCCGCATTCCTCTACGGTGAACTGGTCGAGGATATCTTCATGGAGCTTCCAGAGGCACTCATCGTCGAAGAAGATAAAAAAACGAAGAACAGTGTCGTTTGCAAGTTGGTAAAATTGCTGTACGGGCTGAAACAAGCCCCAAGGTGTTGGAACAGAAAGTTTGTAAAATTTCTAAGCTAATACGAATTTAAAGCGAGATCGAGAAAGAAAAACGCTTTTGATCCATCAAGAACCGTACGCGAGAAAAATAGTAGAAAGATTCGGGATGACGAATTCAAAGCCAGTTGGCGTGCCGGCTGACCCACACACGGTGCACAAAGGGTCAATGTACCGTACACAGAAGCGTTCGGTTCATTAATGTTTCTGTCAGTAGTAACAAGACCGGATATTGCATTCGCGGTGAACGCCGCGAGTAAATTCACGAGCAATTATAACGAGTCTCATTGGCGCGCTGTAAAAAGAATTATCGAATATATAAACGGTGTAGTTCAAATGGGAATCGAGTATCGAAGCGGCGATAGAGACTCGGGTCTAGTAGGGTACTCGGATGCAGATTTTGCGAGCGATATAGAGTCGAGACGATCGACAACGGGGTACGTGTTTTTTCTGTCAAAGGGGCCAATCACATGGTCTTCACAAAGACAGAAGCTAGTAACGCTAAGTACTACCGAGTCCGAGTATGTTGCTGCAGCAGCAGCTGGTAGGGAAGCAATGTGGCTCAGAAAATGATTAAAAGATCTCGGTCACACGTGCGTTGATGCAACAAAGTTATATGTCGATAATCAAAGTGCAATCCGTCTTGTAAAGAATCCGGAATTTCACAAGCGGACCAAACATATAGATATAAGATATCATTACATAAGAGAAAAATTCGAAAGTAAGGATATTTGCGTGCAATACATGCCTTACGAAATCCAATACGCTGACGTTTTTACAAAAGCGCTACCAAGGAGACGTTTCGAAGAGTTGAGAGCCAGTCTTAGTATAAGCGAAATGTAATGGATGCACTCAAACGGCGGTAGTGTTAATGTAAGTTTATCGCGCATCCCTTGGCCGATGTGAACGGGCCTTTGCGTCATGCATGCTGCTAATGTAAACAGGCGTGCCACAAGGGATCTTTGTTCGGGCTCTCTAATGTTCGAGAGCATCGACGCAGCTAGGTGTAAGCGTGCTCTCGGCTAGGCATTGTCACATTGTATGCCAACGCAAGCGGACCTACATTTTAAAGATATTGAAACAAAGAGTCGTCGGCGAGGAGCCATTATAATGAAAGCTATTAAAATACACGTGAGAATTCTATTCCGACTCCTTCAAATTCATTCTACACACATTAATAAAACTATTAGCATCATCATGTTTTTCGTTTTTATGACAGAGATACTTTTGCAAAGTTGTCAATTTTCGGCAATTGAGAGACGGTATTACGATTCTTCACGCATTGTTCGTGTTTCTTCGATGTAGCATGTTCTGTCAAACTTTTTTTGTATGCGGCAAGAACCGAGTTGCAGAAGAAATAAAACGCTTTGCAGGAATCTCCATCCGGAGAAGGTTTTAACCAACCTACATCGATAAAAAAAATGGCAATTTCAATCTTACTATTCGTAAGATCGGACAGTTAGGTGTATATCAAAATCGCATTCTATTGAATTGTTCTCTTTTTTGCCCATATAGGTTGGCTCGATTTCGTTGTACTTATACAGTTAGGTTGCATTACCTTTGAAGTTTGACTCCAACTCCCAGGTCGATACGTACTTTTATATGTACTTCCTTTTAAATAAAGCTTTAAGCATTCTGTTACTTACTGTATTACATAGCCTAAGCACTTAATAAATTATCTCCGCGAGAAAATATCTTCCGATGATCTCATGAGATTTGAGATTATTGTTCGTTACGTTATAACTCACAAGGAAGGATAGTTTGGTGTCCCCCTCCAATTTTGCATACTTACGTATGTTGTAGAGCATCGAAAAATAAAACACGTATTGTTTTTTATCGGTGGAAAAACATTTCTAAGGGGTGAAATCGCCCTTCAAAGTTAGGCATGTCGAGAGGTGATTATGCAGTTTCACCCAGAAGGCGTCAACCGATTTTAATGAAACAAAAACCAAAATACTCCTCATTGAAGACAATAAAAAATCCACGTGAAGTTGAAGAAAAAAATTCATTTGCAGGGGTGAAACTGCATAATCACCCCTTACTTTGAAGAGCGATTTCACCCCTTAGAAATGTTTTGCCGCCGATAAAAAAAAAATACGTGTCTTTTAGTTTTCGATGCTCTACAACATACGTGAGTTTCATCAAAATCGGAGGGAGACACCAAACTATGCTTCCTTGTCATTAATTCCCCTCGAACGCAAGCTATACTGAATAGGCGGTAGTAATTGTGGTATAGGTGAAGTGCCGGTAGATGTCATGACTTGTTTTCACGCCGTGGTAAGGTAATACTTAGAAAGGCATGTGCAAGTCGGACCCCAAAGATCCCAGAATGCATTACGCTCTGAAACTTTTACCCGAGTAGAGTAAGACTAGAGTAGAGTTACCTCCAAGTTACCGACGTTTACGAACGACAAAAGTCAACTATCGAAACACTCAGTTGACTCACGTTGCGGCGTTCACAAAAGCTCTCGGGTTAATTTTTTTACCCACATCGAGGGGGTAGGGAGAAGTTACTCGTCATGCGCATTGCGGGATTTTCGGAAACACCCTTCTATGTTCTATGTTTATGCTATTCAAAGCATAGGAATATGAACAAAAAAGCGGCTCTTTGTTTTCCTCGCGTCTACACACAGATGAGTATTTGCCATCGAAACCTTATATTAAGTGTAAAACCTTGTAAAAACTTACTTTCAAATTTTAGTTAGTCGAAATGTCGAAATAAGTTTACCTGCACTTAGCGTGCCACCATGTTAACCCGTGTGATCCTTACTTTTGTCGTTTTCGGAAATAACTCTACTCTACTCTTACTCTCTTATTCTACTAGGGTAAAAGTTTCGGAACGCACCCCTGGGATCCTTGGGATACGATTTGCACATACCTTCCTAAATATGACCTTACGCTGTGGCGGTCTCGTCAATGCTTTAGGTGATAGCCGCAGGGCGATGCGTCAGATCCTCAAGAACGAGACCTGCCAACAGTGAGAAAAAGGAACGAGAAATTAGGTAGTTATAGCTGCGGTGGCAGATTCTCGCTTTGTTTCGGAAAGAGAACACAACGATTCCACGCCATGGAAAAAGTATAAATGAACATATATCAATTTTCATTGTTACTAAATGTTAGGAATTTCCTAACGGGCGTCGGTCACGTAGGACACGCCGACTACGCCGCACGGCGTGTGCTGAGCTACGCGCACGCAAAGCGCAGGCGCGAGCACGCGTACCCTCGGGCAACCGCCCGGCAACGGCAGTGTAAGCTTGGCTACAGTCGACGACGGACGTAGCCACGACCAAGCTCCGTGAACAAAGGCGCAACGGCCTATAACACGAAAACGGAAACGAACGAACAAAGCGATACGGGCCACGAGGCCGTAGTGAACGTTAAACTATATATATTCATTATTCAATTATCCAAGTTATTTGCCTTACCTTATTACATTGTCACTATCATTTATTCATTCAACTATTAATTATTTTTACTATTAAATAAACGAACCATTATTCATGTACGCAATACCTAACCATTCAACCCTGTCTTATCTCTCGCGACGTTTGCATCGAGCATCGACACCACGTGGTCTACGAGCGGTAAGTGTTCCCGCCCTTCGACCGGCCAAGACGCCTGACATCGAGCCTTTGTAAGAGAACAAAAGGACCATCACGAAAGATACTTAACATTTAGAAGTGGGATACTTGTGAAACCCAAGAGAAAGACAACGTGTCGAACGGACGTGTAAATTCGCGAAAGAAAGTCGAAGCATCGACGCATTACGGGCGCGTGCAACGGACGTGGAAATTCGCGAAAAAAAGACGAAGCATCGTCGCATTATGGGCGCGAGCAACGGACGCGTTAATTCGCGTAAGAAAAAGGAAGCATCGACGCACTACGGGCGCGTGCAAAGTACGTAGTTGACGGACAAAGTGTATAAAATTACGAAAACGTTGAAAGAAAAAAAGTGTATAAAAACGTAAAAAAGACAAAGTGTATAAAAACGTAAAAAAGACAAAGTGTATAAAAAAAACGTAAAAAAGACAAAGTGTATAAAATTACGAAAACGTTGATAAAACAAAGTGTATGAAGTTACAAAAAGAGACAAAGTGAAACAATGTACAGATGCTGAAGTGACGCTAAGCCTGAACAAAGGCCGAGGGTCGATAGTGCTACACTTTACCGAGCAAGGGTAAAAGGGCACGCAGGAAAACATTAACGGCTCGACACGTGCTAAAACGCGCGCGAAAGGCACGCACGAGTTCACCAGTGTGTGAGTGCGGAAACGAGCGTCGCTCCCACACAATGGCAAACGCCGAAGATTTCAACCAGTTTCAACGGGACCACCAATACATGTATACCACGCCGCCTACGGGAAGCACGAACGGGGACGGCATGGAGATCGATAGCGACGAGCACAGCCGAAAAAGGCCGACCGACCACGAGCGACCACCAAGGAACGACGGTCGAGCGAGGGGAGCGCTACGCAGAAACAACTCTGCACGCGAGCTCGTAAGTAGAAAGCCACAGTCGATCGATAAAGTGAGAGGAGTTAGCGGGGCCGCTAGCGGCGAGGCTCCGGTACCCAATGGAAGGGGTGCCGCGCGCAAGCCACTCCCGCTAGACGCCACCGAGGTAGGCAGACCGTGGGAGGTCCCGTCTGCCACCACCCATACAGACATTGCAAAGCAACGTGTTACGCCTCAATACCCGATTCACGGTACGTGTACTGATTGAAAAAACGCGAGTGCGGAGAACGAAGACACTCGCGCGATCACCGTGAAAAGACACATATCGATCCACCGGTGACAATTATAAACACGCGATATGACAGGTCTAGCCTAACGCGTGAAGACGAACGTCAGCCGATCGACGAAGCGCGACAGATACAATTAATAATGAAGGTGCTCGACAGTTTAAGGCTTAGATCAGGTTCGAAATCGAGAAAAGACCGATAAAAATCTCGCGCGCACGTAAAATCACGCACGTACGACATGAGTGACAGCGATCACGAAAAACGCGAGCGGCGCGACAATCGGCGAAAACTACACGCGAGCGACAGCGACGAAAGTGATCGTGAAAAACGCGAGCGGCGCGACAAGCGGCGTAAACCGCGCGAAAATGACACCAACGAGCGTGAGTACGAGGAAAACGAGTGGAGCGACGAGAGCGACGAACCACACTACACGAGGCGACGTAATCAAAGCTATGCCAGCAAAGAGGAAGACGACTGGCAGCAGAACACCGACGACCATCGACGCGAACGAAGGTCAAGACGAAAGAACGACGAGACAACGGGAAGGCACACATATCACATGGTGCCGGAACTGTCCAAAAACCTCGACACGTTCACTGGAAAGCAGGGAACGATTCCACCAAAAGAGTGGATACGTAACCTCGAACAAATGGCAAAAATCCAAAGATGGCCGCCGAACTACTTGCTAGAAGTCGCACGAATGCAACTAGCCGGTTCGGCTAAGGAGTGGCTCCATTATGGGGTGAAAAAGGTTTACGCATGGAGCGTGTTCAAAGAGAAATTCATAGAGAACTTCTCCTCGTCTGAGACATACGGGGAAAAATGGAAAAAGATGTCCAAACGCGTGCAAACGGCCACAGAATCGGTCCAGAATTACTTTCACGCAAAAGTTCGTCTGTGCGATGGATTAAAATTATCCGTACAGGAAACGAAGAAGGAGGTGCTCGAAGGACTGAGATACCACGAAGATAGCGTGGGTGTAGCCGCAGCATATCACAAGACGACTGGTGACATCTGTCGAGCCCTGATAGAGGCCGCGAATTACGTAAGGTGCACGAGACGCGCGCTTCAACAAGCAACGAACAGCCGCAAGGCAGACCACCACGGACCACAATAAACGCGACTAAGGAAGGATCAAATGGCATCAAAGAAGAACAAACGGTTAAACGAGACGAGAAAAGAAAATTGCCAAACCAGATCGCAGAGGGGCAATACAAGTGCTACAACTGCAACTTGTACGGGCATTTCGCGAGGGACTGTCCCGAGCCCAAGAAAGCCGTACGATGCAGACGGTGCGGCAATAATGGTCACATCGAAAAAGACTGCTGATCCAACGTTACGAAGGAACCAGTGATCATTCATACGTTAAACACAGAGGCACATGATGACATCGAAAAGTACGTGAAAACAGTGGCAGTAAACGGTCGGCCCATACAAGCCCAAATAGACACGGGCAGCGCGGTTTGCATAATAAAAGCGTCGTGCGTCATAGAGAAAAGACTTCCTCACACACCGGCCATCACGAAGCTGCAAGGGTGGGGATCCTCATCAGCAGTACAGGTAATAATAGGACGAACGTACACGGAGAAGCCATGGGTCGATTATACGAAAAGCGACAAGTCGCTGACCTTTCACACCAACGAAGAACATTATTTGCTCAAAATCGAAGCCCCCGAGCCAGAGGCAACACCGCACACTTCGTGTGACGAAAAAGATTTAACGACAAAACGAAAGAAGATCGAAGAAAACGATATGGAACGAAAAACGAAGGTAAACGAAGAAGAAAACGAAGCCGCAACGAAGGTAAACAAAGAAGAAAACGAAGATGCAACGAAGCTAAACGAAGAAAACGAAGACGCAACGAAGGTAAACGAAGAAGAAAACGAAGATGCAACGAAGCTAAACGAAGAAAACGAAGACGCAACGAAGGTAAACGAAGAAGAAAACGAAAATGCAACGGAGGTAAACGAAGAAGAAAACGAAGACGCAACGAAGGAAAACGAAGAAAACGACGATGATGCAACGAAGGAATACGAAGAAAACGATACGGAACGAAAAACGAAGAACGAAGAAAATGATGACGAAGAGCCCACCACAAGAAGAAAGAAGAACGAAGAGAAATTGAACGAAAATTTGAACGCAAGAAAAAAACAAAACGACGGCAATAGAAACAAAGAAGAAAGAAGAACGAGAAACAATGATAATAGTAAAGAAAGGAAGAATAACGACAACAGCACGAATCATAAAACCGTTAACGATCAAGGAGACGACTATACAAAAATAAGAAAACAACAACAACTAACAGATTCATGGAAGCCACGATTCAACAGAGGGACCTTTGATCCGGGAAAGACGACGGGAGAACCGTCGACACATGGCCAACCGGCCGTGAGCTTAGATTACCAAATTAACAGGATAGCCGAACAGAAAGATGGCGTTCTTAGGAGAGAAGGGGAAGACCCCGCTTAGAGAGCGCAGGCTCCTGGTCAACCTTCAGGGTTAATACACGGGCTTTCTCGATGGCGAGAAGCTTAGGATGGCCGATGTTAGAAATTTCCTAACGAGCGTCGGTCACGTAGGACACGCCAATTACGCCGCACGGCGTGTGCTGAGCTACGCGCACGCAAAGCGCAGGCGCGAGTCCGCGTACCCTCGGGCAACCGCCCGGCAACGACAGTGTAAGCTTGGCTACAGTCGACGACGGACGTAGCCACGACCAAGCTCTGTGAACAAAGGCGCAACGGCCTATAACACGAAAACAGAAACGAACGAACAAAGCGATACGGGCTACGAGGCCGTAGTGAACGTTAAACTACATATATTCATTATTCAATTATCCAAGTTATTTGCCTTACCTTATTACATTGTCACTATCATTTATTCATTCAACTATTAATTATTTTGACTATTAAATAAACGAACCATTATTCTTGTACGCAATACCTAACCATTCAACCCTGTCTTATCTCTCGCGACGTTTTCATCGAGCATCGGCACCACGCGGTCTACGAGCGGTAAGTGTTCCCGCCCTTCGACCGGCCAAGACGCCTGACATCGAGCCTTTGTAAGAGAACAGAAGGACCATCACGAAAAATACTTAACATAAATAAATAAATATATAGTGTTTTATTTGGAACAGTTTATTTGTAGTTATTAGCGAATTCGTATTCATCGGCTTGAGCCATATGATCTCTACATGTTAAATATTTATATTATATTGGCATTTGTGGTGGACTATACATGTCACTTTGTGCTGTAATAAGCCAAACGCATGGCGAATTAAATAATCTCCACTCACAACATACATTTATTTTCGTTGTCGGTAACTTATCCATCTATACCGCTGCATTGGGGCTTGAGGCTTAGTCGGGGAAGTTCAGGGAATTTTTAGGGGGAATGAAATTGGTTTAGGGGAATGCTGCACGAACAATCTGGCAACACTTCCTGCTGCCTGCCTGCATTGGCCTGAATAAAAAACTTACTGCTGCTCACTCAATTTCGTTGTTTGTGAAGAATTTATCAAAGTAAGTGATTGAATATAATTAGTTGATGCAAAATAACATAATTCCGCTAAGTTTCACGTCGAATGATTTTTAATAATTGCAAGACGGGTTTTGTTGCAATCATTTATTTTCGTAATCCACGTGGGAACTCTAACCTGTTTACCCCCAAGTCTTCAGTAACGATTGTTTTTGTCGCTGATTGATTTCTATCGAACAGCAAACTCTAAAACTGATATTCGACAACGGACAATCTTTTGTTAATTTTTGTGCAATTATCGACTGAAGAATACGTGATAGGTTAGTCATTAACCTATCTGCATTGATGATACGTACAGTACATTCAAACTAATATTTGTTTCCTAATTTTTTAGTTTTTTTTTTGTCTACAAATATCAAATTAAATAATTTTTTTGTTAAAAAATTGTTGCTAAATTTTTATGGCAAATTTACAGAAAATTTCTTCTCTAGATATCAGTACAGGAAACTAAAGAAACAAAGCACATTTGTCGTCATGACAAAAGTAAAATCAGTGCAAGAAGTTCCCAAGGAGGGCTTGAGGCACTTAAAAAATGGATTAGTCCACAAGACAAAGCAGCTTAAGTTCAAGAACAAGCCAACAGGCAAAGTAACTGTGATAAACAGCATCCAACAAAAGGGTAATGTAAAGATGGAACGTCAAAACATTGAGAACTCGCTAAAACAGACAAAATTGCCAATACATGCCAACAAAACTTCCAGTGGTTTAAAAATTCTTAAGCATTCAAAGAAATCTGCTCAAATTAAGGTGAATGTCAACGAGGAACAAGACGATAGTAATTCTTCCGACAACGACATCAATGAGGGAATTTCAATTCAAGAAGAAGTCAGTGCATCGGAAGACGAAGCAGACAATTCAACTTGTTCTAACGATGTCGCTATCCCAAATATTTTTGGAACGAGTTTGGCAGAGGAAACGGACGAGGATGATGACGAATTCGATGCGAACAGTGACGGCGATAAGGGAGAAGCAACGGCGAATAAAGGCATCAAGATGTTCAAAGGCTTAAAAGTGAAAGCGGAGCCTGCAGAGTTTTCTAGTGATGATGAGAATCAGGAGAAGGAGGAAGAAGAAAACAACGAATCCGATGATGAAGAAAACACTTCGACCACTGCCGCGGCCACCGATGAAGGCGGCTGCAGTGACGATGATGACGACTCTTCTCGTAATCATACGGCTCATCTAGATACTGGCATCGCTGATGGTTTCGACGATGACGATTATGAAGGTCATGAAGACGATAAGGATAAAAGAATGAGCGACGGTGATGAGGATTATACTCGGTGTCCCTCTAAGAAAGACAAAGTCGTTAAGACTGATGATGCTGAAGAGGATACCGAGGGCGAGGATGAAAACAACGGGAACTATAATTCTATGAATGTGAAGTCCGACGAAGATAAAGCTAAGAAACCGCCAAAAGTGTCGCAAGAGGAGAAAGTGGAACGCGACAAAAGAACGATTTTCATTGGCAATGTGCCCAAAGAGACAGAAATCTCGCGTATTAAGAGCGAGTTCAAGGAATTTGGTGCTATTGATAGTATAAGAATGCGAGGCGTTATACCGGAGAGTCCCAAGATGTCTCTAAAGGTCGCGGCTATTACTAGGAAATTCCATCCGAAAAGTACGACTATCTGCGTCTTCGTGACATACAAAAATGTCGAGTCCGTAGAGAAGGCGCTGTCTATGAATGGAAAGAAATTGGACGGCAACTACTTGAGGGTCGATCATGCCAAGCAGAGTAGCAGGCAGATAAAGGACAAGAAGCGAACCGTGTTTTTGGGAAATTTGCCATTTGGTGAGTTGCACCTTTACATAAATTTAGTAGGTAAACCCGAAAAAGGGATGTATATATTTTCCCTTTGTCATGTTGGTAAAAACACGGGCTACCTTATACGACTACGTAGCCGTAAGTGCAAGAGAATGCAGCAATATTTCAATTTGATTTTTTTTTAAAGTGCTAAACAAGTTTGGGCAAAAGTAAATTCCTGGCAATTGCGAAATTGTGATGCATGTACTCAGCAGCATTTAAAAATTAATGGGTTTCCTTGAGTGATTCTGTTTAAAATTTATCACCGTATTATCGTTTTTTTTCCTCTTTTTTCTTGTAGAAATCGAAGACAACGAGATCTGGGAAGCGTTCATGGGATGTGGACAAATCGAATCCGTAAGGATAATCAGAGACAGAAACACCGGCGTTGGACGTGGATTTGGATACATTAACTTCACGTCCACAGACGGAGCGGTATTGGCTATGGATATGAATGGCACAACGATCAAGAATCGCGAACTTCGGGTGAAGGTCAACACTCTCAAGGAAAGGAAGAAACTGCGGATGGAGAGGGGTCACAAGAGACAGCTTGCCGAAAAAGCCGAGACTGATTCGCTGAAGAAACTGAAAATTGAAGTTTTAGAGTCAATTGAAGTCGCTGTGAGTATTTTTCATATTTCATTTCTTAAAGGGTGTCCCAGCAAGAGCGCCGGATTTTAATTTGCCGCCATTTTGTTAATACGAGTTGTACGGTGATTTTTTTCGACATTTGTCACGTACAGACCACGCGATTTAAGAATATGGAGAAGTATTCAAACCAACAACGTTTAATTATTGTAAAAACACATTACAAAAATGGTGAAAGTTTTGCGAAAACAGTTCGCCAATTACGTCAAGTTTTTGGTCGCAATAATGCGCCAAATGAATCGACAGTGAGGCGTTTAATTACAAAATTTGAGACCAAATTTACGCTGATAGATCAGAAGATCATTGTTCGTCGTCGTCCTTGTCGGTCACTCGAAAATATAGCCACAGTAACGGAATCTGTGGCCGAGAATCCAGGAACTTCCATTCGGCATCGTGGTCAACAATTAAACATTTCCAGTAGCACTATGCAACGAATTTTGGTACAAGATCTGCATTTGCACGCGTACAAGGTTCAATTGGTGCAAGAAATCAAGCCAAGGGACCATGCGCAGCGCCGTGAAAATCATTTTTTCAGATGAGGCACATTTTCAACTCAACGGATACGTAAATAAGCAAAACTGTCGGATTTGGGGTGCTGAAAATCCTCGTGTGATACTCAAACAACCAATGCATCCACCGCGAGTAACTGTTTGGTGTGCATTTTGGGCTGGCGGAGTAATTGGGCCGTATTTCTTTGAAAATGCGGCTGGAAATGCGCTAACTGTTAATGGAGTGCGGTATCGCGAAATGTTAACAGAGTTTTTGTGGCCCGAATTGGATGTAATTGATGTGGAGGACATGTTTTTCCAACAAGACGGTGCGACCTGCCACACCGCACGTGAAACAATGGTGTTACTGCAGACTAAGTTTCCAGGCCGTGTCATTTCTCGATTTGGCGATCAACATTGGCCACCAAGATCGTGCGATCTAACACCGATGGACTTTTTTCTTTGGGGTTATGTGAAGGAAAAGGTGTATACGAATAAGCCTGAAAGTTGAACATCTAAAAAAGGAAATACGGGGCGTTATTGGTGAAATACAGCTACATTTATGCGAAAACGTTATTCAAAATTTCAACAAAAGAATAACTCTGTGCCAGAGGTTTCGTTGTGGCCATTTGCCTGATGTTGTATTTCACGGTTAATCGAAACTATTTTACTTTATGTTGAAATAAAAATGTTTGCTTAATTCAAAAATAAATGTGTTTTTTCTTTAAAATTAAATCCGTCGCTCCTGTTGGGACACCCTTTATTTCAACAATTAAATTTAAGATTCTCGCTAAGGAGGATTAGTACTTGACATGTATCTTCATTCGGAATTTATTAAGAGTAATTGACCTTGTATATAATGTTTCTGTTTAAATAACTTTATGGCAATTAAGACCGCGAAGCGAAAATTGTGAGGATTATGTGAAATCCCGATGTTAGGTTAAAAAACAAACTGAAAAGCAGCTTTTTTAGAGATAGACTTTTTGGTCAAACCGAACTATATTTTTCGATCAATTCTAATCAATTTACATCAAAATTATTACGCAAAGTTTTTAATCTTAATTTGAACATAAGCCTTAAGTTCTTATTTAGTTTTATTACTATGGTTTCGTGGCGAAATATTTTTCTCGAGATTTTGATGTCACAGTACGTAAAATGTTACAAGAGATTAAGAAAACATATTTAGAAACAGTGTCTGTGTCTGTGTCCGTGTGTGTGTATGCATTTGCGACCGGGTCTCAACTCCCTTCGGTTTGCTGCCAATTTTTATCCAAATCGGTAATGAGTATCTCATTCTGTTGTTGTTCGAATTTTTGAATAAAGGGCCTCCAACTTTCGTAAACTTTGACCTATCGAGCTAAAATTTTCTACAACAATAGGCCATGAGACAATGTTATTGAATGTTTGGTAAGAATCGATCAAGGCGTTCAGATTTGATAGAATTATGAGTTTTCGTAATTTTAACAAAATATGTTTTCGCTCTGTCGTAAATTTTCATCGTTCAAACCGAAACTCGGCATGCACATTGCCTACGGTACAAAGATACTTAGGCTGGAATTGGTGAGAATGGATCGAGGAGTTTAAACTCTATATATATAGTAACTATAAAATTTGCAATTTATAAAGTTAAATATACCACTTCCTCTGCGAGGAAGTCAGTTGAGATAACCATTATCATTAACCGTGATCATTGCAGTTTGAAATGAAATTTTCGAACATCACGTTTTAAAATAGTTTTTTTTTATAGTTTAGCTGCGGTAGTACTCTATATGAATATTAAAAATGTTAAGTTTTTAAATTATTCTTTACTTTAGTTATTTGGTTTTTACTTTTGTTAATACTAGTTATTCCAATTCATTAAAAGAAATGAAATTTGTTTAGGAAGTTATTCGATTTCCGAGTAGTCTGATGTAGGTGAAATCGATACCGAGTCGAGGCATTAAACGTCAAATTTATCGTTACAGAAGCACAACAGCGTGAACGCGGAGAGAAGAACCGAGAGAAGGAAGCGTTCACAAGGTGAGAAGCAGAAGGGTAAGTCCGGCGGACCGACTAATCCTCAGGAGAAAGAAGCGGAAAAATTTCAGGGACAAAAGGCCGACGCTAAGAAAAAGTTTAAACTCGATAAGTCCACGAAGAAGAAAAAGCAAATAGCTATAAAGCTGCTCGCTAAACCGAAAAGACCTGTGACGAATTAAAGACGTTAACTTTATTAAAAATTTCTTTTATCTAGTAATGTTTGTTATTAATTCGCGACGAAAATAATTTTTTACTCATTATTTACTACTTTCCATGAAATTCTCGAATTAAGTTGGGTTAAACCTAAGTCTTCTTTTAATGTATAACATCGATTCCATCGAAAATGACATCTTTTTCATTCATGTAACGTACAAATGTATGTTATTCACTTAACAAGTCGAGGAGGTAAACATTTTACAAATGCATAATCACACAAGTTCAGCAATAGCATTCAATTATTTCGTAAATAATTAAACCGAATTAACTCGTTTCGCTCCTTACCAAACTTTTTATCTTTGCATTCAATTGCGACGGAAAATAATTCATATACTTCGTAGCACACAGAGGACAAAATCGCTTTGCGTAAAACACGCTACAGCCGAGACAAACAGATTTTTCGCACAAACCGCAATCTGCACCGAGTAACAAAACCTCGCCTCTGTTCGGCAAACTCATGGGATCTTTCATGATATAACAGTTTTCGGAGAAACTAATTTGCCGAGCGAACGGTGGTTTTGCGCCCTTGAAATCGTAATGTTCCTCCAATGGACAATAAGCACACTTAAAAGTGCCACCAGGATGTCGCTTTTTTAGTTTGACTATCGCAACGACAGATTTTTCGTTCATGTTGCTGGGATCATCAGTGGGCGCACTAGCCGCTGCTTCCATCCTAGAAGGCAGTAAAAGGGGTGAAAATAAGTTTTACGTAAATTGGATTTATTAAACAATTATTTTACAATTTAGTAAGTTTCCATAAGTTATACAATGCCGTATTGATGTGCATCGATTTTTAAAATAGTTTGATTACATATTCGATGTGCAATAGTTTTCTTGTCGCTATATGCAGTAGCTCTGTAATTTGTTCAACCTCTCTTCTCCATTTTGAGGTATCGCTGCGGTTTTATTATCAAAAACAGACCTTTCTGTTATCAAGGGTAATGCGCGTTTTTTCGATCAACAATAATGGAATAAATATGTAAAACAAATTTGATAACATTTTACGATTTATCAAGTGATTAAATAAGGGGATTTACCAATGAAGTTCAAATCATATCCTGCAGGATGAGACTGAAGTTAGCGAGCATTAACTAATAATATTGTTTTTAAGTCTCAATGAAGTTAAGAAATGTGCAAGCATACTCCCTCAATCTTTACATAGTATCTGGAGAGATTCAGAATTCAAACAGGATTGGACATATTAGTTATCACTCGCTAGCTTCACCTAATATTTACTGAACGATATAGATTGTTTTCACTAGTATCTCGCTTCATCCACGCACGTTTCCTTCAACGAGCATGAAACCTGGTTTAATTTTGAAGTGAAACTTTTCTCGAGGTAAGGTAACTAGACATGTTGATAAATAGGAGTGAAACGCTCAGAAGTGGGGGGGCGCGTTGGGTACAGTGAGAGCACTCAACGCGGCAGCGGAGAAGGGGAATATTGACCGTCCCACTCCTCACGCAGCAACCCAACAATGGAGTGAATTTAGTGTTTCAATATTCGTTGCGCTCTCACTCTCAGGCAAGCGTTTGTGAAGCGATGCTGTAGTGTTTCATTTTTCGTTATGGTTTAGTGTAATTCATATTCATCAGTATTGAGAAAAATTGTATAAACATTTACGATAGTGTTCGTGCGTTAGTGTTATTGACAGTGGTTAAAATAAATAAAAATAAGAAAAGAGTGCGTGGTCGCCAAGCGCGTTAGAAGTGAAAATTCAAAGATAGAGGAATAAGAAAATTGTAGGCTAATCAAATAATTGAAAAATTCAAATATTTGTAAAGGTATTTTCAGTTGAAAATATATCTTTATTCATTAGTGTCCATGGCTTCATCCAAATCTAAAAATGAGATAATGGGTATATCGTAACTAAAATATGACAAGTTTGAGATTAGAGTTTATCTAAATATCTACAAAATACTGCGTCGATAGTTGTTCCAGATCTTGTAGTCGATATTGTTTGATCATTATTCATCTTCAATTTTAATTGTCTAAGAAGTCAATCAGTGGTTGTGCTTCTGGTTTGGCCAAGTTTACATTCAAGTTAGCATTAAAATCAGTGATATTGATTTTTTACACGAGACCAGAGGCTGAAGATTTATTGATCAAAATTTGGGTTAAAATACCAATTATATTGAGCGGTGATTTCAATGTAAACTTCACCAAGCCAAAAGCACAATCACTGATTGTAGATATTAAGATAAACTCCAATCCCGAATTTATGTATTATATTTTAGCTATCATAAACCCATTATTTCATTTTTAGATTTGGATGTAGCCATAGACACTCATGAATAAAGATCATGATTTTGAACTCAAATACCTTTACAAAAATTTCAATTTGTCATTTATTTGTTTAATCTACAAATTTGCTATTTCTCTTTCTTCGACAGTTTACTTTTAACGAGTATGGTGACCACACCTTTTTTTTAATCTAATTTTTACATAGGGAAACCAGAGTTTAAACACCAATTAACAACAATGAAATCGGGTATCGCTCGATCACGTTGCTATGAATTATCTCACTTGCCACTGTCGGCAGTAGCCTTGCCATTCTGAGGCTCTTTGGGCCACCATCCCGGTTTTACAACATTAATACCACAGCCTAAAATCTGGAGCGTCTGAGCGTTAAGAGCTTCTGCAATTCGCATCAATCCTATCCCATATATTCCTTTGCAACCTCGAAACTTTCCAACTACCTTCCCTGACTCATTGACGATATTTTCGTCATAAATAAATACTTTGTCTTCACCATTTTTGATTATCAATGGCATCACACGCTTGCGCACAACTCCAGTGTGATGTGTTCGAGCTGTTAGCTCTTGTCCGATGTAGCAGCCCTTATGAAAGCTAATGCCGTGCAAATAATCACAATTTATTTCAAGCGGAAGGGCTTTACCAGGTGGAAGGTCATCAACCCCCTCAGCGATACCTAGTCGATACCGAAACAATCGGTAATTCACCAACTCGCTGTTTGTCGCAACATCAAAGCCCAAGTGCTTCACAATATCCTCTTGTGGTACATCGCTGTTGCTCAGAATTCTCAGAGTCGTCTCGGGAATTCTAGGATCCTCGTAAATCATGATGTTATCAACAAATTGCTTGCTAAATTTATTGCTCTGTGTGCCATACAACTGACCTATCCGTCGTTTATTCAAAATGCTATTGTTGCCGCAGTTGTTTGAACTGACAGTCAGGTCGAACATGCTCCACACTTTCATGCTGTTAGCCAACGATTCAATATTGACTTTTCGCCGAATTTTGTACATTTTCAAATGATTCTCTAGGATTTCAACCATCCCAGTATCACATTCGACATAAAAAATTTTTTTTTCGAGCGTCTTGTATATTATAGATTCGCACATAACTCGGCCTTTAATATTTAAAAAGAGTGTGTAGATGTTGGTAGCACCATCCTCAAAGTATCTCATATCGTTTGTTAGGAGACCTTGCAGAAATTCTGAGGCATCGAGTCCCACGACTTTTATCAAACTTCGATTTTTTAGATGCTCCAGTATTATTGAGCTTTGGTTCGAGCTGAATTTAACGGTATGTTTCCTTACGCGGTTCGCGTTTTGCACGTTAGATGAGAGAAGAGTTTGCTTTGCCAGTTGGAGCAAGTTTAAACCCGACATGATTGCGCTTTTTCCGTGTGTTATAACGGTTTTTTTGTAACTTTTTTCGATTTTCGTTCGTAAAGTTCCTAACAAGAAAACGAAAAAAACCAGCTCTAGAATTTGCATTCAGTATTTAATTCTATAACCTCTCTTTGTCAGCATAATACTAATAAAAGCAATGAATACAAAATTTTGAACAGAAAGATTGTAACTCACGAGTTATGGAATCGACGTTAGTAGGTATAGCCCAATAGCCTTTTCTTCTTGACAATATTTTGTTCATAAAACTATGAAGAACGAAGGATGTTAAATTTAGGCTGTGTATAGCAAGCGAATAGAGATTTACATGGAAGCACAAGCGCACAGTGGGGAATGGCGATGTTTCTCGATTAATCGAAGGAGCCGATATTTTGGCTCGATTAATCGATTATATTTCTTCGATGTTTTAGTCGGTCGATTATTCAATTTATGATTTTTTTTTTTGACATCGATAACGCCATATTGTCGTTTTCACGTAAGAGACGATGTATTGTATTATAAATCGTTATCGGCTTAGACTTTGGTTCGAATATATCCTTTCGACGTCTTTTGTTCTCCTCGCCGTCTTCCGCGATGTATCGTTGTCAGGGCGTCTGCCGGTCGGAGGCGGGAAACTTACCGCAGTTGAACACGTGTATTCGATCCTCGGAGATAATGGTTGAGATAATAAGGAAAAGGTGTGTATCGAAGATTGCTTGTCGTGGTTACAAAGAAACTTTGGTATTTATTTGAAATGATGCTGATTAGTTAATTGAATAATGAAATATAAGGGGTAGATAACAATAGAATATAATAACTGATAATAAAACTCGTAAGGTGGCCACGTCGGCCCGCGTAGCGTTTCTTTTTTTTCTCTCGTCACTGTCGCGTGGGATTTCCGGCCGCTATGCCTTTGTCCCCGTAGCGTGAGGTCTCGTCGTGCGTGGATAGCTCTCGTAGCTCGTACCGCTCGACTCCAACTGCGTTGCCAGGCCACTGCCTGCGGGTGCGCGGGCTCGCGCCTGCGCCTTGCGTCCTTCGGCGTTGCTCGCGTCGCCTTCCGAAGTGCGCTCGGTCGAAGTCGATCGAACTCGGATAGGGCGTTTATAACAGCTCGGCCATCCTATATTTCCTCGTCCTCGAGGAAACTCGTCAAATAGTCCCGGAGTTTTACCGGAAGTTTTCGCACTCGTGGCGGGTTCACCTTGTCCCTCGGCGTGCCGTCTCTCCGTTCGGCTATCCTCTTGATTTGGGTCGTCTAGACTCACGGCCGGTTGGCCATGTGTCGATGGTTCTCCCGTCGTCTTTCCCGGATCAAACGTCCGTACGTTGAATCGTGGCTTTCGTGAATCTGTTAGTTGTTGTTGTTGTTGCCTCCTTAATTTTGTGTAGTCGTCTTCTTGATCATTAACGGTTTTACGATTCGTGTTGTTGTCGTTCTTCTTCCGTTCTTCACTATTATCGTTGTTTCTCGTTGTTTCTTCTTCTTTGTTTCTAATGCCGTTGTTTGGTTTTCTTCTTGTGTTCACGTTGTCGTTCAGTTTCCCTTCGTTCTTCGTTTTTCGTTCCGTATCGTTTTCTTCGTATTCCTTCGTTGCTTCTTCGTTTTCTTCTTTGTTTTTGTTTCCGGTAACGTTGTTTTCCTCGTTTTTCCAGTTCGCTGCTTCATTGATTTCTTTGTTTTTCAGGTTGGCTGTTTCGTTGTTAACTTCGTTTTGCAGAGTTGCTGCTTCGTTTTCCTCCGTTGTGTCTTCGTTTTCTCGTTTTATTTCGTTTTCTCGTTTTATTTCGTTTTCTTCGTTTTGCGTCTTTCGCTTCGTTTCGTTTTCTTCGTTCTTCGTTCTTCGTTCTACTTCGTGTTCTTCGTTTTGCGTTTTTTGTTCTAGTTCGTTTTCCTCGTTTTGCGTTTTTCGTTCTATTTCGTTTTCTTCGTTCATCGTTCTTCGTTCTACTTCGTGTTTTTCGTTTTGCGTTTTTTGTTCTAGTTCGTTTTCCTCGTTTTGCGTTTTTCGTTCTATTTCGTTTTCTTCGTTCATCGTTCTTCGTTCTACTTCGTGTTCTTCGTTCGTATCATTTTCAACAGACGCTTCTTCCTGTTCGTCATCTTCTTCTTTTATCGTTTTTGCATCATTCTCGTTTTCTTCGTTCATTGTTCTTTTTTCTGTTTCGTTTTCTTTGTTCGTATCATTTTCAACAGACGCTTCTTTGTGTTCGTCGTTGGCGTGCAACGTCAAGGTCTTATCTCTCTTTGTGTAACCGACCCAGGGCTTTTCCGTGTAGGTGCGTCCGACTATTACGTTGTGAAGTTGTGCGTCGTCGTGTACGATGCACAGTGGCAATTTTGGGACTAACACCCCGTCAACCGCCACGTCGGCAATCACCACTCCGTTAGAGGTCTGCACGGCGGCGGCGGATCCCCACCCTTGCAGCCTCGTGACAGCCGGTGTGTATGGTAGTCTTTCGTCGATGACGCTTGACGCTTTGATGGTGCACACCGCACTTCCAGTGTCGATTAACGCTGTTATTTTCCGACCGTTCACCGTTATAGCTTTGACGTGCATGTTATTTCCGTCTCTGGCCTCTTCGTACACTGTGTTGATGATAATGGGTTCCTTTGGCGTGATTGTTCTACAATCCTTCTCTAAGTGCCCGGTTCGATCGCACCGCCGACATCGAATTTGCTTCTTCGGTTCGGGACAGTCTCTCGATAGGTGCCCGTATCGATTGCAATTAAAACACTTGAATTGTCCCTCGGCATTCTGGTTTGGCAGTTCCTTACGATCCGGTCGCTTTTCCACGTGTTCCTCTTTCTTTTCGTTGGTGACTTCTTTTGTCACGCTTGTTGTTGGTCGTTGTAATCGTCCTGGAGGCTGTTCTCTGCCTCCCGCGCCCCATGTCGTGCGTGCTTCGCGAGAACTTGCGTTCTCCATTAACGCCCGGCACACGTCACCAGTCGTTCGGTGATATGCGGCAGCAACGCCCATGCCGTCCTCATGGTATCTGAGTCCAGCTATCACTTCTTTTTTTATTTCTTGTACTGTTAGCTTTAGTCCGTCGCACAGCCTCACTTTTGCGTGGAAATATTTTTCGATTGATCCCGTGGCTGTTTGCCTACGATCGGTCATTTTCTTCCACTTCTCTCCATACGTACTGGTCGTAGCAAAATTTTCAACAAATTTATCCTTGAATTCGCTCCAGCTGTAGACTCTTTTGGCGCCGTAGTGGAGCCACTCCTTCGCCGCTCCGGACAGCTGCATGCGTGCGACTTTCAATAAATAGTTTTTCGGCCATCTTTGAATTTTAGCCATACGTTCGATGTTGCGTATCCATTCCTTGGGTGGGATGGATCCCCGCTCACCAGTGAAAGTTTCCAAATTTTTGGCCAGCTCTGATACCATATGATAGGTGTGCCCTTTTGTTGAATCGTCCTCTTCGTCGCTCGTCCGGCTGTGGCGTCGCTGTCGCACACAGGTTGACTCGCGGCTCGCGTCGCTGTACTCGCTTGATTCGCTACCACTTTCGCTCGTGTCTCTGTTACGCGGTTTATGTTTCTCGCGACTTTCGTAACTTTTCGCGTGCGAATTTTTCGCGTTTCGTTTTCTTCGATCGTCACACCGCTTGATGTTATCGCGCTCACTGATTGCCCGATTTTTCGCGTGTCGCGATTGTCGATGCTCGCGTCCGTCGTGATCGCTCGCGTCACTATCGCTCGCGCTCGTCTCTTTCGTGCGCGGTCTCCATTGCTCGTGTTTTTCGTGCTTGTCGCGTCGCTCGAGATTGTCACGATCACTGTCATCCGTTTGGCGTTTGTTCTGCCGGTCGCGTCGTTCGCGTTTTTCGCGTTTACTCTCCGATCTAATGTCTGCGTGTCTCGCTCGTCGACACTCGCGTCGTTCGCGTTCTTCGCGGTCACTGTCGCTTATATCGTCCTCGCGCACTTTTACGCGATTCTTTTTTGGCTTCGTATTCGTTTTTAGACCTAAGCTGTCAAGCACTTGTACTATTAGCTGTATCTGTCGCGCTTCGTCGCTCGGTTGGCACTCTTCCCCGCGCGTTTGTCCCAACCTGTCACTACGTGTGTTACCAATCGTCACCGGCGGATTTATGAATAGTTGTTCCCGCCGTTCGCGCACCACGGCATCGTAGTCCGCACTCGCGTGCCCGTAATTATCGCGCGCGCCGCGTGTGGGGTGTCGAGACGTATCGCGATGTCTATCATTGTCTGTATTGGTGGTGGTAGGCGGGCCCTCCCACAGTCCGCCTGCCCCGGTAGCGTCTAGCAGGCGTGGCCTTCGCGCGGCACCCCTCCCCAAGGTTCCCGTTGCCGGGCTGCTAGCGGCCCCGCCACCACTCTTCACTTCTTCAATCGATATGGATTTCCTACTTACTCGTTCCTGAGCCGACGAGCTTCTCCTTCTCGCGCCTCTCGCTCTGTCGTCTCTCCTCGTCGGGGGTTCGGCGGAGTTCGGGTGTTCCCGGATGGTTTCGTTATTGTCGACATCCATGCTGTCATCGGGTAGACTCCCCGTCGGCGTCGTGTACCGCTCCATGTTTTCGCGCTGGAACTGCTCGAAATTCTCCGCGTTCGCCATGGTGTGAGGGAGCGCGTCACTTCTCCTTTCTCACTCGTACACTGCGACTCGCGCGTGCCTTTCGCGCGCGTTTTGGCACGTGTCGAGGTCGTTATTGTTTTTCTGCGTGACCTCTGCCTTTGTTCAGGCTTTTGCGTGCCTGGTTTGTCCTTCCGATGTATCTCTTTGTTCGTCTCGCAAAATTTTATACTGTTCGTTGTTAAAAATTTTACACTGTATTCGTTTTGCAACTTTTTGCCACTGTTCGTTGTTAAAATGTTACACTCTGTTCGTTTCGCAACACTTTATACTGTTCGTTGTTAAATTTTACACTGTTAACCGTTTGCAAAATTTTACCTTTCTCGTTAGTTAACTTTTACACTTTTGTTCGTTCTCGTTAATTTTACACTTTTGTTCGTTCTCGTTAATTTTACACTTTTACTTTATTCGCGTCGTACGTCGCACGCGCCCGTCTCGCGTCGATGCTTAGTTCGTTATTACGCGAATAAACGTTTCTGTTTAGCACGCGCCCGTAATGCGTCGATGCCTTGTTCGTTATTTCCTTTTGTCTCGGATCTCCAAGTATCCCACTTCTGATTATTATAAATCGTTATCGGCTTAGACTTTGGTTCGAATATATCCTTTCGACGTCTTTTGTTCTCCTCGCCGTCTTCCGCGATGTATCGTTGTCAGGGCGTCTGCCGGTCGGAGGCGGGAAACTTACCGCAGTTGAACACGTGTATTCGATCCTCGGAGATAATGGTTGAGATAATAAGGAAAAGGTATGTATCGAAGATTGCTTGTCGTGGTTACAAAGAAACTTTGGTATTTATTTGAAATGATGCTGATTAGTTAATTGAATAATGAAATATAAGGGGTAGATAACAATAGAATATAATAACTGATAATAAAACTCGTAAGGTGGCCACGTCGGCCCGCGTAGCGTTTCTTTTTTTTCTCTCGTCACTGTCGCGTGGGATTTCCGGCCGCTATGCCTTTGTCCCCGTAGCGTGAGGTCTCGTCGTGCGTGGATAGCTCTCGTAGCTCGTACCGCTCGACTCCAACTGCGTTGCCAGGCCACTGCCTGCGGGTGCGCGGGCTCGCGCCTGCGCCTTGCGTCCTTCGGCGTTGCTCGCGTCGCCTTCCGAAGTGCGCTCGGTCGAAGTCGATCGAACTCGGATAGGGCGTTTATAACAATTGTGTCATATTGCATATCGTAAATTGAAATTCTGGTGGACCGGCTGGCATCCGGCATTTGGTAACCCGGAAAGACAGCAGCTCAGGTGAGGGACGTGTTTGAAGTGAAAATCAAGAAATCTATATAATTACGCCCGGTTCGTGTGTGAGAAATTTAAGAATCGAGACTAAGAACACACAAATAAAAAATCCGAAATGAATGCTGATGAAGGTGAGTAATAAGGTGTATATATTTGTCGAGTGTATATCATAACCTCTACCACATAAAATTTTGTCGTTTTTTACAAACTTACTTTTTCAAAAGGTCGCCTAAAATATTTTCTCACTCATTGGTTTCTATTTCACATATCAAAGCAATTGAGTATACCGTGGAAATACTTTGAACGAACCACTCATGTTACAGCATGTTGTACGCTATGCAACAAAGTATGCAAACACAGCGGTGCCACAACAAACTTGATTCAGCATCTTAATCTATGCCACGCAGTGTTTTGTTCTGCATCGATTGCACAAAAATATAAATGGAGTGCAACTTCTGAATCTAGCGGCGAATCGGTTATTATGAAAATCCTCCGTAGCGTAAACGCATGAAAATGAAGCAACAGGTACAAAAATGAATAACTAAGTATAAAAAACAAAGAAATGAATAACTACGTATAAAAAACAATGTTGCGGATTTATTCCTTGGTGGTGGTGGAACGAATCTGAAAGATATTGAAAATAATGAGTTTTCACTTTCGGCAGGGTGTGAAATAACCAGACTGACAGTTGTTGGTAGAGAAAATGGTTTTAATTCTATCATCGACTAATACATTACAAAATATGCAAAAAAAAACACATAAATAAAAAGAATTTACTACAAAATGTGGGCAAAAAAGCACACAATTATATTGATTGTGTGCTATCAGTCTTGAGTAGTGAAAGTGGTGCAGTCAGCGCTGCAGAGCACGACACGAAATGAGAATTTAAGGATGCACAAGTGAGAATAATATGTTCACAGTACTTTCCGAGCAAACTTAGTTGGGGGAAAGTACAGTGAATGAATACTAGCACAAACAATTGTATTAATTGCGTGCAGAAAGGCTGATGTGAAACGTGGAGCAGCTCGCGCTGCAGAGTACGCCACAATGTGAGACATTTATGAGGATGCACCAATGAGTTTTACACTCCTCATCGTTATTGAATTATGATAAATTGTAACGATGAACTCTTACCGTTGATTTCAGTCCTGGTGAGCACGAAAATGCTGAGTAAATCCGGTGAGATTGGTGAAATTGTCCGAGTTGAGAGCAGAGGATGTGCAGTCCAAGCGGGTTTTCACGAAAGGCTCTAATTTTTCAAGATGGCTGCGCTTTCCTAAAGCGTTGTGCGACCCTGTAGTCAAGCGAGCGAGATAGCTGGTGAGCGATGCTGAAGTAAAGCGAGAGAGATAGCTTCTCGCTTCAAGCAGCATGCCTGCAAGGCACCGCCTCGGCTATCTCCGTTATAGCCAAGCGCAGCACGCTACCCATCAGCAACAGGTCGACGCACGGCCAATATCGATCTCCAACATTTCCGCCCGCCATCAGCAACGGGGTTAATGATTAGTTTCCCTGATGTTGTTCGTTGGGTGAGACGGGCGGAACGGCTAATTTTGAGATTGGCCTGATGAGAGTAGTGGCAGCAGTCCGGATTGTTACCACCCTCGTGAGCCCAACTTTGCCTGGATGCAACGCTGTGACCCGTGCGAGTGGCCACTTGCACGTGTCGAGCAGCAGGTGGATTAAACTTCTAAGCAATTTGATGATTTGCGAGAGAAAATGCGATGATGTAATGGCTCTTGAGAGGCCTTCCTGATGAATGGCTTTGTGAGCGCCAACGAAGTTGGTGCCACAGTCAGAATACAGGATGTGAGGAATGCCGCGCCGAGATGAGAAGCGCCTCAACATTGAAAGAAAGTCATCAGCTGAGTAGTCGCTGACTTCCTCGAGATGAAGAGCTGAAGTGGCGAGACACACAAAGACGCAAATCCAGCCTTTGTGTGTTTTGTTTCCTCGCCTCTTCCAAGTTTTGAGTGTGAGAGGGCCGGCGTAGTCAACTCCTGTGTGAGTGAATGCGCGCGTTGGTGTGACTCGTGACAGAGGGAGCTGACCCATCAATTGTTAAGCCCGAACTCCTCTCTGCCGAGCACACATAACGCAATGTAAAATATGAGATTTTACAGGAGCTCTTCCACCGACGATCCAATGAGTTAGCCGTATTCGGGCTAATGTGAGCTGAGTGCCTCCGTGAAGAGTCCGCAGATGAGCTTGATCGATAATGAGAGTTGAGAATCGAGAGTGACGAGGTAGAATGGCAGGATATCTTCCTTCATATGTGAGTGCTGATTGAACAAGGCGACCTCCTACTCTGAGTACACCCTCCTGGTCGATAAAAGCTGTTAGTCGACTAAAGGGGTACGAGGATGGGAGAAAAGAGCCTGACTGCAGCACCTGTAATTCGTGTTTAAAAAACACGTCTTGCGTTCCTCTTGTCCAAAAGACATTTGCTGCAGCCATCTCTCTTGCAGTGAGTGGAGCTGTTCCTGCCGATTATAACCTCCTTATTCTGGCCACTGCTCTGACACAAAACGAGGTGAGACGTCATAGTTTTGTGAGTGATAAGCACCGATGAATGAGACTCCAATGGTACCCAGGCGTCAGGGTTGCAGCGAGGAGAGCTACCCTCAGTCGGGCTTCCATAATGCTCAAATCTTCAGAATCAGGTGATGTTGATGGACAAAATTTGATAGGTTTCACCATCCATGGACCTGATCACCACAGCTGATGAGAAACCAATTGAGAAGTTGTGATACCCCGTGAGGCACAATCTGTTGGATTGCTTGTGCCTGACACCAGTTATGCCAGATGAGGGAATTTTTTTCCCTTTCGGGTACTCTCTCTACTGGGTCTGTTTTAGCGCCCACTGCGCGCGCACTCGGCGCACCGAACAATCAACAGTCAGGCAGCCCGGACGTCTCTCACTACGCCGCGCGTTGTTTAAACGTTCAAAGTACAAAATAAATTAATGCAATTATTAGCTGTACTATTATTTCTGTGTACTCTTAATCGATGAATAAAATGTTTGTTTTCATTAATTATTGAAACTGTCGATCTTTTTATGTGTTTTTCATTGGTATTTGTAAGAAATTCATGACGTTGTAGCGGTTTTTCAGTAACAATCGGGAAAATAAATCTTGTAGTGTAAATGACATAGATACTTAGTAGGTCGTATAACGAAATTTTTCGATTTTGTCTTTTTGTCGCAACAATTCACTTTTGAAAAGTGAATCGTCGCAAGAAAAAACAATTTCGAATTCGCTAGCTCGAGATTCAAATCTGCTATTTTCTGATTATCAGTCTGTAACGCTACCACTGCGTTACTCAGCTTCTCTGGCATTTGATGTTGTACTATTAATATCACTTATCCGTGCTGACGTTAATATCGTTAATCATGTGCATTTTCGCACATCAACACATAACTGCTTTATGACAGTATAGCCTGTCATTTTATAGATTCTGCTTTGCGGGGAAAGAACTTCCAGTATAGTAACGGCACAAAAAAAAGAGAAATATATTTATTTGTTATTTATTAATTTAGAAAGATATAATATAATACCGTTGATTATATATAGCAATTAATTTTTTTATTTAGGCCTCACAGGTGGGTCTTATGCAGTGACCTCCACCTGGGACGTGAGTAGAGCATTACAATGTCTTTTTATTCAATAAATTGTAATGTACCTTTCGTGTAAAAGACTATGATACAATTTGGTGTTGGATATTGTAAAGCACTATTCATTTGCTGACGACTGCAAAATTAATGAGCGTTTTATATATTTCTTTAATTTCATCATTTATTTCTTTATATAATATTTATGTATTAAGACGACGAGTTCATAGTCTTATACTTAATTATACAGCCAGAGTAACTAGCCTGAACTAGACCTACACATATAAACACAGGGATCCATACCATACAATACGCACACTTATGAAGACCAACGATAAACTACCGTTATTTAAGCTATAGTAATACTACCAAGCAGTAAGACTATAGTTTCAAGAGAGGTGTGAAAAACAATTCACAAGGAACACGTTAATCACGATAATCGAAGAGAAGAAATTAACGGGACAAATGGGCTACAGGAGATGGGCTACAGGACGACTATCAGATATAGTAATACCCTGCTATACCGGCAGAGCTTGGAAGAAGAGCGGGGAAGTCGGTATAAAAGGACACAACATACCACAGTCGGGGAGCATTCTGTTCACAGACTTTCGCCAACATCCGGAATCTACCAAAGGAGGACCAGCTAACCAACCAAAGGAGGACCAGCTAACCAACCAAAGGAGGACCAGCTAACCAACCAAAGGAGGACCAGCCAACCAGCTAAAAGGAAGACCACCTAGCCAACCCAAGGAGAAGCATCTTCAACCGCACCATTCCAAGGACCAGGCCTGCTACCTCTGAGCCAGCTAAGACGGACATCTCCCAAGACCAACTACTGAGCCACCAGCCGTCCAAGCAGCCCAGCATCCAAGCCGACAAGATCTCCCATCGAAAATAAACCAAGTGGTATGGATAAAAAATATATTAAATTCATAGGGACTTGAAAAACACCCTAAAAACTAGCTAGAGACGCTCCTGTCGCATTTCCGATGCGCCGATGCACAAAGGACGCACCGCGCTGACGCCTCCACCAGAACAGCGGTGGGGCCAGCGAGTAGATCGCGTAGCCAGGAGAGCTCGAGCGAGAGCTCCGTCCCCACTACAGTCCACTCAATATTGGTATAGAATAGGCTACCTCCGAAAGCGAGGAATAATAACAGAGCCGATATAGATATATTAACGATGGAAAGCCCAGCAGGCTCTTTCCTTGTGTAGAAACTATGCTACCATATAACTAAAGAAAATATTTCAATAATTCAATATAAAATCTCCTACTTCGTGCGGACACGATTATAACGGCAAGCGTAAGCCCGGGTCAAGTTTTTTTTTGTAAGGTGCATAATCACCAAAACTAAATAAAAAGAAGTATATTTAATTATCATACAAATTATTTAACTTTTATCTGTCTAATGTGTCTAATAAACCATACTTTTACCTAATACTGAAGCCTATATTAATTTCCTCCCTACTCGAGTTCGAACTAAAACCGTTTAAGGGTGATGATAACGTAAAATACCGTTACAATATATTCATTAAAAAATCTTCCATAACTCATTTCATAAAAGCCCGCGCAGTGGCTGTTGTGAAGTGGGTGGGGCGAGACAGCGTAAAGCGCAATCGAGACGAGATTTTTTATGAGCGGCGCAGCCTTCTGACACGCCTAACACGGGCAGCGTGGTGGGGGCAGCGAGATAGGGGAAAAATTCCCTCATCTGGCATCACGGCCTGACACGTGACGCCAGTGAGCATTGGGTGTGAGTTCCTGAATTTGCGCTACTCTGTTTCGGACATAGTCCTTCCACCTAGCCGGATGAGCTTTGATCCAGGTAAGAGTTACCAATGAGTCCGCCCACAAGTGAGTTGATGAGATTTCAACCTTGAGTGTGGCTTGAACGTATGCAACCAATTTTGCAAGCAACAGTGCAGCTGTCAGTTCAAGCCGTGGTATGGTGAGCTTCTTGAGTGGTGCTACGCGCGTTTTTGAGCAAACAAGTGAAGCCACCTTTTCTGTGGAAGTTGAGTTGACAGTGATGTAAATCACTGCAGCCATGGCTAGTTGAGATGCATCACAGAAACCATGTAATTCCACCGTTAAGTTGCTCCATGTGTTGAATCAACGAGGAATTAAGAGTCTGGCCAAACAAGTGAGATCTTCTGTGATTGTACAAAGCTCTTGTAATAGTATTTTGGCTCTTATCACAACTGGTGAGACGAAACCAAGTGGATCAAAGAGTTGAGCCACCTCGGAAAGAACGAGGCGTTTTGTGAAAATTTCCTGAGTTGAGTTAAACCGAGATGCGAATGTGAACTTGTCTTCGTTAGGAAGCCAAGTCAGAACAAGAATTTTTGTCTCGCAGTCGTCCATTGAGATAGCTGAGATTGATGGTTATGATGAAATATTAGCAAGGACCTTGAGCTCTGACGAGTGCCACTTGCCGAGTGGAAAACCGCCCGCCATGCACAAGTCCTTGAGTTGTTGAGCTATTTCAATGAGTTGATGATTTGAATCCGCCCCTCCGAAGACATCATCCACGTACCTGCCAAACGTGATAGCTAGCACAGCAAGAGGAAAACGATGGCCTTCATCTTCGGTGAGCTGCATGAGAGTTCTGGCTGCCAAAAATGGAGCAGCCTTTGTACCATATGTCACGGTTGTTAATTGATATGGCACATGGTTGAGTTGATCATCTTTCTACAGAATTCGTTGAAGACTCCAATCCTCTTGATAAATGCGAACTTGACGATACATTATTGTAACGTCAGTGGCAAAGATGTGTCTATGGTGACGAATCCAAATGAGTACGTCCGAAATATTGAGCAACAAATTAGGTCCTGTGTGCATGATGTGATTGAGAGATTTTCCAGATGATGTTGAGCTAGAGCCATTAAATACCATCCGTAATTTGGTGGTGATGCTGTCTGGACTGAGAACACCGTGGTGAGACAGATAATATTATATTCCGCTTGAAGATGACCTTGAAACCTTCACCGTATGACCAAGTTGTTCATATTCGTCCATGAACTGTGAGTAGAGCTGACCATATTCAGCACCTTTTGAGATTTTCCGTATAATGTGCTGCGGACACCAATGTACTTTTGAGTATGAATTTCCCAGATTTGCAGGCGATGATGTGAGAGGAAGCCGAACGATGTATCGGCCTGTAGAATCACGCTGATGCGTGTTGCGAAAAGGATCGTCGCATGCCTGCTCCTCTAGTGTGAGTTGATCGACTTTGTCCTTTGGTGGCTCTTCTTGAATCCAGAATTTTGTGAGCACGCCTTGTAATTCCTGATCATCGTGCTGCACGGCAGCATGATAAACAGTGAGTGCTTCTAATTGGCATAAGCTTACTGGTCCAATGATAAGCCATCCAAATATTGATAATTGTGCAATAGGCGATGATGGTGCGCCTTTGATAATGTTAGGCTTAATACCTGTCCATAATTATCCGCTCTAATTATAATGTCGATCGATCGTGGTGTGAGAAATTCCGGATCCGCCATCTTAAGCTTCACTATGTGAGATCATGTTCGTACTGGCGACTCAAATGATGGCAAATACGTTGTAATGGTGTTGAGAATGTGAGCCAGAACCGTGACCTTCTCCTTGGTGTACATGGAGCACATGGTGAGTTGAACCGAACCACGTTTCTGCGTTGAGTGTCTTCCGCCGATCCCTGTGATTGAAATTGATGAGCGCTTGCGTGTTATGTTGAGTTTCCGGAAGAGCTCGTCCGAAAGGAAAGTCAATTCTGATCCAGGATCGATGAGAAGACGTGCCTGATGAGTCAATGCCTATGTGTAAATGTGTGCGAGTGCGGTTGCTAATATTGTTGAGCATTTCCGAGTGAGCTGCACCGATGAGTGAACGACTGCGTCAACACCCTAGTGTGTTGCATCGTGTGGTGCCGTCCTGAGCACTCCTTGCAAGTTCTGGATGACTGGCACGCTGTGGCATTATGCCGCCCCAGGCAGTTATAACACAGCCGGGACTTCTCCGCCACCTTGCGCCGTACAGACACTGTGAGCCGTCGGAACTCCGGGCACATCACGATGAAATGCCCGAGAGTTAGACAGCAATCACAGAGATACGCGGACGCGTTGATGCGTGATGGCGGAGCACCGCGGTCTGCGCTGCCTGTTGCATGATGCACTGACGCCCGTTGTATCTCGGCCTTTGCTAGAGGAGAGTTCGCCGATGACATGCGATGCAAGCCTGAACCAGGTTATGGAGTGGCCTTCGCCATCTCCAAACCTCGAATCTTGGTCTCGGCAAACTCCTTGATCTCAGCAAAGGTCGGGAAGCTGGATGAGCGGCCCAACGTCGTCTCCCAGGCCTCGCGTGTGGCTTTGCGTAGCTGCCCACTCAGCAGCCTCACCAAAACGCAATCCCAAAGCTCTTCCTTCGTTGCCAGCGAAGAAAGAACCTTGTTGGCCTCGGAGATCGACATGACGGGGGATGCGAGCGAACGCGCATCCCCCGAGATCGTTTTGAGCGGGAAGAGCCCGTCCAAACGATCCTGCACTACCAGCCGCTTATTCTCGTAGCGAGATGCAAGCGTCTCCCAAACGATTCGTGGGTGAGGGCGAACCCCGAGATAAACTTCGCCGCAGATACATTAGCCGCTCGACGTCGGCTAATCTGGTGTTATGAATGACCAGCGTCGTGAACAAGTCACGGAATGCTGGCCACCCAGAATAGTCGCCCTTGAAGGTCGGCAGCTTTATATCCGGCAGCTTAGTATGAGACTTCGGCGACGTGGCCGCTAGCGCAGGATGGCGCAGTTGAGACAACCTCTCCATGGATTCCCGTGCGGCTATCTTACCGTTGAGTGCCAATTTGGCCTCTATATTTTGCGTGTCGCCAGATCAATATTCATGATCCATGTAAGTCGGAGGCCGCGAAGACTCCAACAGTACATGTTCCTTGCAGAAGTCGCTGTAGAGCTCCGTGATCTGCTCGACCATGGTATCGAGCGAAGCCACGGAGAAAAAGTCCGAGCCCTCGTCAAGCGTGGTATAGATGTGATGCAGCTGAGCGATCCGGCGCTGCTGCGACTGGACCTTCATCACTAACTCGGTTGCCAAGCGAGATAGTGATCGGGTCTTCCTCGCACCTACGCCGGCATCAGGAACCAGCAATGCCTTCTTCTCTTCAGGACCACCAGGCGCAACTCCGTGTCTGAGGAGTTACGCTCAGACATCACTGGCCCTGATCCACGTGAGAGAGATAAAGAAAAGAAAGCAACGAAGATGCTCCGCAAAGCTTTACTTTACCACACTGCCTGCTTGACGAGTCCTTGATGAGCCGATGAGGATCCTGCGGTGGGTTTCGCAGGGTCCTACTCCGTGATGAGCCGGGAGCGAGCCGAAGGTATATAACGCTGGTATTACCCTGCGAGTGAGTCGAATATCCGGCTCGAAGGACCAAATGTTGCAGATTTATTCCTTAGTGGTGGTGGAACGAATCTGAAAGATATTGAAAATAATGAGTTTTCACTCTCGGCAGGGTGTGAAATAACCAGACTGACAGTTGTTGGTAGAGAAAATTGTTTTAATTCTACCATCGACTAATACATTAAAAAATATGCAAAAAAAAACAGATAAATAAAATGAATTTAATACAAAATGTGAGCAAAAAAGCACACAATTATATTAATTGTGTGCTATCAGTCTTGAGTAGTCAAAGTGGTGCAGTCAGCGCTACAGAGCACGACACAAAATGAGAACTTAAGGATGCACAAGTGAGAATAATATCTTCACAGTACTTTCCAAGCAAACTTGGTTGGGGGAAAGTACAGTGAATGAATACTAGCACAAACAATTGTATTAATAGCGTGCAGAAAGGCTGATGTGAAACGTGGTGCAGCCCGCGCTGCCGAGCACGCCATAATGTGAGACATTTATGAGGATGCACCAATGAGTTTTACACTCCTCACCGTCATTGAATTATGATAAATTTTAACGATGAATTCTTACCGTTGATTTGAGTCTTGGTGAGCACGAAAATGCTGAGTAGATCCGGTGAGATTGGTGAAATTGTCCGAGTTGAGAGCAGAGGATGTGCAGTCCAAGCGGGTTTTCACGAAAGTGTCTAATTTT
>OZ012703.1:56473666-56696653 GCA_963942595.1 Cylloceria caligata | reverse complement strand
GTCCGGCTGGTAACGATCATACACGAGGAATTCTGTCAGCCGGGTATACGCCAACGGTTGAAAGCGGTAGATACTGAAGACTCTCGTAGATTTGTCTAGTGTTCATGATGAACACATAGTCAATGATTAAATGATGACCGATACGCTTTGGAAGACGTATATATATATGCAAAATTTATTTCACAGCATCGTCGATCGTGTCACGACTACATGATAAAGGTTTCCCCTCTTTTTTATTCTCTTCCTCTTCGTCTGCTGACCAAACATCCATGTATGATTCTCCTTTAAATGGATGCTCACGAAGCCAATTTTTTATTTGGAAAGCCTGGCGCATTGCACAATGCGAAGACGCTGTATTGTTTTTCATAGCGTGTCTGAAGCATTTTCGCAAAGATTTCGGCATAAATGTGTACGATGGGGCGCCCTCCTCATCCTCCAGGTTGGAAATTTCACGACTCGTGATATCGCAAAGAAGTATAGCCTTCTCGTGACCGCGTGTATAGATGCGTCTTGATTTTCGCGAAATTTCACGTAAGTGAGCGTATGCCTGTTTACAGCTCACATCGCCCTAGTACCACTCCAGACCGTGAAAATATTTCGAGAGAAAATTATTCTGGCTTCTCGATTGCTGTGGTAATTCGGCAAAGTGACACGGCAGTGCAACGATCCAATGAGCAGAGTACGGTCTATCCACTGCTACCACGGCAATTTCTTTCGGAATAAATTCCGAGTCTTTACCACGCATTCCCTGTATATCCTCGACGATATCCATTTTCACGTCTAATACGTACAGATGACCGAGTTCGACTGATTAGTTACTCGCGGACACGCTTCTACGTGTCTTAACACGAAATAATTTTATGCCGACATCAGCACATTTTTCGCTTATCCGGTAAAATCCACCATTACTTGTCGAGAGGCATCAATTTCAAGGACATTATCATATTCCGCGTAGACTACACAATTTATCGTTGAAGCAAGCGCATCCTCAAATCGTACCTCTATTCTCACACTACCGTGCTTTATTAAATTCCAATGTGTATTGCTGTTCGCCGAAAGATCGGGTGTCAAATCAAAAGCAAACAGACAGTATCCATCGCGATAATTATCGCGATCGATCGAATTACCGTCGTTCAAGAAATGTATTCCAGTTCCCGAAAACAACGTTTGACGAGCATCCACATATAGATGATTTTTCGTGAAATCAGGTTGTAACGGTTTCGAAGGTATTTGAGCACCATCTACATACAACGAGAGATAATTTATCTTGTAATTTTGGAAATTGAACGGATTCATACTGAAGTCACCGTTAAACGCTTTGTTATCGACAAAACCGATAATTATACGCTTCGGCAACTAACCTAACACGATATTATCGATAGTCTTTCCATGAACACCAGAGTGTATTGAAACGGCTTTTACCTCGACTCTCGTAAGAGGATATTTAGCCGTAGATTTTGCCAGAGTTCTAGCATGCGAGAGCAGCACACCAGGAGCTATTTTTGTTCTACGAACGAGAAGCGATGCCTCGAGAATCTTTAAGCCGCATTGACCATTCTTTGTATCCCCCACAAGATAAAATGAATCTCTAGACCGAACCAGCCGTAGGCGCATCTCGACGCCGTTTAATAGGAACCGCTCCTGATTGAATATATCGCAATGCAGATGACCGAGCAAGTCTACAGTTTTTTCGACATTTAAAAATTATTTTCTCTTCACAAGACCCGTATTTTCCGATGTTATATCGTCCATTTTTCCAGGTGTATCGTCGTACCAGAGAACGCTCGTGAGATGCGAAATTTTTGCTGCTGGACCGTAATTCAAAAGTGTTTCTATGTACGCTCGATAAGCGTAGGCATTATTTGGAGGTGAAACTGATTTTTGATTCAGGTATACATCCACCTGATTAAACATAGAATGCAAGAGATTGTTTACAGGGCCGGCACTTACTTTCGACGATGTGCCCGCGGCAATTTCCGTAGTGGTAGGAGATGTTATTTTCACTCTCAGACTAAGCATAGTATGCGCGAGATCGATATACTCATCACCCTGTCCGGGGATAACAAATTCAATTGGTGAATCATCTGTTAGCGAAGATATTGGTTTGTAATACACCCAATTGGAGCCTTCGATAGTAGTTTGCGTCGGTGGGAGTGAAAATAATTCAAGTTCCAATTTAAGACACTCGCACGAGTGCGCATGTAGAAAAGCCATCTTGTTTCAGCTATCCAAAAATATCTGCAACTGTTCGTTGACGAGTCTTCTTCTTCTTATTGTTCTTATTATTCTTCTTCTTCTTATTGTTCTTATTATTCTTCTTCTTCTTTATTGTTTTTCTCTTTATTACACTTTTACTTTTTCGGGAGATACGTCGTGGTTTACGTTCGTTCGATGAATGAGGTGTACGTGAAATTTTGCGCTTTTTATAACCAGAGCTCCGCATGAGAGTGTCAATTTTTTCAGAGGCTTTGCGTTTGAGATTACTGCCTGATTCTCGCGCTCTCTCGCGAATAGCATCTTTCACAGTTATATTTCTATCGAGGATATCACCGGCTTCGTTTACACCAGCGCGCAACGCCTCTTTTCCAACTGCTTTAGCGCCCTTCTTTAAAAGTGGTAACACTCGACGAAACAGGCCCCCGAGAAAGCTACCGATGCCGTGTCCTCGCTGATTAGGTGTTCCGATATAAGCATGTCCAATACCACCGTACCCGCGACGACCCCATCTGTGCTACACACTGTCAATATCATCCATAGTGGTGTAATCAATCGTGGGACCTTTTGAAATGTAGTGTCACAGTCAACGTTCCCTGCTCGAATGGTATAGGATCCCCAAATTCGTCTCTTATATCGATCTCGATAGTGTGTAAATTATTGCGCAAGAGAGGTATATATCGTGGCGTTGAAAACGATTTAATTTTCATCGAACCATACGGACAGTCATCAGTATCAATGGGAACAACTCGTAAGAGGGGTGTTTGTACATCGCCTGTAATATAGCTCTCGCAGATATCTGTGTATAAAAACATGCTGCCCGGTATAGCACCGGTGAGAGATGCAGGCCTTGACACTGTGTATTCGCAATGCGGTTCTATCATTACGGACCTACAGGCCTCTTCCGAGAATCCTAGTAGCCTTGCGATAGTGGGCGATACGCGAAAGTCGTGGTAGCGTAGATCGTCGCATACGCGTGCCACTTCGACCTACCCGCTCGGAAGCGATTTAAAGCGCAAATGATCGGCCACATGAGGTAACTGATTTATACTCTCCGAAAGAGCGTCTATAGAGCGATATACACCAGGTGCTACTTGGTCTCTATCAGCGCGCCTCCGTGTTAAAAGATTTAAACCCGATAAATCATAATCACCATCTTCAAAAGTTACGAGATTTTCTACAGTAGGAACATGTAAAAGAGTCATCGGATAAGCAATTTCCACAAGAGAAACAGCCCATTCTCCGTCCAGGCGTATCGACGCGGTAGTTTTGTAACAAATTTCGTCGTCGTATCATCCGGAAAATACTGCATACTACTGTTGCTCGGTAGTACGACAAAGAAAGAGCTATCCTTGGCGCTCATATATATCACGGACGATGATCCCGAGCGTTCTTCTTCTTCTTCTTTGTCCTCTTCTTCTCTTTCGTCTTCTCAGATGACGGAGGCACTCGTACTCGTGATAATTCTGCCTCGTAGAAAATACCGTCGATAGTCTCGTTATTCAGATCGTGTAAAATATACACGAATGGCTCTCGATTCACCGTCATTCGTTGAATCTTGAATAATTCGTTGCTCCAACCACGCTCATATCCTTTCACGAAAGCTGCTTTAGCTGTACTGATACGTACCAAGTCACCGACGCTGTATTTAGGCTTTTTAATTTTTTTCGCGTTACGCTCGTAACGCCGTGCTAACTTGTTTCGGGCTATAGAGGCATTTTCGAGGGTTACTTCGCTCGGAGGAATACGCGTTCCGCTGTGTCTAGTGTGATTATAAGCATATAAAAAATTTTGTAAAACATCGATGTAACGCTTATTTCGCGTGTATGTAAAGTAGCACCACATTCGCTCTTTTATTGTTCGATTAAAGCGTTCGGCAATCGAGGCTTTTATATCAGGGTTACGAGCAGCGCGAAAATCGATATTCTTTTTCTTGAGAATTTGCTGAAACGGTGCGCCGATAAATTCTTTGCCTCGATCAGTTTGCAATTGTTGCGGGCGACGATTGTTACCGCGCGCGAGTATGCGTGTGAGACCGCGGGCCACGTTTGCGCTCGTTTTGTCACGCAAAGCCTCGACCCACGCGTATTTGCTCAACACATCGATAACAACAAGCAGATACGCGTACCCATCGTTGTACGTGGCTATCGAGCGAAGATCAGCTAAATCAGCCTCCCATACATCGTCTATATTACTCACGCTGTACGTACGACGGGGAAATCGTCGTCGTACGAGGCAATGCATGTTATATGGATCCTGTGTCTCCAGCCATGGTAAAACATTTTTTCGCGCTACTCTTCGATCCACCTGGGCCAAATTTTTTGTTCGAGAATAGGAAGCAGAATGAGCGGTGTCATAATAGATTTTTTGAAGAATTTTCATAATTTTAGCGATGACCAGTTAAATGGATTCTTTTTCTTTTTCTTTTCTAACTGTGTTGGGGGTCGATATTCTGCTTGTGCGAAGTTTTGCAATTGTTCGTCCTCTTCTTCATTCCCCTCCTCCCCCTCGATGATGTCGTTTTCAGCCGTGAGCATTAAATCTCTGTTTGAGTGTGCGGTCTCGGCCTCGTCGTCGTTGTTGTTGCTACTGATGCTGCTGTTGCTACTGCTACTATCGTTTTCGCGCGGTAAAATAAGACGCCGCTGTGGTGTTGAGGATGATGTAGGTGTAGGCTCGTGTAGTAACTCGGGATTACCGATAAATTCACGTGGCATCTGTATCGCTCGCAGGAGTTTGGCAAAGTGAGATCGTCCGATGGGTTTCTCGCGTTTTCTAGCTCGCATAGCATCGTTAACAAGATCAACGATATTGGAATTTGAAATTCTTCTGCCGTCTATGGAAACAACGCCGTTACGATCCCATGTCATTTTTTTACCAACGGCGCTGCGATGCAAATTGCGAAGCAACAATATTGATTTAGATTAAAATTTTTTTGGTACGCTATCGATAATAAGTGTGTCATTGAGTCGAGATTTAACTTTGTTCATTAAAACGTCGTCGGATTTATTCTCGTTGCTATCGAGTATTGCTACTTTTCGTTTTGATGAAATATTCGGTACGGCATTATCGTACTCGATCATGTGAAGATAACGCTGTAAAACCTGTTGGTACGCTATCCACTTCTCTCTCTCGCTCTTGTACGAGTGAGAGTTTAGAATTTCACTCAGCTCAGAGTCGAGGCGCGATGATGGCGTACCGGTAGTCTGTACGGAAGGCAACGGGTCTGCACTAGTAGTAGTAGTAGTAGCAGCAGCAGTAGTGGCGAGTCCAGCGAGACGATGTATGTTATCATGAGGAATAAGTACCATCTTTCTGGCATATTCCATGTCTCGCGTAGGCCAGGACAGGCACAAGAAGCAACTTGAGAAATCCGACACAGTGCTCGACGATGATCTTCCTCTTACCGCTCCAATTTCCCCTTTTAGCGGCTAGTTGTCGAAGAATTGTCGCGTGCCTCCGAAGATGATTCTTTTGCACGTTGTTCAGACTCACGTTTCCCTGTAAAACGTTTAGAGCACACTCGCATATGCAGCGTACGAGCGCTACATCTGCTTTGCGCAAAATTGCACGTCGTTGCTCTTGCTTCAGATAACACAACGCTTGCAATATAATTATCTGCTTTTTATCGAGAGGTCCGCGCAACGCCATTACAAGCGCATTACTGGTACATCGCGCGACGCATCGCGAACTTTTATTGCTTTTTGAGGCACGTAAACGTAATGGTATTGGTCATCGGGAAATATACAGGCGCGAAATCGACAATTATCAGGCGTCGATTGTTTCAAGTCGAATAATAGATAGCCGTGCGGTGCGGCTGTTGCATCGAAATATACTTCCTGCTAAAATCGCGGATTCTTGGAACATACCTGGCGGGCTAGGTGCTGAATTTGCGCGCGATCTCGCGGATTTTTGAAGACAACGATATGATTAGCATTTAAGGAGATATCGCGCTGCCCGTGACCCTGATGGAAGAGATTTTGCGTGATGAAAATGACACTAAGATTTTTATGATGGCTACCCTTGGTAAAAAGATCGACCACAGTATTGTTGGGTCCCTCGCGCATTAGATCGTCAATGACCACAAGTTTAGGTCTTGCATCATTCGAGTAGTCTACTGCTTTCGGTAAACCCTCGCGAAATTCGATTTTATCACCGTACTCTGAATACCCGGACTGCCACTCTGAGTAATAAAAAAGTATACGATTGAACGGGACATCCGTCATTTCGCGCATGTATTTAAAGAATTTTTTGACAAAATATGTTTTACCACAACCCGTAGGACCGCTTATCACAGCTGTCCACGGATGTTTCCAACGTGTATCCATATCGACGAGTGTCTATCAAAATCAATCAGCAGAATCTTAAATAAGCTTATACCGCGGCAGCGGCTGCGGCGGCGGCGGCGGTGACTCCGCGGCTTCAGCTATTTTCGCGGCCTTAAAGAGCTGATAAGGCGCGGCGCGTCTGCACTAGCTGATGAGGCGCGGGCCCGCGGTATAAGCCGGTCTTTACGCTGTATGTAAATTAAATAACGATAGTTTTTATATTTCTCGCAAATAAAGCAATATTTTTATTTCACTATGCATACATCTCTATATACAAATTTTACGAATCATCAAATTCTAAACAGCAATATTATATCCACGGATGTAGCACGAGAAAGTCAGAACAAAAGGAAACACTCGATAAGAAAGACGGGACGAAAGGAATCAACGATGAGAAAGTCAGAACAAAAGGGAACGGTAGAAAGATAGCAGCTACTGCTACGAATAGCAGCACAAAAAAAAACGATCCGATAACGGTTTTATACATAATAAATCAATTTTTTTCAATGTATTGTACACAGTAAATATGTTACATGAAATTAGACAAAAAGATTATTTTTAAATATCGCGAATTCAATCGTAAAACTATATACTTTTTTGCGTTATACTAATTAGCGTATTTCACAATAGCCATACGGTACAGTAGAGTACAGCCCGTGCCGTTTTCGCTTCGTGTTAACAGGTTCGCATGATTTCGTTTCTTTACGCCTTACTACATGATAAAATTCCGTACGTCGAATAGCGTCGAATTTTAAAATAATAGGTACGCTCCTTGCTCCTATCACGAAAGATCGTAATGCGTTATAATTTACATGACGGCTATTCGCAAAGCTTAGCGTGATACCCTTCACTTTACATTTTTCAATAATCGTACCGTCGGGTTTACGAACAAGGTATGCGTAAGCCTTTGGTCCACCCGAAACGAACGAAGTTATATAACTACCACGCCCGTATTCACTTAATTCATCCGTAAGATCTCCTAGAAATTGACCGATTGGCGGCTCATACTCGTTACCACCGGGATGGCTCACATAAATACAAGAGTCCGTATCGCAGTACAATATTCGTCGCCCGAGCCCCTCAAGATAACTGTATAATTTTAGGCGTGCCTGTGCCGTCGTGTCTGCTGCAATCACGGCGTTTGATGTCGGTGATGGTTGGATAGCATCGCGGTTGCTCACATAGTTTACATACATAATCTTGTGATTAACTGGTAGCATCCCCGTCACCTCAATCTCCGGACTCGTTAGTAAATTCATTAGCTCCGCGCGCGTGAAAACGATAAGGGTTTTCGTGAGATTCTTTCGTTAACCAAACTTTCCCCAGAATGAATTAAGAGCCAATTTCGCTAGTGAACGTAAACCCGGATTTGGCTGCAAAGCACTTCGCTCGAGATAAACACCCTCAGACTCCTTGTACAATGCTATAAAACGCTCTATTGCTTTCTCGTCATCGTTACACTCTGTTGGCGGACCACTCGCCTCCTGTTTTATTTTTAGGAATGTATCGATGTACTCGGCAAAATGACCGCCTCGTCGCGTTGTCGAGTCATACTGCGTTACAACGTATTGCCAAATTTCATAGATACGCATCACTTTATATCCGAGCGACACAGCTTTTCTCGGTTCGTCCACGACCCATGTGCCGTCAAGCGCTCGCTCAGTCGTGTCATCGTGTGTACAAACCTCAGATGTGTCCATATCTGTACAGCACGTTCTACACAGAGGGAACAGTAGTTTCCCATGCATGCGAACAGGCAGTACAGGTATATACAAATCGCGCGGTGCCACCACGGTACACTTCACGAGACCCTCGACGACACTTAGATCGTTTTCAAGTCCTACGAGTTCTCGACACTCGTCACCTACGTACAATTTCGGGTGTCCAACGGGATATTTTCCATTCTTACATACCCACGGATACAGCGAGCAAACATCCACATAGCGTATCTGCTCCCCATTCGCGACGTCGTACAAGCTTACAAAATTTTCCGTTCGACCGCCAAAGAATGCATCGCGTGGTTCGAGAGGCGCCTGTTTGACCATGGCGTGATTTTTCACGTATATCGACATTTCCTTGTTATTCTCGAGTAATCTGTCAAAATCGCATTCCCATATTTCGGTTAGAGTGTACCCTTTCGATCTGATTCGCCCGGAAATAAGAACGGTACGCTCGTATCGCTCATCCATTGTATCGCCGAATTTCGTTCGAGCATCTCTATTCACGCGATAACATCGTGGACAACCATGCCAAAAGTAGCCGTGAAATTGAAAAACGTGATGGACCCCCGCATCCACGTAGTAACCGTCGACAGCTGGTAGGCCGGCCGGAGGGCGATACTCTCTCGTGCGTCCAGCATGGGCGATAACGCAGTTGAGCTCACGCTCGAGCCATACGAGCCATACGACGGCCTTGCGCGATTGCTTATCGCCCCAGCGATATCCTCCTGGTGGTAACACCGCAATGCGATCTTTCTGTAGAAAATTCTTTCGAAATACTCTCATAAATGCTGATGCTATCGTGCATGCTTCTGTAAAGGGGCACACGCTCCCACAACGTATAAGTAACTCTCAAAAAGCTAAACACGCTCGTCTTAAAACCGTAACATCTGTACGACAATATTGCACAAATTGCGTCGCAAAATCAAATTTATAATCTACGCGACTCGATTCTTCCTCATACCATTTTAAAAAGCGCTCGCGATCCGCTGAGAACGAGGTATCGGGTGAGTAAAAATGCAAAGCCAGCAGAGGACCTGAGTAATTCTGATATTCCGGTGTGTTGAATAAATGGGGAAATGTACCTTTTGCCACCTCATCAGCGAAACCAAAGGCCTTAGGTAAAGCGCTAAGAGCCATGGGTAAATAGTTTAGACTATCGAGAAAAACGACATCTCCAATTTTCATCGAGACAATCTTCGTACCATTCATAATCAGAGAGGGCAGCTGTGTTTTTTGCACCTCGATTAAATACCGTAGAATAAATTGTGCGTCGAAACCTCTAGCATTATGGGCGATGCAGATGGTCTTTTTAAATTTTTGCGATAATGCCGATTTTACGAGATCCCCAACAGGATCATCGATAAACACGAATTCACGTTTACCACAGTTAGCACAATCGGTCTCTATATCAGTGATATCCAGACATGCCATACATACGCATTGTGCGACACATAAATTCGGCTCGTGAATTCGTGTCGATTTATCATCATGCAATTGCTCGTGTTGCTGCGTCTCAAAATCATAAAATAAAAATCTCGTGGAAGACTTGTCTTTTTTCTTCTCCTTTTGCGCATCTGGTTTCTTAAGAGGTGCTATAAAACACGCATGCGTAGTCGGCCGCGTTTGTTTGCATGTAGTACAAAACGATATACCACATACATGCATCTTTTTATCTGTGGTTTTAATCATACGCGAGCAGCCTTTACAGATTTTCAATGCGTTACAGACGCTGTACCGTCTATATTTACGAGACGTGATACTCGCGGAGCCCTCACTCTTGTGATGAGCGAGACAAAAAGCACCAAAGAACGAACGATTACAGTCTGCGCAATACTCAGGCTGAGAGTCTCTATTACCGTTGCAATAAGTGGATTTACATCGAGCACATTGATAGCTACATCGATGCTCGAGTACTTGAATATACTTGGAATTACATTGTGTGCAGAACCCCCGACTACCTAGCGCACCAGCGAGATTTAATATCGGTTGATAGTGATGAGAACGCTCGTAATAGAGAATAAAGAGTGTATGATTAATTTTACCTGTTGCGGTGAGTACGTATTTTCGCCCATTGTACAGAGCCGGAACGCGTTTTCCGAAGGTGAGAAATTCATAAACAACAATCGCTATACCCTTGCGAACCAAGTACTCCTGAAAGAGCTGAATTTCGCGCGCTCCACACCCCCTAGACGGTGTCATTACCCCTGCATTACGCGTGAGCTCTATCGCTGCTGTATATTGCGCACCTCGAAGCCCGTTCCGAATTTGACACCATCGTCTGTGTAGCACGCCCGCACGTATTTGACCGCGTTCGGCATGCGCTCGGGCAGTGACAAGGGATCGTTGTAGACACAAATTATCGCGATTACTTATGCGTAAAATTGACTTTTTTGCTATAGACTCGTGTGTAAGTCTAGTGCCCACACCAGCTCCTTCGACGCTTCGTACTATACATGTCGTCATTCTACATGTACCAGCGTCTTTTCGAAATTCGCGCGCGCCCTGAGCTACACTATTAATTAGTCGCCATATATCGTCGGGAACGATGTCACGAGCTGGTCGAAATGATAACCATACAGGTCCTTACGCAAAAGACGGTACGCTCAGAGTCACACCCACATAATCATGTCCTTCGCATGATTCTGTAAGACGTGTGAGAACATCTCGTACACCTCCCTCGAACCATGTCAGATGATCGATACCGACCGGTGGCTGACGAAAATAAAAATCTGTCTCTCGACCCTGCATCCTAAAGCATGGAAAATAACGTCTCTGCTCGTTGTCGATACCGAAACGTTCACCAGGAAGCAAAATGTCACCACCCCGTGCAGCAGTCCTTCCATCGCCAGTCTGTCCAGCTGCAGGCATAATTAAACCATTTATTAGAATTTTTATTTAATTTACTTTAAATTTTTTTTGTCGCTGGCTATATACTATGCATATAATTCGTGTAACGTAAGAATTACAAACTTATATTTGCTTCTAGTCCTCGAATCCGTCGACTGCACCCGGGAACCGCCGACGCATTTCGTAAACCAACTCGTTTGTCGGCGGTCTCGGCACAGTGAATCGTGCAAAGCGAAAAACGTTTGGGTCCGTCTCGTACCCTGCTTTTTCATTTTACTATTATTATCCGCGCAATTTTTTTATTTTTGTCAGCGTGGTTGCGTCATTAAAAGCTTACCTGAATCTACAGGGTCATCCTCCTCTTCCTCCTCCTCCTCGTCGTCGTCGTCTACGTCCTGCTCCTCCTGCTCCTCCTCCTCTTCTTCTTCTTCTTGTTCTTGTTGTTGTTGTTCTTCTTCTTCTTCTTCTTCTTCTTCTTCTTCTTCTTCTTCTTCTTCTTCTTCTTCTTCTTCTTCTTCTTCTTCTTCTTCTTCTACTTCTTCTTCTTCGTCTTCTTCTTCTTCTTCTTCCTCGCTGTCTGTATTGCTGTTGGTATCATCGTTTAAACTGTATTGTCGCGATGGGCCTGCGACGGATTCATCTGGTTCTCTCGAGGGGCCTGCCATGAAAAAACCGTTTGTAGGTTTATAACCGCAGAATGGCTGGGTAAAATTTATCCAGCGACTCCCTACGGTGCTGTCGCCATCGTTGTCCCTGCTATGATCATCTGAATCGGTTCTACCCTCCTCATCGAAATCATAGGTGTCGGATCCCATTTCTGCGTCCTCATACCGTCGAACTATATAAAAATCTTATGAAATAAAGGAATTAAAATAAAAGTAATTAGCGCTGTATATTACTTACGTCTTTCATTGAGTATGGGTTGCAGAGCAGGCTCATTCAGCCAACCTCGTCGACGAATAACACGCACCACCGAATCAATAATTATTTGATTATCAAACAATCCAATATTATACGCGTCAACTAAATCGCGTTGATGACAGTCGCACAGCATACCGCGAATTTTACGAACAACCGCCTGTGTCGGAAGTTCCCATAGGGTGATCTGTAAATTTCTTCTACCCCAGCGCGAACGCAACGACGGTCTACGCTTCAATATAAACTCTATCAATTTTCTTATCAATGAGCGCTTTACCACTCTGACCATGATTGTGCTGTTAGAGTAGTAGTAGTAGTAGTAACCACAGTAAATCAGACAATTAACTAGAGAATTTTCAAAGCGGCTCACTTTTATATATATTCCTTCAACAAGCTCTCTCTCTCTCTCTCTCTCTCTCTCTCTCTCTCTCTCTCTCTCTCTCTCTCTCTCTCTGCATATACTGCAGCGATGTAATGAATACGACTAACCAAAAAGATGGCCGCACGCGATCGCTTCACAAAAGCAAGACCTAGGGAAATATTTAGCGATGGTGATGTACTTAGTTATCGAGTTTCGCTGATGAAAGTCATATTGTTTTCATCTAATTTCAGGGCACTCGGCCATGAGGAAAATCATCAAATTTCGCCGACGAATATTATTTAGTTTTCATGGTACATATTATCTGTATGTCGATGTGTGCGTGTGCGCATAAGTGTGCCAGAGTATGCAAGAGTTTTGGGATATATTTGCTGCTGTTACTAGGCTGTTGAGGAGAATGCGACAAATATCAAAGGATATTGGCTAGCAATTTTCAGGCGTATGATTTGCAGTATCGAAAGACGAGGCGATGCAGCTAGGTGGTGGGGGAAATCTGTATAAAACGGAGTATGAACACCACCGACGATTCATTCGAAAAGTTACAGTCTACACGAAAGCAATAAAAATGGCAAATAACGGTGCTAAGCCTCATGCGATATCGTTGTATATAGCGAACCCCGTTATGTACGGCTTAAATAAATCATTTGGTAAAATAATCGTAGCCGGGTTCGAGTTGAACTCTACGTGTACGCTTACACCGGTGGTGAAAATATTGTCGAATACTTTTACCGGAATTACACTCGGTGCGGACGAGTGGCGAGTGTTTAAAAGTGATTTTTCTCGCGTACAACAATATTTCGAAGCTCATGGGACTGATGCCGAGAAAATGTGTAATACCCGCATAGAGCACACAACGCATTACACACTTTTAACCTCGTGTTACCAGCACAGAGCTGTGTCATTTGGTAAAATAAGCGGTAGCGCTGATGAGGAATACGAGAATCAAGAGGAATCTGGAGAATCGAAACGGAAACGCTTCCGAAAATACTCTCCAAACGTTGTTCTTCAGCGGTCTACATTTGATATGCTCGTCGAAATAAGTAGAGGAATTGATATTCATATGCAGGCTCTAGAGAGCAAAAGTGAAACAATTCAGCGGTGTATGAACGAGGTGGTATCATATGTCCGTGAAAAGATAGTTGTCAGTGAAATGCCTCGTGCAGCAGCGTATGAGATCATCGGTTCCAAGGACTTCTTTGAAGAAGCGCTCCAACACATCGCGATCTTGCTAACGCCAGAGGATACGGAGTTTATGAAAATTATTTTGTCCGAAATAATCGTGCTGTTTCGTGGTCATATCGCTGATCATGCATCGGGTGTTGCGTTGCGAACGCAATAATTCTACGTATGTGCAGCTATTTGTGATAAAGACACTGTTGTAAATAATTGTATATAGTGTACATTTCGCTCGAAATATTATGAAGTATACACCGCGGTCAGTCACAGTGAGTGAGAGAGAGAGAGAGAGAGAGAGAGAGAGAGAGAGAGAGAGACAGTCCTAAAACCGAAGCATCAGCAAAGGTCTGCACTAGATAGAAGACGGAGCGCTCGTCTCTGTTTCATTAACACAGCAGATCATGGAATACGTGCCAATGTCGATTAGCAGCAAAGCAGCAGAGCTTGGTAAGTAAAAAAAATAAAATAATTTTTAAATCGTAATTTTAAATCATGTGATATTTATTTTTAATTAAAAAAATAATGTTTTGCAGAGCGAGCAGCCCCTGCATATGAGCCGACACCGAGGGTTCGTTATTCGTGTCATGGAGAGCGAGAGGAAGATACATATACTGTACAGATAGAGCTAACTTCGGGAAAGAAAAATGCCACCCGACATCCTCATCCACAGTTGTCGTCGGTGGCAGAAGATCATCAACGCTGCCAACTTTGTATAATGAGGCGTGACATATCAGGTAAGACAATATCGATTATTCTGTACACGATGTTTTTTATTGATCAGTGCGCTCAATTAAATAGTTGTTTTGTTCTTTTTTCAGAAGTACACTATGATGACAACGTCCACAGCGAAAAATAATTTAAAAGCAATATTACGAGTGATAATACAAATTAATTCCATATAGCGATAAAAATAAAATTAACGGTGAAGGAATCTCCGAGCGTGGATGACCGTGTTTGCAGGGCTATTGCATACGACGGTAAATGTGTAAAGTGCTTTCCATAAAATATTGGTTAATTTGAAAATATCTGATCTTACTGTGTCTCTTATTTTTATAGAATAATAATTAGAGAATTATAATTGAAGTCTTTCTCTCTCTCTCTCTGTGAGGGATCATATTCTATATCTTTTACTGCAGAGCAAGTGCTTTGAGAGGAGCATAGCGCAGGGCTATGCATGCTCGAAAACCTCTTTCGTTGCATTCAAAGTGATGGATACCTAGTTATGATTCATAGGAGGCTGTTATCTTTATGCCCGTGATACTCTCTAGTAGCATCTCGAGCATTTAGTCTGTCTTTGGCATCCTACTTGGAAACAATAAAAAGCAATATGTATCCACGATACGGCAAGGAGATTTTGAGCGACGCGTTTTGGTGCCGATTAATGTTTGTCGAGAGTGTGATGAGTGTGTTTCTGCGTACGCAGGAAATGTGCGATGCATACGACGAGCTGGAAGAGCTCCTACGTAGTGTGTATTTAGTGGAACGTCGTGGAAGACCCATTGAACTTGGGGAGTTGCATATCGGCGTGTCCTGTATTGTGCCTCGTTTCAATAGCGTTGTCCGCGGCGAAGTGGTTTACCCGGACTTTGATGGGTACTGCGAGGTGTTGCTAGTCGATTTCGGCGAAACTATTTACATCGACTGGTCTAACCTATTTCATCCGGAGCCTCTAGCAAGTATGCTGCCGGTTCTTGTCATGGAGTTTTCCATATACGGACTCGAACGCGTGGATGTTGCAGGTATCGAGCAGCTCGTCGAAGAAGCGTGCGGTGGAGATGACTTGATCGCTGTCATGATGCGACCGCTTGCCGGCGATAGCGTTCCGCGGGTTCGATTATCGAACGGTGAACGCGTGGATGTGGCGGCGTTTATTATAGAAGCCCTCGGTGATGAGATAGATATCGGCTACGATATCGATGCCGTGGACGAGGGCTTTGACGAGGACATAGTAATGAATTAAAGACGCTGTGCATGTGTATGTGTGTGTGTGCGTGTGTGAGAGAGTACATTCGAGAGACAGGAGTTTAAAATCGCTTTGGCAGGAGGGTAGATGCCTACGCGCGTGTGTGTGTGTGTGTGTGTGTGTATGTTTGTGTGAATGAGATAGTGAGAGACAGGAGTTTAAAATCGCTGTCGAAGGAAGGTGGACGTCAATAACAACAGAGGTAAGTACCCAATTTTATTCCTTTTTTCAAGTATGTGTACACCTTTGCTCCATCCTGCTCTTATCTCTAGTCTTTCCTGTTCACCAGAGTTCCCATACCACCTCACTTTACCATCTCCACGTTACTAACACTGGTTAAGCAGAGTGGGTAGCGCGACGGTGGAATAGTGCGGTGGTGGGGGTAGCCGCGTGGTGGGGGAAGGAGTGGGGATAGGAGTGGGATGGAGCAAAGGTGTACACATACTAATAACATTGTTTTGTTATTGATATATATTGTAACGTACTGGTCGTCTAATAACGCGCAGTGCACGCATCGAGGCATCTCTACCGTGCGTTACTCACAACGAATAGACCGGCCTATACTTATCAACTCCACCTCAGCGTACACGATTATAAAGGTATTCAAGAGCCCGGGAATAACAAACTTCAAGACGCGTGGTAGCCAGAATACCAAAAAAAGAGATAGAAGTCGCACAACTGGACTTTATATTTATTTTTCACTTATGTATCGCACAATTAACATCATGTTTTCTGGAATAAACCCTACTTTTACCTACTATTGAAGCTTATATTACTTTCCTCCCTGCTCGAGTCCGAACTAAAACCCTTTCAGGGTAATGTTAACAATAAAAAACGTTGCAATATATTTTTTATAAACAAAAAAAGTTACTACAAACGAAAGAAATGGTACTATAAACAACTACAAACGAAGCTGTATAAACATTATTATATTAAATTTTCATTTTCCCAAGTCGGGTGCCAAGTTCACATAGCCATATGTCAGCCAGAGACACATCTTGCTTACGACGTTGTTAAATATGAATATTCAAATAAAGTGACTATACTAGTATATTACCAAACCTATTCGAATTTTAGTACCAGAGGAATCGGCATAAATAATATAAAAGAAAAAACAGTTATAAACATTTATTTGTTATTATTTTTTTTAGAAACAAAAACAGTTATTACAAACGAAAAAAATGTGCTACAAATAAAACGGAGTTACTGCAAACGACTACAAACGAAACTAAGTTACTACAAACGAAACTAAGTTACTACAAACGAAAAAAATGTTACTACAAACGAAACTAAGCTACTACAAACGAACGAACGCTACTACAAACGAAACTAAGTTACGACAAACGAAAAAAATTGTACTACAAACAACTAGAAGGTAAACGAAGTTACTACAAACGAAAACAAATTACTACAAACGACTACAAACGAAATTAAGTTAATACAAACGAAAAAATATTTACTACAAACGACTACAAACGAAATTAAGTTACTACAAATGAAAAAAATGTTACTACAAACGAAAGAACGCTACTACAAACGAAAAAAATGCTACTACAAACGAAAGAACGCTACTACAAACAAAACGGAGTTACGACAAACGAAAAAAATTGTACTACAATCGACTACAAATGAAACTCAGTTACTACAAACGACTACAAATGAAACTAAGTTACTACAAACGAAAAAAAATTACTACAAACGACTACAAATTAAATTAAGTTACTACAACCGAAAAAAATGCTGCTACAAACGAAAGAACGCTACTACAAACGAAACTAGGCTACTACAAACGAAAAAAATTGTACTACAAGTAACTAGAAGTTAAACAAAGTTACTACGAACGAAAAAAAATGTACTACAAACGACTTCAATCGAAATTAAGTTACTACAAACGAAAAAAATGTTACTACAAACAAAAGAACGCTACCACAAACGAAAAAAACGGTACTACAAATAACTAAAAGGTAAACAAAGCTTGTAGTAACATTTTTTTCGTTTATAGTAACTTAATTTCGTTTGTAGTGGTTTGTAGTAAATTTTTTTTCGTTTGTAGTAACTTAGCTTTATTTGTAGTTGTTTGTAGTACCATTTTTTTCAATTATAGTAACTCCGTTTTGTTTGTAGCAGCGTTCTTTCGTTTGTAGTACCATTTTTTTCAATTGTATTAGGTGCGCAACTAAGTTCCCGCTGTTTTTCAAGAGATGGCTCCAGTAGTAAGTGCTGGTCGATTGGGACATAACCAAAACGTCATGAACCAAGCTTAGACATATGGTAAACAAACCGCTTAGACACATTAGTAATTTTGTTTTTGCGTCATATACTTTTGGTTGTGTGAAAATGTCTGATTTTATGCCAAATAATCGTCATTTGCGGGAAGTGTTGCTTTTCTTCTTTCATTCGAAGAAAACAGCGGCTGAAGCGCATCGAGAACTCCAAAAAGTTTATGGAGATGCTGCTCTAAGTATAACAACATGCCGTGATTGGTTCCGTCGCTTCAAAGACGGTGATTTTGATGTTGACGACCGTTCGCGTGAAGGAAGGCCAAAAACCTTCGAAGACGCTGAATTGGAGACATTGCTCGACGAGGATCCGTGCCAAACGCAAAAAGAGCTTGCTTCAGCATTAGGAGTTACCCGTCAAGCCATTTCCAAGCGATTGCATGCGTTGGGAATGATTCAAAAACAAGGAACTTGGGTTCCTTACGATTTGAAGCCAAGAGACGTTGAGCGTCGTTTTTTCGCCTGTGAACAGCTGCTCCAGCGGCAAAAAATTAAGGGTTTTCTCCATCGCATCGTTACGGGTGATGAAAAATGGATTCATTACAGCAACCCTGAGAGAACAAAATCATGGGGGTGTCCGGCCATGCTTTTACGTCGTCGGCTCGGCCGAATATTCACGCTGCGAAGATTTTGCTGTGTCTTTGGTGGGACCAGGGCGGTGTTATTTATTATGAGCTGTTGAAACCGAACGAAACCATCGCTGGGGAACGGTATCGAACTCAATTGATGCGATTGAGCCGAGCACTGCGCGAAAAGCGGTCACAATACGAGCATAGGCACGAAAAAGTGATTCTACAGCATGATAACGCTCGGCCTCACGTTGCCAAACCCGTTAAAACCTACTTAGAAACGCTCAAATGGGAAGTACTACCCCACCCGCCATATTCCCTAGATATTGCGCCGTCCGATTATTACTTGTTCCGTTCGATGGCACATGGTCTGGCTAATCAGCAGTTCAGCTCATATGAGGACATCTCAAAATGGCTTGATTCGTGGATAGCCTCAAAAGACGAACACTTCTACCGTGACGGTATTCGAGCTCTGCCAGAAAGATGGGAAAAAGTTGTCGCTAGCGATGGGCAATATTTTGAATGTTTCATTTGTAAACATTTTTTCACTATAAAGTTGCATTTTTATAAAAAAAAAACAACGGGAACTTAGTTGCGCACCTAATAGTAACTTAATTTCGTTTCTAGTCATTTGTAGTAGCGTTCTTTCATTTGTAGTAGCATTTTTTTCGTTTGTAGTAACTTCGTTTACCTTCTAGTTGTTTGTAATACCATTTTTTTCGTTTTTAGTAGCTGAGTTTCGTTTGTAGTAGCGTTCTTTTATTTGCAGTAGCATTTTTTTCGTTTGTAGTAACTTAATTTTGTTTGTAGTCGTTTGTAGTGAAATTTTTTTCGTGTGTAGTAACTTCGTTTACTTTCTAGTTGTTTGTAGTAGCGTTTTTTCGTTTATAGTAGCTGAGTTTCGTTTGTAATAGCGTTTTTTCATTTGTAGTTGCATTTTTTTCGTATGTAGTAACTTCGTTTACTTTCTAGTTGTTTGTAGTAACTTTTTTTGTTTATAAAAATATACTGCAACCGTATTTATCGTTAACATTACCCTGAAATGGTTTTAGTTCGGACTCGAGCAGGGAGGAAAGTAATATAAACTTCAATAGTAGGTAAAAGTAGGGTTTATTCCAGAAAACATGATGTTAATTGTGCGATACATAAGTGAAAAATAAATATAAAGTCCAGTTGTGCGACTTCTATCCCTTTTTCTGGTATTCTGGCTACCACGCGCCTTACAGTTTGTTATTCCCGGGCTCTTGAATGCCTTTATAATCGTGTACGCTGAGGTGGAGTTGACAAGTAAAGGCCGGTCTATTCGGTGTGAGTAACGCACGGTAGAGACTTTTTTCCTTTTCAACTACAAACGGAAATTCTTTCACTACAATCAACTACAAACGATACTCTATAGGAATGAACTGCAAAATTTGAATGCCGACAAAGTCGGGTGCAGCACTTTTTTCAAAATCCTATAACTATTTTTGGAGCGACTACAAACGAAAAAATTGTTACTACAATCAAATACAAACGAAGCTCTATAAGAATTTTTTTTTAATATTTTGATTTTCGAAAGTCGGGTGCCAAGTTCACATAGCCGCCCGCCGTGCAGCACACGATTGCGAAAGTGAAGGCTGTCGTCACAATTACCCGGAGGAGTGTTGTACCTTGCGACGAATTGAAGAAGCTATAAATGCGCGATGGGAAAACCCAAGGAACTGTATTGAAATTCATTCAAGATGTCGTTACAAGATGGAACTCGACGCTTTACATACTGCAGAGGTTCCTCACTCTCGAGGAATATGTTTATCCAGTCGTATCGAAGTGCTCGAATGCACCCGATATGTTGAGACGCGACGAGATGCAGATGCTGAGAGATGTAGTCTCGCTTATGAAACCAGTAGAGCTTGCCATTACTGAAATCAGTGGAGCGTTGTATCCAACATGCAGCGTCATCTCATTGGTACTGTAACGAATTCTTTTCATTACCTAATAAATTCCAATCAAGTGGGGGGGGGAGGGAAGCCAGCGAATTTTTCACGCTGTTCCTGTACCGTAAATATATCGAATTGTGGCGGAATCGGCTTTCCACATACCAATTTGTCCCAACCAGGACCCATAATTACTCGTATTCTAGCGACGAATGACAGTTGGTCAACTTTGTTCAGGTTACCGATACACAAGTTATTAATAGTGAAGACCGTAGGATTGTTATCAGCTACGAATCAGAAAGCGGAAGGCCAGCGGATGGTGAACTTTCTTATCACAGTTGATACCATAAAGATTCCGATGTTGAAACAGTTACGGCCGTTGTCGCCATATAACTTCACTTGCACTCCAGTATGGTCTGAATCTGCAGCACAACATTCAAAGTCCATTTGCAGTGGTTGGTAGCAACGTTCTTTAAATTCAAGACAATTCTCGTGTTTATAGGTGGAGTTCTTTCCGGTTTTTAATGCTGCGGAGAACTCATCGATGTAAAATGTTTTGCTAGTTGGTGGTATATTTCGGTTGGTACGCCTGCGAGCGCGTGGTTTCCTCGGAGCCATCACTCACACTACTAATATGCACACACAGAATACACAGGGTTAAATACATTTTCTTGGGGGAAGTAGCGGGGGGAAGATATTCGTGACAAGCCCCCCCACCACCACGATAAGTTTCCTCCGCGGTGGGGACTCCTCCCTTTTCCACTCAGGGTCAAGGGCTTATCACGTCACTTTTAGTTGAAAGTTAAAGTTTTTCATATATCAGTGATCTCCACTACTACAATGCACTACCTCAAAGACAGTGTTCAAAAATACAAGCCTTCAACACAGTGCGGAAACGAGTTCCAAGAAAAGTTCCACTTCATTGCGACCAAGGCTAACTCTAACACACATAGCGAAGATGTCAGTCTCGAAATACGTCAGTATTTGAGTCAGCCAAAATCAAGCGCCATGAAGACCTTCTTCAGTATTGGTCATCGATGAATCTCGCATTTCCATCTCTGCAAGTTGGCAGTGAAATATATCAGCATTGTCGGAACGTCCGTACCGTCTGAGCGGCTTTTTTCTCAAGCTGGCGACATAAAAACGGACAATCGAAGCAGACTATCCGGTGAGCATTTGAACAACCTGCTGTTTCTCAGCTCGCTCACATGACAAGATTGGGGTTTCGGACGGTCTTAGTTCATCTTTCGTAATACATTTTTATGTGATACATTTACGTGATACATTTTCGTGATACAAATTTTGTGTTTCTAACAAAATATCATGTACGGCCGTTGAAAATGTTAACGGTAGCCTACCGGGACTCGACAATGTCGAAACACACAAGCATACGAGTAGTACGAAGAGTTTAAAGCGGGCCGTACTGTGGTTGATGATTTGCCTCGTTCCGGTCGTCCATCCACCTCTGTGACTGATGAAAACATCGAAAAAGTTAAGAAAATTGTGCTCGAAGATCGTCGTGTGAGCATCAGGGAGGTAACAGCCGATCTTGGTATCTCGTTCGGATCGGTGCAGAGCGTTATGTTTTGGGCATGAGACGAGTTCAAGCGCGGCTTGTGCCGAGAGTGCTGAATTTTTTGCAGAAACAGTATTGCATTGTAGTCACGAAAGAAATGCTTTCTTTGAGCCAAAATGTTATCGAAGGCATTATTAGCAGTGACGAGACATGGGTCTATGAAAATGACATCGAAACGAACCAACAATCATCGGAATGGCGCTTCTCAGACGACCCAAATGCCAAAAACCCACGACAAAGTCGATCCAAAATCAAGGTATTGTTCACCGCTTTCTTTGTTTGCCGTGGTGTGGTCCACTCCGAATTCCTTCCGCCAGGCCTAACAGTAAATAAGGAGTATTATGTGAGCGTACTGAAGCGTTTGAGGCAGAATGTTCGTCGCAACAAGCCGGAATTGTGTAGAAACAACTCGTGGTTTCTTCACCACGACAATGCACCGGCTTACACATCTCGTCTTGTACGCAAAAATTTGACCAAAAACAAAGTTAATACCGTTCCGCAAGCTCCGTATTCACCTGACATGGCCCCGTGTGACTTTTTCCTGTTCTCACGACTTAAGTTATCACCTCGCGGAAAGTGTTTTGAGACGATTGAGGCGATAAAGGAAAATTCGCAGAGGGAGCTGAAGATGATTCCAAAATCGGCATATGAAAACTGTTTCAAAGATTACGATGGAGATAACTTTGAAGGGAATAAAATAAATATCGATGAATAATTGAACCGTTTTCGTTTTATTGACAAATTCCGGGTATTTTTTGATCGAAAGGTATATGTCTAATCATCGTTATATGTATATAAAGATTAATAATCTGAAAAAACGCGGTCAACATTTATCATTTTATTTGATCATTTATAGTAAAACGCAATGTGTTCTTGCTACCTTGAATATTTTATTTTACTTCCTCATAAAGGAAGCTTTGTTTTCGACAATAACATTTTTATCGATTTAATTTAATTTAATCTCGGTAACGGGTTGTTTGACCTTCCTGAAACTTTTCACAGGAGTCGGGTCGCAGCCCTCGCCAATTTGCAGCTGTTTCTGCTCAAATCGCTAACGTGTGTGTTATTTTTAACGTGTTTGCGTTTGAAAATGGAGAAAAGTCATGAAAAATTGCGCTATATTTTGCAATATTATTACGACAATGGGAAGGACGCTGCGCAGGCTTGTGCAAAAATTTGTGCTGTGTACGGTGATGGTACTTTATCTGCTGCGCGAAAATGGTTCGCTCGCTTTCGTTTTGGTAATTTTGATGTGAAAGATGAGTCACGCTCTGGTCGTCCAATCGCTGAAAAAGCTGATGAAATTCTTGAAAAAGTCCAGCAAGATAAGGATATCAGCAGTGTCGATATTGGTATGGAGCTAGGCATTGATTACAAAACTGTTTTGAACCATTTACACAAAGCTGGCTACAAAAAGAAGCTCGATGTATGGGTTCCTCATGAGTTGAGCAGGAAAAGCATGATAGACCGAATTAACATCTGCGATGCGCTGCTGAAACGCAATGAAATCGAGCCATTTCTGAAACGTGTCATAATAATCGGTGATGAAAAATGGATCACGTACGACAATCGGAAGAGTCAAAGATCATGGACAACTGATGGTGAGCCGTCACAAGCGTTCGGGAAACCAGAATTGACGGCGAAAAAGGTGGTGCTGTGTGTGTGGTGGGACTGGAAGAGAATCGTCCACCATGAGCTACTTTCAGTTGATCAGACGATTGATTCTCAACTCTACTGTGGACAAATAGAGAGATTACGCCAAGCAATTGAAAGAAAACGACTCGAATTGATTAATAGGAAAGGTGTTATCTTCCATCATGACAACGCCCGACCACACACTTCTTTGATGACCCGTCAAAAATTGCGAGAGCTTGGTTGGGAAATTTTGATGCATCCACCGTATAGTCCAGACATAGCACCCTCTGACTATCACTAATTCCGATCTCTGCAGAACTCTCTCAATGGAATTAAGCTGCTTTCAAAAGAAGCCTGTGAAAACCACTTGATTCAGTTTTTCAACAAGAAACCACAGAAGTTCTTCACCGAAGGCATCATGGATCTACCCGAAAAATGGCGAGACATTGTTGAAAATAATGGAGCATATTTGGTTTAAATAAATTCATTTTCACACTATAAGAAAACCAGTTGAATTTTACTAAAAAAAGCACCACGAACTTTTTGTCAGACCCAATATTAGCATTACGGATGCATGAATGTGAGGGAGATCGGTAGACTACCCCACCAGTCTCCCACTCAAGCATTGCTCTAACGTTACACCGTTAATGCGAGAGAGAATGCGTGGTAGCCTGTTAGGCATGTGTTGTAACGTGGCAGAAAATTCGAGCTCCGTCCTCCTCGCTCAACGGAAGCCTACACGATCCCGCAAGGCTGTAGGGTGGATTTTCAGGGCTTCTTTATTCTTTATTTTTATTTTTTTGGTTGTTTTATTTTTTTTATATACGTATAATGCGATCGACACGACCGAGGGATGATCGGGGAGAGAAGAGGAGGATGATCACGCCGTATCCATCGATTGCTGGCTTCAGGATTCGATATTTTACATAAGCCGATATTTTACGTCTTTCTCTGTTGGGAGATACAGCCGTCCCGCTCGACGTTCATTTACAAACGATACGCTGCTATCTATCTTCAGCTATCATCTACTTGCAGCAGTCCATCCAGCTCATGGGATTCATCTGCCGGACAAAACTACTCTCTGTATTATCTGTGGCTAATTTATGCGTCGTCCAGCTAAGGCGCTAGTCGCGGTCATCGTGCGACACAGGTTCCCCCAATTAACCGAGTCCAGCGGGTTAAGTGGGGATCATAGTTCACGGGCACGCGTGCCGGCAGGACCTCGGGGCTTTTTCCCGGTGACCGTTGAGCGAACCAGACGTAGCGTACTGTCTATCGGTGTCCCGCTCTATTTTTCGAAGTCCCACAAATCATTATCGAGGCAAGGAATAGAGGGTGGTTCTTCATGCCAGCATCAGAACGCTAAACGATCAACTTTCGTAACTCGAGGAAAATCGGGAAGACTCATCCAACATCTTTCGAGGTTTCCCGGATTTCGAGGAACATCGCATCGTCATCGTCCCGGTGAGCTCTCTTCCCTTCTACGGTCTTTCGCTAATATTTTATTATTTTATCATTTAACTTGCGTATTTGAAATTTATCTGAGCCTGGTCACCCCTGCGACTCGAGTAGACTGTGTGCAGAGTGTTAATTTGTATTGGAAATCGCGGCGTTTAATAAGAATAACCTCGAGATCGTGTAACGTATAGAAGCCGGGGAAAAGTCATTATATTAATTAATTGTTTCTGTTGACGAGTAAACCGTGGGCGCGTTAAGCCGTTATCCCGGAGTGCTTTGGAATTGGTTAATTAGTTTGTGTGGGATTGGAACGAAATAGACCGCGTCACGGATTTTGTCGAATTGTGGGTTTTGGAGGTACACGAGTTGGTTTGAGTTTTCTTTCGTTTGAATGTAGAAGGTCGTGCGCGAGTTCGCCCGTCGTTCCGTTGTAATTTGGATGTAAAAAGGACTGGCACGGGGTAGACCGCGTTGCGTATCAGTCAAATTAATCGGCGTTTCTCTGTCTGATTTATTTATTTATTCATTATTTATTTATTTATTTTGTTTATTTGATTATTTATTTTTTATTATTATATTATGATTGTGTTAACGTTAACCTAGAATCACGGAGAGCGTAGTCGGCCGTCGTCCCGTATTTTAGACGTGGATTCAAGGGATTCGTACGGTCCGAGGCGTATCTCGCGTAGTTCGATTGTTTGTTACGTTTTATTATATTTCATTCCACAAACTAATTATCGATTGACATTATTATTCTGATGTTAATTATTTTATTATCATTATTATTTTGGTTATTATTTAATTATTAGTCGTCATTTATCCGTTATTTTATATTTTATGAACTGCGGAAGATCCCTGGGTTTATGCCTTTTACATGATATATAAATCTCAGGATTGAAATATAGAGCCGTCGGTAGCTTCGCGTACGTGACCTCCTGACGTCCCGTTGTTATGGTTTTTTCGATGTATGTGGGATTAGCTCGGGATAGGCCGTATCGCGGACTGTGAACAGAGACTACCGAACGTCGAAAATTCATCGACGAATATTGTTCGAAATTCGAAGCGAGCGAGACAGGCTATACAACATCTACAGGGTATGAGAGTGAGAGAGAGAGAGAACGGGATAACTGCTATCTCCGACTTAAAGATTAAAATTAAGATATCCAACTAGCTTTAGAGAATTGTTATAAAGGAGAGACTAATTTTACGGGACATCTTATTTGAATTCTAAATTGGTGTTTATTGGAAATGAATAACTATTCGCCAGAAATAAAGAAGTTTGTAAGTCCCGTACCTGCTGTGGTTGTTTAAATTATTTACTGTTATTATTTTATTTGTTTATTTATTATTTATTGAGCCGACTTCGTTCATGGTTCTCGTTTGGCTTATTTATTGACCATATTTTATTTTTGACTAATTAGTGACTTGATAGTCCGAACCACCCACTCTGCCTTGAACAGCTGTAGCTGGCCTGGGTCGAGACTGGTCATCCAACTCGGTATTTTTTCCTCCCGGCGCGAAAGCGCCTGGCGCCCATCTCGAAAGAGAAAATAAAAAGGAAGGAAAAAATAACTTGGACCAGTCATAGGTAACGTGGTGCGTTGAGGCACAAATTTACCGTTACAGTGTACAAGAGAGACGACAAAAAAGGGCGTGCCAGGATATTCTTTCTATGTGTGTGACACATCGATACATCGCCACGCAGTCATTAGGCGGAAATCGGAACTACTTTTTCTCTGCCAAATCTTAACATGGGCCCTATGCTTCCATGTAAATCTCTGTGCGCTGGTATAGCCGGATGGTACCGGCAGTCTTGTATAGGACGGTAGCACCACTTGATTGGTCAGCGGCTGTTGGGCAGGGCCTACCGGCGAGTACGTTGCCGGACGGTAGCGGATTTTGAAATCTTTCTGGTGTTTGTTACTGTCTGCTACTGGCATGCATCTTTCCGGATGGTACCGGCATACATCTTCGCGGACGGTAGCGTCATTGACATTTTTAAGTGCAGTGTTTATTTTTTTATGTATGTGGAAAGTGCTGTATAGTTGAGATAATGAATATAAGTAGATATCTTATGATGTGGAAAAACAATAATTAAGTTTATTCTGTTAATTCATTCCTTTATTCATATGCGCACACATACAATTTCGTTGAGATATCCCTTTCGAGTCAGCGCTTATAATTAAATTAGTGTTCGATAATAATGTCTGTAACGTACTGTCACTTATTTTATCTATCGTTCTGCCGGTAGTGCATAAATGGAATATTACGGTTGACCGTATAATATTTAAAAGATTCTTATTGGGATCGTTTGCCGATAAAGAGATGGAACTCGCGTGTAGTAAAAACACGGGAATTTACGATAAACGAGTATAACTTGAAGTTTACTGTAAATAACGGGTAACTTTCAGTTATTCATTACAATACACGAGGCAAGAAATAAAGTGTTAAATATTAGGTTTCGATGTTCTCTAGTCTCCGACGAGGAACCAGCCAATCTATCTTGAATCTACTTTTAGCCTAACTTTCGTAAATGCAGTTGCTAATTGCGTTTAGTGGTGGTTCGGTGGCGATCGAGTGATAGAACGTCGGACACTGTTTCATTTCTTGTACGAAATGTAATGGAATGTAATTCCAATGTAATGCAAAATTTCGTGGCTCAACCTACCTCCCTCCTTGAAAAAAAAAATGATTTCCAAAAAAAATTATTCCTTTCGTTCGTTTCTCATGTGTAGACTCTTTCTCTTTATACAGGATTGTTACTGTCCAACTTAAAAAGCACAATATGTATATGTATGTATTGTAACGGTATTTTCACGTTAACATCAATTTTTTTAGTCTTCTGAGGGGAAGAATTCAGTCTCGAACACTAAGATAATTAATTATAGACTTTTATAGGAGGTATAAGTAGGTTTTATTCAATAATTAATAGAGAATTCTGCAGTATTAGGCTTTTTGGCGCCCTGAGCCGTACAATTTATTTGTGAAGTATAATCGCTCTAAAGGTTCCGCGCTCTTCTTTATCCGTGATGATATCGGATTTTGGCTTCTGCGCTCAGCGGTGGATATCCCAACTAGGCAGAATCAAGCTCAGCCTTCTTGATCTTGTGCTCGCTTGGCTGCTGATGCGCGGTCTGCTTGGCTCGATGAGCTGTTGCTGGCGCGTCGGTCAGCTGATACAGACATTACAGACGCCGGGTCTGTGTCCGTGTCCGCGTTGTCTTGTTAATTAATCCAAATAATTTGTTTTTCGTGTTGTTTCGCGTTCAGGCTCTTTGTTTGTTATGGTCCCGTGAATTTCCAGCGTGTTTTCCCGTGGTAATAGTGCTCTTGGTTCACGAGTGATGATCTTTATGTGTTGAAAGATGACAGTTACAGTATCACTATTTTCCAGTGATTCTTAATTATTGATCATTTATTTGATGGATTTCTCCAGCAATCGTCGGTGTTGGATCTGGACGTTCCAGTTATTCTTCTATCTTGGTGAGTCGGTCTTTTATTTGATCTTTTTCTTATTCTTTATGTCTTGCTGAGTGGTGTTGTTCTCATCCGACGCGCTTGACAAAGCTAATAAAATTGTTTCTTCCCTAATTATTTTTCTATTAGTCCTAAAATTCTCAATTAACTTTTCCTAAGTCTGGTTTGGTATTTACCTCCTAATTCCACTTATTAATTAATTTTCCTACTCTTTATTCATAATTCTACTCCAGAAGCTATCCCTACTCGTTGCGTAGACTTATTACATCTTTTAAGTCTATCGTACCATGCCTGTGTTTCTTAATATCCTTAAATTTTATTTATTATTCTACCTCCTTTCTCTATGTTGTTGTACCACTATTTCTTCCACCCTGCTTAATCCTTCAACCTCTTGGTGTCACTTAACAAGTTTCTATCACATTTGTCGATGCACAGCGGTAACAATTCTCCTTATAGACTAATCCTACTTATTTTTAATTATGCGATTTAAAACTACCTTATGCTATTTTCTTAAGTCTCCTAACTAAACCCTACTCATCTATTTCAATGCCACCAACTTTCTCTTCTCAATTCGTTTTTTAGAATATTTTCTGTTTTTACAGGGTCCGATGCAGTTTGCTATTAATCTTTTTATTTGATCCTCCACTAACTTGCACTGTATTTTTATTTGTCAATGTTCTAATAAATTTGTAGGGCTAACTCACACCCTTTTCTGTTAGAATTCTTAGATTTTATATGAAACTTCCGGATTTAGCAAAAATTTCTACTGCTGTGCACAAGCGAGTTTTGACTTTGTCGACTGCTGAAACGAATAAGAGCCTTCTCTCTGTTCGAAGCTGTCTTATATACCTCTTCTCTCCTTTCCCACACTCTGATTTTAACTCCTCTTATTCCACTATCTTATGTGATTTCTATTGTTTCAGATTGCCCCGCCACCGTGCCCTGCCGTTCCCCTCACCGCTCGAGCGAGTCCAGCCGGTTGCTGACCCGCTGTTTTTCGGCAGTGAGGGAACCTTCAGGATCTGACACGTTTTCGCTGTGTCTCACCACCGCTGTGCTTCTGTGAAATTATCTTGTCTTTTACTTTATCGACTCTTGTATTTTCTTTATCTTTAGGAAATAAATGATTTTATTAATTTGTGTCTTATCTGATTTTTATATTTAAAATATATGATTTTTATCTGTATTTATCTGTTTTTTTTATTCCTCTCTCCTTCTAGGGTTGTGACTACGTCACAGTATGTTGAGAAATCAGCTGACGCGTTGCCACTATGATTGCCGTGCGTGCAGCCGCGCAGCACCTCGTGGACACTCAACTCAAGCGAGAGACTACGATCTATCTCCCGCTTGACAGCAGCGTCGCTCGACGACGCTTTCGAAGAGCTCAGCTATCTTGATATTTTTCTCTACTCTCGTGAAAACCACCAAGAACGCAACACCAGCCTCTTCTTAACTTCCGACTTTGCACTGCAATTATCGGACATTCTCATACTCAAAACGTGCTCAACCGGACTCAAATTGAACGGTAAGCCGGCACCTTGATAATTTACATAAATTCAATCCAAGTGAAGTGAGAAAAACTCATTTTGTGCATCCTCAAATGTTTCACCTCGTGCTTTGCAGCGCGTGCTGCTTCACGCTTTCTCTCACTATATTTATTGGCACACAATTAATAAAATTGTATGTGCGGCTCACCATTTACTTTTAATTCAGCTCTCATATTTATTTTCGTAGTTTGAGAGGAAATACAGATCATTTTATCTGTTTACATTTTTCGTCTGGTTATTTCACCCCTGTCATGAGTGAGAACTCATTCCTTTTCAATATCTTTCAGCTCACACAAACATCAGGCCAAGGAATCTCAAACAGTGTATGATACTTAATGCTTAGCGCATTTCACGTGATGCATGAAAATAGGATTTGACTATGTGCGCCACTGTTGCCGATACGCCGTAAGAAAATGAGCGTTCAACAGTTAGTCAACGGTCGATCTTCATCCTGAGTGAACGCGTTTTTCTGTTGCGATCGATAAAGTTAATTTTCTTTTGTTCCTTTAGCGCGGCTCTTGTAATAATATGAAAGAGATATACCTAGAAACCGTCTACTGCTATTATTAGAGTTCAACAGGTCCAACAGACAAAAGCTCAGCACCCTCTGCGGGGGGAGTGGGGCAGATTCTGCGTATCGATTGCGGACGATGTCTGAAATCTGTAACGTGCATATCAAAAGACTCGTTCGAGGATCGTGGGAGACTGCAAACATTCAAAACGTGTTCTTCGCACCTCATTTGAAAAAGAACTTGCTCTCGGTTACTGTTCTCACATCCGGCGGTTATGAAGTGTCGTTTAGGAACGATCATGTCCCATTAGTGAAGAAGGTCTTGTATGCGCGAGCGGTATAAACAGAAGAATGATGTTTACCGGATGTTTTTTCGTGTGAGCAATCCGCGCGCCGCTCTGGAAGTGAACATTTCAATAATTCTCAAGCAATGGCATGAGCGTATCGGCCATGTAAATCGAAGAACTATATGTGAAATGATGAACAATGGTGCGGTGAACGGAGTAAAACTAGCAGACGAGAAAAACTTTTTCTGCAACGCGTGTCAGCTCGGCAAATCGTATTAATTGCCTTTTAAAAACGTGAGTGCTAGAGCAAGATACGGGCCAGAGGAATTCATGGATTCGGAAGTGTGTGGGCCGTTGCCCGAACCATCAATAGGTGGGGCAAGATTCTTCGTGACATTCATAGACGAGACATCGGACTACAGGCATGTGTTCTTTCTACAGCACAAGAGTGATGTCTATGAGAAATTCAAAGAAATCTATAGGATAGCGGAGAACAAATTCGGACGAAAAGTGCTAGTTCTTCACACCGATAACATTCGCGAATATTGTTATGAAGATATCCGTCGGTATCTCAAGCCGCGCGGAATTCGCATGGAAAATTCAGTTCCGTACACCCCCGAGCAAAACGGTAAAGCGGAACGCGAGAATCGAACAATCATGGAAAGTGCAGAAACGATAATCAAGCAAAAGGATTTGCCAGTGATGTTATAGGCCGAAGTTGTAAATACAGCGGTTTACATCCTTAATCGCACCTGTCACAGCAAAAATCCAAAGAAGACGCAGTTTGAGCGATCTGGCACGGCAAGAAGCCAGATTTATCGCACATCAGAATATTTGGATCAACTGCATATGTGCATGTTCTTCAACAAATGCGTAAGAAACTCGAACTCAAAGCTAAGCGGCTGATGTTAGTTGGCTATGACAATGATTCGACAAATTACAGACTCTTCAATCCGGACAAGCGGTCGGTAACTGTAACCAGACATATAGTTTTCAACGAGCAGACCGATGAGGAGAATTCATCAACGAATTACAGCGACGATTTGTTAGTGATACTACCAAAGATCGAGAAAGCAGCGGAGGAAGCTTACGACGTGGGGAACAATCCTGAACGAGAGGACAACGAGCAAAACGAGTTCAACGACAACGAGGAAGAGAAACAAGCGGCAGTCCCAAAACAAATGGAGAATAAACAATGCGTGCTGACAGATCAAGCATGAAACCACGAAGAAGGTACGAAATAAACGTAACCGATTTCACGCCACTGGCTTCAGAGAAGCAGTAAATAGATTCGGGTACAAGCAGTGAACACGTGCAATTCGTGAGGAGCTAGAAGTACATCATCAAAATAACACATGGTCGGTTGTGCCAGCGGACCGAAGGGAGAAGCTTTTGGACACCAAGTGGGTTCAAGATTCTTAAGGACGAATCTGGACGAATCAAGCGGTACAAAGCGCGATTGGTTGCACGCGGATTTAAAGAAAAGGCGGGGCTTGATTACATGAGGCCTTTGCTCAAGTGGTACGGTATGATTCTCTGCGGGTGTTCCTGGCGATGACAACACAACTGGATCTCGAGCTAATCCAATTCGACGTGAAGACGGTGTTCTTGCACTGCGAAGTAAGGGGAGAGCTATATCTGAAGATACTGGACGGACTCGAGGTCGACGGCAACTCAAGTGCGGTAATGTGCTGTTTAAAGAAGTCGCTTTACAGCATTAAACAGGACGCGAGATGTTGGAATGTAAAGTTCACAAGTTTCTTACGACAGTTCGATGTTATGCCGTGTGAATCCGAAAAGTGCATTTTTGCGGGGAAAGTAAAAAATGTGCGCGTATATCTGGCATTGTTTGTAGATGATGGACTGATTGCGTATGAATCTCGCGCAATTCTCGACTCTATTGTTGACGAGTTGAACAAATCTTTCGAAATCATTCTTGGTGATGCGTCAATATTCGTTGGGTTGCAAATAGAACGCGGTTGAGTCGGGAAATCGATGCGGATTCCCCAAAACGCATACGACCCGCACGCGATGATAGGTCCAGCGGAAGAGGACGAATTAGAAACTTCGAATGTGCCATACAGAGCGGTGGGGTTGCTAAAATTCCTAGCCGTGACATCCAGAAATATGGTAAAAATCATTGGTGCGCAGTATAGCGAGTATTTAAATATCTGGCGGGAACCGCGGACTTCGGGATAACATACCAGGTGTACAAGTATGAAATGCGGATTTCAGACAACAGATAGCGCACGAATGCAGTATGTGCTATAAAGATTTGACACTTTGCCATTTTGTTGTGTCATCAACAAGTGTCAGACGCGCACGAGTGATAAATTGAAAAAATGTGTGAATAGTGTTGTGTTGTTGTGTTGAATATGTCGAAATTTATACTGAACAAAGAGCATTCGCGGACATCATTGATTTTTTATTTTTATTTGAAGAAAACTGCTGCTGAATCATACCGATTACTTCGAGAAGCTTATGGCGTTTCAAAAGTGGTGACTTCGATGTTGCAAACAAGAAACGTGGAAAGCCGCCAAAAAAATACGAAGATGTGGAATGGCAAGCTTTGTTGGACGAAGATGATTCGCAAACACAAAAAGAACTTGCCGAGCAATTGGGCGTTAGTCAACAAGCTGTTTCCAATCGGCTACGAGAGATGGGAAAGATTCAGAGGACCGGTAGATGGGTACCACATGAGTTGAACGACAGGCAAATGGAAAAGCGCAAAAACACATGTGAAATTTTGCTCGCTCCGTACAAAAGGAAGTCGTTTTTGCATCGTATAGTTACAGGGGATAAAAAGTGGATTTATTTTGAGAATCCCAAGCGTAAAAAATCATGGGTAGACCCAGGCGCACCATCCACATCGACCGCAAGACCGAATCGCTTTGGCAGAAAGACGATGCTCTGTGTTTGATGGGACCAGAGAGGCGTGGTCTATTATGAGCTGTTTAAACCTGGGGAAACGGTAAATACTAAACGTTACCAACAACAATTAACCGATTTGAACCGTTCGCTACAATCGAAAAATCGTTTTGAAATTCTATGTGCAATGTTAAATCTAGCCTAATTATCTAACAGATGTTTGCGTGCAGTACTTAAGTAGTGAGAATGTTGAACTTGAAAAGCACAATATGTGATGTGCGGATGAGACTTAAAGCTTGGCGCGCTTCACGCGATGCATGAAAATAGGGTGACTATGCGCGCCACTGTTCCCAATACGTCGTAAGACAATCAGCGTTCAACAGTTAGTCAACAGTCGATCTTCATCCTGACAAGGAAGGATAGTTTGGTGTCCCCCTCCGATTTCGATGAAACTTACATATGTTGTAGAGCATAGAAAACTAAAAAACACGTTTTTTTTTATCGGCGGAAAAACATTTCTAAGGGGTGAAACCGCCTTTCAAAGTTAAGCATGTCGAGGGGTGATTATGCAGTTTCACCCAGAAGACGTCAACCGATTTTAATGAAACAAAAACCAAAATACTCCTCATTGAAGACAATAAAAATTCCACGTGAAGTTGAAGAAAAAAATTCACTTGCAGGGGTGAAACTGCATAGTCACCCCTAACTTTGGAGGCCGATTTCACCCCTTAGAAATGTTTTTCCGCCGATAAAAAAAAATACGTGTCTTTTAGTTTTCGATGCTCTACAACAGGGGTCTCCAAACTTTCCAGCCGTAGGGCCATACTGATTACTCCAGTAAGTTCCGAGGGCCAAAACCATATTATCATTGTTGCCGGTGGTAAAAAGTGTAATAGTCCAAAATCTGTCCGCGGGCCGAATGTGGCCCTCGGGCCGTAGTTTGGAGACCCCTGCTCTACAACATACGCGAGTTTCATCAAAATCGGAGAGGGACACCAAACTATGCTTCCTTGTGAGTGAATGCGTTTTACTGCTGCGACCGATAAAGTCAATTTTTTTTGTTCTTTAGCGCGGCTCTTGTGATAATAATAAAGAGATATACTTAGAAACCGACTACTGTTATTATTATAATCCAACAATTACAAGCATGTATATGAATTCGTATTGTATCTCGTCGTATACATAGATCTATATTTTGGAGAATTTTTAGCGTTGATCCGGGTACGCTAATCTCACTCTGTTGAGCGGCCGCGTTGTATATGCCCTGGCTAGCTCGGACTGCAATCGTCCTGCAGGCTGGTGCCGTACAAGTGACCTCGTTATGTTCGCCTCGGCTACTGCCGGGGTCGGTGCCTTGCTCGTCCTTACTGGTGTCTGGGTTCGCCGGTATCAGTAACATTTAAACATAGCAAAACCGACTAGGGCTATTGGTGCTATAGCACCCAGTGAGTAAAAACTCAGGTTGTGGGATATGTTGGTTCTTATTCCAATCGGTGTCGAGGTTATTTTTTATTTGGTCGGCTCGAGCTCCGGACTTTTAAAGCTCCTCTGGATCTCGCTGCACGCTTAATAATTGGATTTTCTTCTCGCCCTTCCGTGATCGGGGTGCCTGGACTCTATCTCTGCTCGTTTTAAATCGAATGACAGGAGATAAGTTTCTCGGATGATCTGCGATGTTCGCCTAATGGTCTTGACGCTAAAATCTCGGGTGGTTACTACACATACACCTACCAAAGCCAGTATGCCCATATTGTGAAAAATCTCGTGCCGGGTAGAATTTTTTCCGTAATTTATTCCGATGGGTTCTGGGGTTGGTGCGAAGTTTATCCATCATGTAAAGGGTGGTTCAAGTGTAAGGGTCGATGTTGAATGTGAACCACACCTAAACGTCAAGTTTTTTTCTGCATTTCATTTGACATTTTTCAATTTCAGACTAACTCAATTTGAACCATGGAAAGACACACAATCGAGCAACGCGTTAAAGTTATTCAGGCTTATTATGAAAATGGGCGTTCAAATCAAAATGCATATCGTGCACTTCGTGATTTTTTCGGTCAATTTAATCGTCCAAATGTGCGTACAATCGGAAAAATCGTGCAAACATTTGAGCAAACCGGGTCTGTAGGAGATATTAAAACACCAGTGCATGCTCGTACAGCTCGTACTGCAGAAAATATTGCTGCTGTTCGCGATAGTGTGGCTGAAGAGCCGTCCACCTCAACTCGTCGTCGTGCCCAACAATTGCACCTCTCACGCTCGTCGTTGATGAACATTATGCATAAAGACTTGCATTTACACGCTTATAAGGTGCAATTGACTCAAGAACTAAAGCCTCTTGAGCATTCCAAACGTCGTCAATGGTCAGAATGGTGGCAAGAAATGGCAACAGTGGATGATCAATTTTGGAAGAAAATCATCTTCAGTGATGAGGCACATTTTCACCTCAGTGGATTCGTCAATAAGCAGAATTGCCGCATTTGGGCGAATCATAATCCAAGAGTGATTGTCGAAAAACCAATGCACCCACGAAGAGTGACTGTTTGGTGCGGTTTATGGGCTGGCGGCATCATCGGGCCGTATTTTTTCCAAAATGAGGCCGGTCAGGCAGTTACTGTGAATGGTGTTCGCTATCGTGAGATGATAACGAACTTTTTATGGCCCGAATTGGAAGATATGGATGTGGGCGATATGTGGTTTCAACAGGACGGTGCCACTTGCCACACAGCTAACGAAACAATGGCTCTTTTGCGCGACAAATTCAATGGCCGTGTTATCTCACGTGGTGGCGATGTCAATTGGCCGCCAAGATCATGTGATTTGACACCGTTGGACTTCTTTCTTTGGGGTTATTTGAAAGAAAAGGTGTACGTCGATAAGCCAGCAACAATTCAAGAGCTAAAGCATGAGATAATTCGGCACATTAACGGCATAGAACCTCAATTATGCCTAAGCGTCATCGAAAATTTGGACCATCGGATGGAGGTGTACCGCCGAGGTCGCGGCGGCCATTTGGCCGATATTTTGTTCCATACATAATTGAACCATACCATATTATCATAATAAAAAGAATTGACAATAATTTCCTAAATAATTTGTGTTTTATTCAAAATCAACATCGGCCCTTAAAATTTAACCACCCTTTATAACGAGTTTTTCGCAGTGCTCGCCGTTACCCGTGTCGATTTTCGCATATATTGAGACTTCACAGCGGGCGTCGTCCGTAAGAGAAATCGAAGGATGGTTAGGTGGGCAGATATATCATTTGTTTGATATCTTGCAATTTCCTAAATCATCGTTCGTCATTCTGTGGAAATTCTGATCTTCCACGTCGATTACCCCATGACTCTCTGTTACGTCCTCGTAGTAATGTCCACCGCTGTCTGCTCGAGTTAATATGGAGTAGACCTTCCGTACGCTGTATCTCTGTTCGATCAGCGGTGTATTGAGCATGAGCACTACTGCATCGCCTTCGCTGTAGGCCTTGATGTCCGCCAGTCGCATAAGTGTTGACGGTTGATTGTGTTCTATTGCGACTGGGAAGTTGTTGCTAAGGGGCAAGTGTGGTAATACGCCGGTCAGGTGGTGTGTGAGCGTTCTCGGTGGTAGGGTCATTGCACTTGCTTTGCCGTTCGCGATATCGTGAACTTATTTTTCCTTAAATTAAGTATGTTTTGTTGAAAGTTCTTAGAGGCTTAATTTCTTCAAATTACGCTATATATCCTTCTCCACACTCTACGCTGAACACCATACCGCGTTAGCATTAATATTCTATATAATATCTAAGGTGGTTTTCAAGCATGGTCGTGATATTCCGACCCTTCTAAATAGCGCGATTAATGTACAAATTCTTTTCAATTATTTCACGTAGGCCACTTCGGTGTTCATTTGACCGTCCTACCGCGTCCTTCGTCATTGACATTCAGCGATACCCTGTCTGTGACGCGAAGTTTTCATTTCCCGCATCTTTGCTGAATTCAACCTTATTACATTTCCTGTTGCAATTTTCTAATAGACTCCAAGTCCAGTGTTTTTACTTAATGTCAACGTGATTTCCTTCTCATTACCACTAATAAAAAAAAAAAAAAAAATTTAATAATAAGTCCATATTTTTGCAGGTGATTTATTGATTTATTTTTCTGTTGCAGATATGGTTGGTGATTCCCGGTCAGGGGCATCGCTGCCGGTCAGATAAGGTCCGTGACTTCCTAACGGCATTTGCATTTGTCGCCGCCGGGAGAGCTGCCGCCGGGCCGTTGTTCATTTGTGTGGCCTAGGGGCCTGGGTCAGCGACGACGTTGAGCCGTACCACGATTTTGTAGGCCTCCGGCGCCTGTTCTCGGTGGGGCGCACCTGTCGATGCTCCACCTGCGGGGCTGACTGTTTCTTTGAGTGAAAAGCTCGGGTTTTGATTTTTATTTAATGGCGCTTTGATAAGATTTTATAAGGTAAATGAGAGCGCTTTTATACGACGGTGTACAGCCCTCTCCATCTAGGGGTCATCTTGGCTGTCCAGCCGCGGCGTATAATCTCATCGTGTAGGAGCACTTGGTCGCCCATGTGGTATTCGTTGTCAGTGGCTCCGCGGTCGTATGTTATCTTCGGTCTCGTAACTCTTGAGCGTCATCGTCATAGGCGTACGTACGGCGGGGCTCTTGCCAGACGGCAGGCGGTATATCAGCGTTGCTTCCGAACACCAGCGTATACGGGGGCATTACGGTCGTCGTGTGCCGTGTGATTGTACATAAACATAGCGTATGGTAACCATTCGTCCCAATTTCCTTGATCCTCGTTTCTGAAATTTTTCAGATATTGAATCTTCTTTATTCGTAGTACGCGGCATACTTCCTTGAAGGTCGCGCTGAGGAAGTTTGTGCCCTGGTCGGAAAGTAGCTTTCCGGGTGTTCTGAGCAGACAAATGATTTCTTCTATGAGAGCTTTGGCTACTGTCGATGCCTCCTGACTTGGTACTGGCACGGCAGCGCTGTACTTCGTTAGAGCGTCCTCAAACGTTAGGATGTACTCGTTTTCTGCAGACGTTTCTGATAGCGGTCCTACGATGTCTACCGCCACCTTTTCGAACGATCGTGTTGGCGTTTGTGTAAGGATCATTGGTGCTGTTTCTCCATAATTAATTTTTTTGGTAGAGCTCACAGGCCGTGATATATCGTTCCAGATGCTTTCTCATGCCGTGCCTGTTATACTTGGTCCGGATCCGCTGTAACGTCCACGTGATACCCTGATGGCCTCTCGTTCCGACGCGTTGCAAAGGTTGATTTGGGTATCTTCGACTCTCTGCTTTGTGCGGTCGTTTGTATAGCCTCTCGCGCTGTCTTTTTCTTTCTCACTGGACCTTTATTCTTTCTTGCTTCTGCTCGTATCGTCGCGTATATAAGACTCAAGTCGTCTGCATTCGTAGTCTTTTTTCCGACTTAATACTTGACATCGAACTCGTGCTCGGACAATTTAATTTTCCCACGCATGAGTCTCGATCCGGGATGTTTTACTCTGAACAACCAAGTGAGGGGTTGGTTACTACCTTAAATCGTGTCCCATATATATATATAAGGCCGGAACTGAGCGAGGACCCACACGATTGCGAGTAATTCTTTCTCTGTCATTGTGTAGTTCAACTTTGCTTTTATCAGTGTGCGACTTGCGTAACATATGGGCAGGACGTCTCCGATCTTGCCCTGTGATAATATTGCTCCGATGGCTTTGTCAGAAGCGTCTGTGGTAACTACAAACAGTTTCTCGAAGTCCAGGTATTGCTATATTGACGCTGTAGTTAGTCATGTCTTCAGTTCCTCGAAGACGGCGCACAGTGGGGCCGATTCCCGAAAAGCTGGTCAAAAGTCGAAAACGTAGTTCATTCTGTTTGAGATACAGTATATAAGGGTTTTTGGGGTCGCTGATTACGAATCTGAAGTCAAAATTGTAAAAAAACAAAATGGCGGGTTCCAAATGGCGATAGTAAACCGAAAATACTCAGTTATAATATAGAATGTTTATCGAATTTGTATGAAACTTGGTAAGTTGTAAGTTTTCGAGGTCGCTGAATACGAATCCGGTGTGAAAAAAACAAAATTCGAAATGGCGGATCTAATATGGCGGACGCAATTTTTGTAATCGGCCGGATTCGCTTGAAACTCGTTATTTGGGGGTTTTCGAGGTCGCTGAATACGAATCCGGTGTGAAAAAAACAAAATTCAAAATGGTGGATGAAAAAAACGTGCAACAAGTGGTTAATGTGAACTTGTAATTTTGTATATTCAAAAGTGCACTAAAAACAAAGTTGCAGCTAGCTGCAGCTGATTTTTACTAATTTTGTTACATAACAGTACAAACTTTAATTTAAAACTTGTTTCGTTGCGGAACACTGCGGAACTTTTAACTTTTTCCCTGTTTTTCTAAAATGATTGCACATAATTTTTCATTTTTTTCTACTTTAGACATTGTTTAGCTATTAATTTGTTAGCTATGTATCCGTTATAATTTTCGACGGATATGATAATAAACTACTTTCTTCAACTTGAAACCTCCATTTTGCAGAATTAAGAAACACCAATTTTACGATTTTCTACGAATTTTTTAATATGACGCTCGAATATGAGCTCGAACGATCGAGCTATTACGTGCGCGAAGGTCTCTTTTGTACTGGCTTATACTTGCCAGGTATACTTCACTAGCCCTTATAAAATGTTCCATTATATTCTTTAAACATTACTCTATCCACCTATGTACTCTAAATCCTATAAAATGAAAACTTCATCTTTCGACTTTTGACCAGTTTTTCGGGAATCGGCCCCACTGTGCGGCGTCCCTAGCGACTCGAATTTTATTCCTTTCCAAGTCAATTCCGTCAGTGGTTTCGCAATTTTCGAGATATCTTTTATGCATTTCCTGTAGTTTATACATATCAGACTCCCGTGTAAAACGAAAGTTATTATAGCGTAATATACATTGACGTATACAAAGACAATTGTGTGCTGCATCATATTGTGCAGCGTATTATAAACTATATACGAAACTAATAGTGGCTGTAATTTAATCATAAGCAATTAAGGACTAAAGAATTACTACCAACGAACGAAATTGTAAGTACAAGTGTGTGTGTGCATGAGTGAGTGTTCTTTTTTTAAATAAATTCTTATATCGTTTAATTCTGACAACACTACATATTTGGCTCAAATTCCTTTTGTGACCATCCGCTTTTGAGACCGAGCCCGTTTAAGGTTGGACAGCACAGATCCCATAATAAAAAATAAATACAAATCCCTGCGCCGCACGCAGGGATTTGTTACGTTTCGCTATCCAAGGCTTTCAGCTCGGGACGTAACAAATTGGTGGCAGCGGTGAGAGATGCTGTGCTTATCTCTCGAGACTGGTGGTTAGTAAATTTTTCTTTGCACCATTTCTCGGTAATTTTCTGTTTGTTGTTTCGGTTGATTGCTATTATCGATTGCGTAGAAGTTTAAGAATATTGGTTTAACATTTTTTTTCGATTCGTGATAGATGGCGCTGTAATCGCAAGGGACCTGATTTTTGCGAATATCTTGAGAAATTACACATCGGATCGAAAAAAGAAAAAACATGTTTAATTTTCCGAATTGTAAATTAAATGTGAATAGTGTAGCTTTAAGAAAAAAATTATTTCGTTTCGTTTGTTTAAAGCTAAATGCTTAAGTTTTGGACATGAAAACAGGCAATGAACTATGTACGATGCATTGCTATTCACACATTTTATTAGCAAATAACGTTTTTTTTCTTTTTTCACAATGAAAGGTATCTTACATTTATTATACAATAACGTCGTATTATTATTACAATAACGGCGTTCATTTTCAAAAATACTAAAAAAAAATTCCAAAAAATTTTTTAGGCATACTGAAGAATCACCGAAGCCAAAAACACGATAAAACAAAAAAAAATTCACTAAGTTACCTGTTTACTACACGCCGTCTGTAAACCTGGGTCGTTCGTGTTCACTACGAAATTTGTGCGCTCGTCACCACTGCTTGGAAAGTACTAAAAATTTGACACTTGGGCGTCAGTTCCCCCTGCTATATAACTTTTGTTAGGGACAGGAGGAAGCGTCCGCGCTTCTCCTATTTCCCAGGTACAAACCAAAATTATTTTTGCACGAACGACCCAGGTTTACAGACGAAGTGTTAATAAATAAACCTTCCCAGATAGTGATCTCTTAATTCTACGTATGCAGAAATATCTTCCTGTTTTGCTTGGATCGGTATGAATTTAATATTCGTGCAGTGAACGGATGTCGTTTACACAGAGCTTTACACTCAATTTGTTTGTCAGGTAATTATCGCGCGATTACCTTTACGCAATTTCTATTTTTGTGTAGTCGCCTGCATTCCGTCCTCTAACGTGGTCCCCCTTGGTAGATTCGTAAGAATTACCGGTTGACTCGAGTATAATCATTGAACCATGGTTTTAACTTGATTTTTGTTTAATAACGTATTTTTTACTTATACTGCGCTGATATTATTTGGTCTCAGGAATTGCTCATATTCGGTACCTATTAGCGAGTTTCGAGTCGTGTACTATGAGCTTAAAATCGCGAGTGTTGTTTTGTCGGGTTGGGTATGTAAGTATGCCTACTTGACGTTCTCACATCTGTTATTGTTTTGGTTCTATACGCTCTCTGTTCGCGCAAGACACTGGGTTCGCAGTCTTAACCAACTCACGCGTCCTGTTCTCCTTATACTGAAGCGAGTAAACTCTTTTTTTCTTAATATGATCGTTTTCTTAATATGAGAGTTACGCCGAGGTATTAGTGCGTGACAGGGGTTTGTTGACCACTGGTCCTTGCGTGGTGCCACCTATGCAAGCACACCCTCCGAATCGAGCGCGCGCGTTCCAGCAAGCCGGATCTGTCTGGGGTCTTGGGACACGCGTCCTTCTTTACCTCCCAATAAACAGGTAGCCACAGCGCTGTGCGTGGGGACCCGTAAATGAGAGGTGTCCTGACGCTGTTAATAGAGGCGACCAAGGCGCAATGCAAGGAAGCCTTACTATTTACAAAGTTTAGCTATCAAGTTCGTTCGATCAACCAACGGCCACAGCGCAATGCAGGGGAATTGGTTTAACGAACGAACATTATTATTAATAATTGATTTCCAAAACTTTTTCAAGATAAAAATAAAATGTGTATAAGTTGCCGGGTAGCACTTCGTCTTGAGGAATAGGATTCGACAAGAGCGGCAAGGTTTGTCTTGTCGGGGTTGATATACTTTTGTTGGTACACCCCAAAGGGGTGTTTTTGGGTAAGTCAAGTGATGTTTGTCACATTTTAATCACTAGGTGAGAGCGGTGCGGGGTGGTGTGTAGATGTCTCGTTAGGTCTTTGAATTTATTATTCAATTCTGAATTTCTGCGACAATTTCTGACCAATTGTCTTCTTCTAAGATGGAAATTTGGCAAATCCTGCGTTATCGATCTTTTTTGGTCATTAATTATTAACGAATGAGTGAGGCAATCAGAGTTGACAAAAATTAGGGATTCGATTGTTTGAGATCTTTCGACCAAAAAAGATCGATAACGCAGGAATCTAGGTAACGCTGACTCAGACCCCGAGTTGAGATTCGCCAAATTTCCATCTTAGAAGAAGACAAGTGGTTGGAAATTGTCGCAGAAATTTAGAATTTAATAATAACATATACACGACCGATGATTGATTATTAGTTCTTTGAATTTATGTTCGTTTGGCTTGTTTTTGCCTTTCTGGAGTTTCAATCGAGGTTCTTGCAAAGTTTAATCTCTCGCTGCCGTGATGGTTCCCCACCGGTTGTAGGTTCAGTGTTTTTTTTCGGGTTTTTGTCGTAATTGTTGATATTTTTAACATTTTGATCCGGTGCCGGTATTTGCATTCGTCGGTTTTTTTTATTGATTGTGCGTAAGAATCGTACTATCGCTGTTTTTTTGTTTGTCTTCCGTTTATTTTACGATCATCGGTTTTTCAGTTGCGTTCTAGATGTTGATGGTGTCTCGAGGGTTGATTCTATGATTTTATTTGTGTGCAAGAAACCGTATTAGATGACTTTTCCATGCTTCAGTGTCTGTTGCTGAGTGGGGGTCGTTAATCGCATAGTTGTATGCGACGGCACCCTGTTATGCCTTGGTTGGTTATGCTCGAGTTTTGTGGAACCTTGGAAGTTCCACGGAGGTCCAAGGAGGAACTTGCACAGAATAGGGTCTTCGGGCGAGAAAACCCGGTCAAACACGTTTTATTGGTGAAGGCACGTGCGCGAACTCAGATACCTCTGCTTACTATGAATTGCGATCTGTCGGAGGGGTATCTACTACGTGTGGATGCGTCGAATGGCCTATTTTTAGGAAATGCTCTTGTCAGCCAGAAGAATAGCATTTGCCACGTACTGGTTTTACACACTCGAAACAAAGACATGGAACTTTCAGTACCGCCGGTCGAGCTGCATCCATTCGAGTACTGTCACTCGAACTCGGGTTACACGTCGGGTTACACGTCGGGTTAAACGACGCCTCAGACGATGAGGCGCCGCGACGGACGGATCGACTTGGGCCATTTTAGGAGCCCTACGTCTCGAAGGTCGGACCGATTTGAAAAAAAAAACATATGTCGATTAGTCTGTTGTGCCGCGGAATATTCCATTTCATGACATATTCTGAAATACTCCATAGGTGACTGTTGCGAATTCCTTGCCTAATGTGTTGTACAATCTGAAAGATATTGGAAGAGAATGAGATTTCATTCATGACAGAGACGAAATACCCAGAGGAAAGATGTAGATAGAGAAAATGGTCTTTATTTCCACTTTCTTCACTCAACTACAAAAAAAATATTGAAATAAATGAGAAATGATTTTAAAGAAAATTTTTGAGCCGCACGTACAATTATATTAATTGTGTGCTACGAAATGTGTGAGTAGAAACGTGAAGCAGCCCGCGCTGCAAAGCACGCCACGAGGTGAGGCTTTTGAGGATGCACAAAATGAGTTTTCTCCACTTCACCAAGATTGAATTTATGTAAATTATCAAGGTGCTCGTTTACAGTCCTGTTGAGCACTTTCGAGTAGAGTAGATCCGATGAAAGCAGTGAAAAATTGTGGCTGGTGTAGCGTTCTTGTGGGTTTTCACGAGAGTAGCGAAAAATATCAAGATGGCTGAGCTGTACGAAGGCGTCGTTGCGCGATGCCGCCGTCAAGCGAGAGATAGATGTTAGTCTCTCGCTTGAATAGAGTGTCTACGAGGTGCTGCCTTGGATGTACGCATGGCAGCAAGCGCAGCGCAGCACCAGTAGCAACGAGCTGCTGCACGGCGATGATAGTGGCCGTGCGTCGGCTGAATTCTCAACAGTGACACATCTAACGAAATATTGGAATTCGTTCAAGGCAGGAGACAAAGTCCAATGCCCGATCGTACGATCGACACCGAGAACGCTGACATAGCATGAGGCGACTCGCTTGGCGATCGACGATAGGCTAACGCAAAAATTACTAACGAAGGGATTTTCGTAAACGCAGTTACAACTGCCGTACGAAAATCAGTCTAAAGGTACATTCAGATAGAACGGGTTGGTTCCTCGTCAATTACTCGAAAACATATCTAATTATTATATTATTCACATAATAGATAACGGAAAGTTGCCGTTGTCTATAATAAACATAACTATTACTTTTACCGTAAATTCACGTGTTAGTCATTTACTCGAGATCTATCTCCTTATCGGCAAACGATCCCAAAAATAATAACTTTTAATATTATTCCGATTACCGTTAATAACCCAATTACGCGATGCCGGCATAACATTTGGTAACAGCGGTGGGATCTGCTAAAGTGATAAGTAATACGTGATTTACTCGAACATACAAAAAAGTTATTTTGGACAACGTTTAGAATGACACTGAAGTGACGACTACAACTCGTGCCAGGACACCAGTGTAGCTCGTAGAAATCCGACTAACCTAACGCGAAACACCAAACCCCTGGTTCTTTCAGGCTTCACAATCTCAAATGGGATGATCCACTGCCATCCTAAGTCTCATCTCATTGGATTGCTATCAGAGCAGATCTCACCAGCTTAGCCAAGCTTTTCATTCCACGATGGTTTAATTAATGGGACGACTCAACAGTGGAACTTCACAGCTTCTCTGATGCATCTCAATTAGCCATGGCTGCAGTGATTTATATCACTGTTAACTCATCATCCACAGGAAAGGTGGCTTCACTTGTCTGCTCAAAAACCCGGGTGGCACCGCTGAAGAAGCTCACCATACCACGGCTTGAAGTGACAGCTGCACTGTTACTTGCAAAATTGGTTGCTGTCGTTCAAGCCACACTCAAGGTCGAAATCTCATCAACTCACCTGTGGACGGACTCGTAACTCTCACGTAGATCAAAGCTCATCCAGCTCGATGGAAAAACTGTCGAAACAGAGTAGCTGAAATTCAGGAACTCATTCTGTTGGATAATCAGCTGGCGCACGGCGATCGATATTCGTCGTGCGCCTACCTGTTGCTGTGCCTGGGCACACGACTCTCGGTTGAGCCGAGGATGGCCGAAGCAGGGCTTCGCGGAGCCGAGGCTGTGCCTCGTTGGCACGCCGCGTCTCGTTGGCTTCTGTCACTGGATCAACTCATCACTAGTACTCAACAGGACTCAAAATCAGGTACGAGTGCATTGTTATAATTTACCATAAATTCAATGGCAATGAGGAGTTAGATTCTCATCGGTGCATCAACTTTTGTGGTCTCACTTTATGGCGGCATTGCAGCACATGTCGCGCCACGTTTCCTCTCAGCTTAATTTGCCGGTATAATTAATATAATTATGCAGGTGTACTATATTCGCTGTACTTTTCCCCAGGACATCTGCTGGAAGAGTACAGCGACTATACACTGCTCATTTTGTGCATCCTCATTATGTGTTGTATTGTGTTACGCAGTGCTGCCTGCGTAGCTTGTCTCATACATGTAGAGCACTCAAGCAGTTTCAATTGCAAGTGCTCTCATTTGTTCACTGCAACCTCACTTCATTAAGCTGCTGAGAGTTTGCTGTGAATTGTTATATCTCCTTACGCACATATCTATCTCATAGCGTTGCGTGCTACGCAGAGGAGGCTGCATTGCGCACATCGCTCTCAGTATCTACAGCACACAATTAATATAATTGTGTGCTGGTGCTCAGTCCACATAGTAAAATCAAACTCAGCTCATTCAATTAAATTCCGTTTTTTAATTCTCAAACATTTGGCACATGAATTTTCATTATTTTGTATTGTTTCAAAATTTAGTATCTTTTGTGTTTCTTTCTCATATTTAAAATAACTGTTTTTGTTGGAGAATCAGCTGGCGCACGGCGATCGATATTCGTCGTGCACCTACCTGTTGCGGTGCTCTAGCACACAGCGTTCGGTTGAGCCGAAGGTAGCCGAGGCAGGGCTTCGCGAAGCCGAGGATGTGCCTCGTTGGTATGCCGCGTCGAGCGAGAGGGTGTCTCTCTCGCTTGACTTCGGTTTCGCTCACCGGCTATCTCGCTTAACTGACTTCAGCGCTCAACGTGAATTTCATATTCCGCAGCCATATTGGAAATTTGACACTTTTTCGCTACACATCTGCTGGACAGCACGCACATCCACAGGACTCTCAGGCTTTTTTTCACGGACATTATTCATCGGACTTGCTCAACCTCTTGCTCTTCAGGACTGATTGCTCAAGGTAAGAGTATGCTGATATAATTCTGTGCTAATTCACTGCTAGTGAGGAGGAAAATGGTACATCAGCACTTGGTCTCACTTGTGGCGTGCGTAGCAGCACATGCTATACCACGTTCTCCTCATGTTATTTTGCTGGCTTAATTAATATAATTAAGCATGTGCCTTATATTCACTGTATTTTCCCCCAGTAAATCTGCTGGGAAAGTACAGTGAATACTTTCTGCTCAACTATGCATCCTCATTTTATGTTGTATTGTGCTACGCAGTGCTTACTGCGTAGCTGTTCTCACATACAGTCACAGCACTCAAGCAATGTTGATTGCAAGTGCTCTCATTAATTCATTGCAACCTCTCTGCAATACACTGCTGAGAGTTTGCAGTGAATCGCTGAAATACACTTTCGCACTCATTATTCACAGCGTGTCGTGCTCCGCAGTACTGACTGCGGCACACGCACTGCTCTCAAAGCTCAAGCTATCACACTCAGCACACAAATTAGTATAATTGTTTGCTGCTCAACTAATATTCCAAATTCAATTTGTTTGTTTATGTTTATAGTTGTGTATTTTATTTAAATTTATATTTCGGACAATTTTCCAAGTAAAATCAATTTTGGTGTGAACTTCAGCCAGTGTCCACGCATTTTGTATTAAAATTGTATTTTTTACACTGCTTTGGAAGGTAGAATAAACCACTTCCTCAATATAACATCTCTGTGTCTGGTTTACTTTCCCTCTTGTATCGAGTGAGGCTTCATTCTTTTTCAATATCTTCACAGATCGGTCAAGCCACATCGGACGGATTCTCAACAGTTTTAAAATGTATTATTACATTATTTGTGTGGAAGGTAATAAACCACTTTCTCCAAACTTCATCTACTAGTCTGGTTTAATTCCACACTGTCTTGAGTGAAGTCTCATATTTTTCCAATACATTCACAGATCTGTCAAACAACACCATCGGACGGAATCTCAAACATTTGGTCCTTCGAGCCGGATCTTCGACTCTCGCACACAGGGTAGAACCAGGGTTTTTTACCTTCCGCGCACATCCACTCTTCGGCTCATCTCGACTTGGACTCTGCAAAGAACCTCGCAGTTTCCACTTCTTCTCATCGGCTCAAGTCCAGCGCTTCGATTTTGGTAACGTACTAACTCTGCGGAGCATCTTCGTTCTTTCATTCGGTCCACTCAAGGGGCTCACAATGTCCGATATCAATTCCTCAGGCACCGGGCTGACGCCTGGTGACCACGAGGAAAAGAAGAAATTGTCAGTCCCTGACCCCGTCGTACCTGCGAAGAAGACCCGATCACCGACTCGCATACCAGGCGAGTTGGTGCTTAAGGTCCAGTCGCAGATGCGACGGGTGTCAGCGCTGGAGTTTATCATGACCACCATCGAGGAGCAGGTGGAGACTCTTTCCATGGCCCCTCTCGAGGCGATGCTTGAGCAGGTGGACGAGCTCCACGGAGAATTCAGGAAGGAATATCTGCTTGTTGAGGCTTCGTGGCCGCTCGCCCACCAGGATCACGATTACTTTGCGAGTGATACTCAAACCCTCGAGACCAAGCCCACCCTCCACAGCAAGATGGCTGCGGAGAGGATCATGGAGAGACTCGGCCATGTCCGATTCGCTGCACCAGTGACCACGCCATCGGTGCCACGGACAAAGCTGCCGGACATAAAGTTGCCGGCCTTCGAGGGCGCCTATTCCGGGTGGCCAGCTTTTCGGGACCTGTTCTCGTCACTGGTCATTCGGAACTCTAGGTTAGCCGACGTCGAGCGGCTTTCGTACCTTCGCGGCTGCGTCTCGGGCTCGGCGGCTACACTAATTCAGGGATTCGCCATCACCGACGAATCGTTTCCATTGGCGTGGGACACACTAGTGTCCCGCTTTAAAAACAAACGGCTGCTGGTGCAGGAGCGTTTGGACGCTCTGTTCGCACTCAAACCCGCTCAGGGGTCGCTCGCATCGACAGTAACGTCCGTCTCAGAGGCCTACAAGGTCCTCACTTCGGTGGCAACGAAGGAGGAGCTGTTTGATTGCGTGATGGTACGACTGCTTGGTCAGCAGTTTGACCAGACCACACGCGAGGCCTGGGAGACGGCGTTAGGACGCTCATCCGGGTTTCCGACCTTTGCGCGGATGGAGGAGTTTGCGGAGACTAAGATTCGGGCCCTGGAGATGGCGAAGGCCACTTCAAAACCTGGTGGCTCCACTCGAACGTCTTCCGCGAGCCCTCCTTCCGCAAGGGCAGGGGCAACCCGCGCTTCGGCGCATCACGCGGGTAGCACAACCCGCAGCATTCCGCCACCACATACCAACGCGTCCGTGTATCCATGTGACTGCTGTCGGAGTTCCGGGCACTTCATCGTGATGTGCCCGGAGTTCCGCCAGCTCTCCGTGGCTGCGCGGCGTAAGATGGCGGAGAAGTCGCGGTTGTGCTACAACTGCTTGGGACGGCACAATGTTTCGGCATGCCGTTCCACACGCAGTTGTAAGGAATGTTCAGGGCGGCATCACACCATGCTGCATCCAGCAGCGCCCCCTGCAACCTCTTCCGGAACTCAACCTGCTCAGCCCTCAACGCCGGCACAATAGGGTGTCGACGCAGTCGTCCACTCATCGGTACAGCTCACAAAAGAATGCTCAACATTATTAGCAACTGCACTCATACACATTCATACATTGGCATCAACTCATCAGGCAAGACTTCTCATCGATCCTGGATCGGAATTAACGTTTATTACGGAAGAGCTCGTCCGTAAACTCAATACACCACGTAAGCACTCATCAATTTCGATCACAGGTATCGGTGGTAGTCACTCAACTCAAATGCGTGGTTCGGTGCAACTCACAATGGGCTTCATGCACACGAAGGAGAAAGTCACGGTCTTGGCTCACAATCTCAACACGGTTACAACTCATTTGCCATCTTTCAAGTCACCAGCTCGCACTTGGCCTTACATAGTGAAGCTGAAGCTGGCGGATCCGGACTTTCTCACACCACGACCGATCGATATTATAATTGGAGCAGATATTTATGGTCAGGTGATTAAACCTAACATTATCAAGGGCTCTTCATCTTCGCCAATTGCACAATTATCAATATTTGAGTGGCTCATCATTGGACTTATTAACTCATGTCAACCTGATGCATTTACTGTTCATCATGCTGCTGTGCAACTCGATGATCAGGAATTACAAAACGTGCTCACAAAATTCTGAGTTCAAGAAGAGCCACCAAAGGACACAGTCGGTCAACTCACACCAGAGGAGCAGGCGTGCGAGGATCATTTTCGCGACACACATCAGCGTGGTTCTACAGGCCGATACATTGTTCGGCTTCCTCTTACATCTTCTCCTGCAAATCTGGGAAGTTCATACTCTCGAGCACATCAGTGTTTGCTGCACACACTTCGGAAACTCTCAAAAAATGTTGAATACGGTCAGCTCTACTCAGAATTCATGGTCGAATACGAACAACTTGGTCATATGGTGAAGGCTTCAAAATCATCTGCTACTGAAATTCAATATTATCTGCCTCACCACGGTGTATTGAGACAAGACAGTATGTCCACCAAATTAAGGGTGGTATTCAACGGTTCTAGTGCGACATCCTCTGGAAAGTCTCTAAATGACATCATGCACACTGGACCTAATTTGTTGCTCAATATTTCGGACGTTCTTATCTGGATCCGTCACCACAGACACATCTTTGCCACGGACGTTACCAAGATGTATCGTCAAATTCAAGTTCATCCTGATAATTGGAATCTTCAGCGAATTTTGTGGATTGATGCTCAAGACAACCCTGTGCCGTATCAATTAACAACAGTGACATACGGTACAAAGGCTGCGTCATTTTTGGCAGTTAGAACTCTCATGCAGCTCACCAAAGATGAACGTCACCGGTTTCCTCTCGCTGTGCCAGCTATCACGTTTGGCAGGTACGTGGATGACATCTTTGGAGGGGCGGTTTCAACTCATTAACTCATTGAAATTGCTCAACAGCTCAAGGACTTGTGCATGGCGGGCGGTTTGCCACTCGCCAAGTGGCACTCGTCGGACCACACGGTCCTTGCTAATATTTCATCATCATCGTCAAGCTCTGCTATCTCAATGGACGACTGCGAGACCAAAATTCTTGGTCTGACTTGGCTTCCTAATGAAGACAAGTTCACATTCTCATCCCGGTTCAACTCAACTCAGGAGAATTTCACAAAACGCCTCGTTCTTTCAGAGGTGGCTCAACTCTTTGATCCACTCGGTTTCGTCTCGCCGGTTGTGATAAGAGCCAAAATACTCTTGCAAGAGCTTTGGCTTCACAAACTCAGCTGGGATGAACCACTGCCATCTCAGGTCTCAGCACGATGGACTGCAATCAGAGAAGATCTCAAAAGCCTGGCCATGCTCTCAATTCCTCGTTGGTTCAATACATGGAGCAACTCAACAGTGGATCGCATGGCTTCTCTGATGCATCTCAATTGGCCATGGCAGCAGTGATCTACATCACTGTCGACTCAATGTCCACAGGAAAGGTGGCTTCACTTATCTGCTCAAAAACACGCGTGGCACCACTCAAGAAGCTTACCATACCACGGCTTGAACTAACAGCGGCACTGTTATTAGCAAAATTGGTTGCATACGTTCAAGCCGCGCTCAAGATCAAGGTCTCATCTACTCACCTGTGGACGGACTCATCGGTAACTCTCACTTGGATCAAAGCGCATCCTGCTCGGTGGAAAGACTATGTCCGGAACCGAGTATCTCAGATACAAGGACTCACACCTGATGCTCAGTGGCGTCACGTCGCAGGCACAAGCAATCCTACAGATTGTGCCTCGCGGGGTATCTCAACAGCTCAACTGGCCTCTCATCAGTTGTGGTGGTCGGGTCCATCGTGGATGGTGAAGCCTACTGAATTTTGGCCGAAAACCTCAACTGATTCTGAGGATGTGCACAATATGGAATCCCGGCCTGGGTTAGCTCTTCTCGCGGCAACCGTGACGCCAGAGTACCAATGGGAACTCATTTATCGCTGTTCCTCACTCACAAAATTGTGTCGTCTCACCTCGTTTTGTGTCAGAGTAGTGGCCAGAATGAGGAAGAGGTTAGAGTCAGCAGGAACTGCTCCTCTCACAGCAGAAGAGATGGCAGCAGCAAGTGTTTTTTGGACACGAGTAACACAAGCCGTATTTTTTAAACACGAGTTACAAGTACTGCAGTCAGGCTCTTCTCTTCCTTCCTCTCACCTTTTCAGTCGACTAACAGCTTTCATCGACCAGGAGGGTGTGCTCCGAGTAGGAGGTCGCCTTGCTCAATCAGCACTCACATATGAAGGACGACATCCTGCCATTCTACCTCGTCACTCTAGATTTTCAACTCTCATTATTGATCAAGCTCACGTGCGGACTCTGTACGGAGGCACTCAGCTCACATTAGCCCAAATAAGGCTAACTCATTGGATCGTTGGCGGAAGAGCTCCTGTAAAATCTTACATTTTACATTGTGTCGTGTGTGCTCGGCAAAGGGGAGTTCGGGCTCAACAATTGATGGGTCAGCTTCCTCTGGCGCGAGTTACACCAACGCGTGCATCTACTCGCACAGGAGTTGACTACGCCGGCCCTCTCACACTCAAAACTTGGAAGGGGCAAGGAAACAAAACACACAAAGACTGGATCTGTGTCTTTGTGTCTCGCCACTTCAGCTCTCCATCTCGAGGTAGTCAGTGATTACTCAGCTGATGGCTTTCTCTCAATGTTCAGGCGTTTCTCATCTCAGCGCGGCATTCATCATATCATGTATTCTGACTGTGGCACCCATTTTGTTGGTGCTCACAAAGCCATACGTCAGTTGTTCAAGAAATCCTCTCAATTTCCGCTGACAGGCGAGAGGCCCTCGCAGGCTGACTGTTAGCATAAGTCGGTGTAAATCCGCTTAGGTGTATGTCGTTTGGGGATCACGAAAGTACTGACAGTGATGATATATTCAATGTGGCTACTGGCGGGCAAACACCAGAATATATCACAGAAGATATCGTCGAGCAGGAGATCGAACACTTGCGTACAATAGATCGCGTCGGTTTCCCTACAGCTACCGGTACAACGACGCGGCGCCCCCTGTCGGAAAGGGTAAGGCAGCGTTACGAAGCGGTCGACAGGAGTCACCGTGAATACGAGAGAGCTCAGCGAGAGCCCGAGCTAGAGCTAAGGCTCCAGGGCCGTGACACGCCGTCGGCAAGGAGAAACCTCGCTCACACGCTCAACGAAGTTGGGGCAGCTGAGTTTGAGCTTACCCGGTCCTTACGAGAGCAAAACGCCGAGCTTATGCGGAACCTGGAAAGGGCGAGGTCGGGAGAACACTCGCTACCCCCGCCACGGCAGAGCCAAACTCGATTCGTGGAGCCGGATTACTCTCCGACAGATCGCACGTTCTAAGGGGATCAGCCGTGGACACGAAACCTACATAGTCGAATGCTTGACCTTGGGCTGGTTCCAAAAAATATAAAACATTTCGACGGAAGCAACGCCGACGAGCTGGACGCCTTCCTACGATCCTGCGAGACCGTTTTCAAGCGAACTGCGGATGGGGATCACGAGATACTGTTAGAGTTGGTGCTCAGCAGCAAGCTCAAAGGTAGAGCAGCCCGAGAGATGAAGCACAAAACCATTCTTTCGGTGGCACAGCTCAAGGCCGAGCTGGAGGCCTTGTACGGGTAGCGGAAGTTGCTACCTGCACTACAGGTCCAGTTCAAATTTTTCCGGCAGTGTCAGGGTGAGGATATCGCGGTTACGCCACCAGGACAGAGCGTATCACCGTCAATATCATCGAGCAACTTTGCGAAGAAGCCACCATGGAATCGGAGATATGCATTATTGAGAAGATAACGCGGAAGAGCGCCTAGGCCAACTTTGAAAATGGACTGCACGGGCAGGTCTAAATTTTGGTAAGGTCGTGCTACACCACTCTCCACGAGTCCGTAACGGGAGCAATCAAAATTACCAACATAGTGCAGCCGAAGGGAGGGGTAGGTAGAGGACCAGGCCACGTGAAAATTGTTTTACCTGCGGGAGACCTGGACACGTGGCACGAGACTGCACCCGGAGGTCAGGACGAGTGAGCCTACCGATGCCCAGCGAAAACAAGCCGATCCACAACGTGGAAATAACTGCAATCACTGTCAGAAGAAAGGCCACATGTGGAAGGACTGCCGGAAGAGACTATCGCAGAATAAAAGCGAGCTAACGCAGTCGACGCAGCAACCCCGACGGCCGAGAAATGTAGGCTACAAAGACTCAACAAATACGGTAACCACAGGGCCAGATCGAGCCACTGAAGACGTTAACACGCTGGGCGCTTTAAGGCTGAATACGCTAATTGACCAGCGGAGACCGGCGAGCAGAGGAAGCAACACCACAAGAAAAACAACGCTGCAGCTGCTACAGGTGACGCTCCCGGCGCCGAGCGCCACTGCCAGCGACTTCGATATCGCTGTGCGATTGGCCACGCCCGGGATACGCACCCTTAAGGCAGACACAGGGGCACAGTGCAGCATCATCAAGGAAGGCTGTCTGAAACCCGAGACTAAGGTGTCGGGAAGGAGTGTGAAACTGCAGGTGGTAGCGGGGGAGAAATACACCCCCCTCGGGAAAGCAAAGATTGTGTTCGAAACGCCGGCTTTGAATGTGGAACATTGGTTCTACATACCAGGTCTATAAATATAAAACCGGAATTTTTGTATAGAAAATACACGTTCATTGTATGAAAATGATAAAAAATATTTATTCGAAGTATTGCCCATCGCTAGCTATACATTTTTCCCACCTGTCTGACAATTTGTGGATGCCACGCCAATAAAACTGTTGCTCTTTTGAGGCAAACCAGTCATCGAGCCATTTTAGTACATTTTCGTACGAAGCGCTGCTCAGCAAGTGCGTGTCCCATCGATGCAAATAAGTAGTAATCGGACGGAGCCAAGTCTGGTGAGTAAGCCGCGTGCGAAAGTATTTCCCAACTAAACGCCTCAATCGTTTCCTTGACCAGTTTTATTGTGTGTGATGGTGCATTATCACGAAGCACTTTGTGTTGCCTTTTTTGAATTCTGGTCGTTTTTCACGCAAAGCTTGATTCAAATCGATCATTTGTTGTCGGTAGCGTTCAGTATTAACGGTTTCGCCAGGTTTTAGCAGCTCATAATAGATCACACCCTTCTGGTCCCACCAAACACAGAGCATTGTTTTCCGTCCATAGCGATTTGACCTTCTCAAAATATTCTCAAAATATATCCACTTTTCATCGCCAGTCACAATTCGATGGAGAAATGACTTTCTTTTGTACCTGGCGAGCAGCATTTCGCAAGTGGTTTTTCGGTTATCCTGCTGTCTTTCATTCAGTTCATGTGGAACCCATTTTCCCATCTTCTGGATCTTTCCCATGGCTTTCAAACGTATGGAGACGGCTTCTTGTGTCACATTTAATTGATCCGCGAGTTGTTGTTGCGTTTGAACGTCACCCTCATCCAACAATGCTTGCAATTCGCTGTCTTTAAACTTTTTCGGTGGTCTTCCACGTTCTTCGTTTCTCACGTCAAAATCGTCACTTTTGAATTTTTTAAACCAATCAAAGAACTGTGATTTACCAAGAGCATGCTCACCGTAAGCTTCGACAAGCATTCGATGTGATTCTGCAGCAGTTTTCTTCAATTGGTAACAGAAAATCAATGCTGTCCGCAAATCGTAGTTTCCAGGCACAAAATTCGACATGAGTAGTATGTGTACACCTTTGCTCTATCCCACTCCTATCCCCACTCCTTCCCCCACCACGCGGCTACCCCCACCACCCCACTTTTCCACCGCCGCGCTACCCACTCTGCTTGACCAGTGTCGGTAACATGGAGATGGTAAAGTGAGGTGGTGTGGGTACCTTGGTGAACAAGGAAGAGTAGAGATAAGAGTAGGATAGAGCAAAGGTGTACACATACTTGGAATAAAATTTTCAACTCACCCTTGTGTTGGCGGCATCTGCGACGACTCTCCAGGGTGACGGGCACAATATTCAGTCCAGGACACACACACACACATATGCACTCTCTCTCTCTCTCTCTCTCTCACTCACTCACTCACTCACTTACTCACTCACTCAGTCACGCACGCACACGCTCACCCACGCATCAAAAGCCGCAGCTACGCGCTCTGGTAATACGAATTACCCGCACCCACGGAGCGTGGGCATCGGCAGGGGTAGGCATACGTACCCCGATCAGCGTATCGTTACCGCGCGTTGCATCGATCCGATCTAGATATTCGTCCTCGTCAATTAAATGATCGAGGCCGAATATCGTACACTTCACGAGCAACACAGGTAACTCGCTAATCAGTGGCTCGGGGTGATATAATTGCTGCCAATCGACGTATACCGATTCATCGATATCAACAAGCAGCACCTCGCAGCACCCGTCATCGTCCATGTTTACGATCTCACCGCGCAGAGCCCTTTGATGCCGCACAACGACACATGAGGCTCCCGCACACAACTCCTCAAATTTAAAAACACTCCTGTCTACAAATCCGTCAATATATAACCGCTCCAAATCGTCCTCTAGCCTTAGCCACGCAGCACACATTAATTCAGTGCGCAGGAATATCGTGTTATCCCACGCACCGCAAACCACCCGAAACACAAAAGCCGCGGCTAGCGCGAAGTTATCGTACCGCGGATACATTTTTTTCTATTTAAACTCGCGACGTGCACTGCTAAAGACAGACTGAATGCTCCGGATGAGGCTGGCGGTGATCACAGTGTTTGAAGATAACAAACCCCCCTCTGAGTCATAACTAGGTGTGCAGCGCTTTGAATGCAATGTCAGCAGTTTTGCACGTGTGTACTGCTTTGCGCTGTGCTTCTCGTGAAGCGAATGCTCTGCAGTAAAAGACACAGAATATGATATAATCAATATTTTATTTAAATCACTTTACAGATATTTACCGTCGTATGCAACATCCCTGCAAACACGGTAATCTTCGCTCGGAGACTCCTCTGCCGTTAAATTTATTTTTATCACTGTCTGATCGTCGAGAGGCAAAAGCATTGTAATATTCACGCACTAATCTGTCGTTTTTCGTTACATTATCGCTAAAGAGATTATTAAATCGCGACATGGTGAAGCCGCACGACATAAGGTGTAGGAATACGATGCAAAATTGTCCACACACATCCGACGTATTACTCTGTAGCTGCTTGAGGCCGTACCGATAGAACTTGCAGTTTCTTCGTAGTCGGGCGAGATGTTGCGGTATAACCGGTGGTAGCCCGTAGCTATCAAAGTACATTCCTTTTCCATGATGGTTAACGTACATGGCGATCCAATGCTCTCCAGGTCCGTCGTGGTTATCCGTGTTAACTACGAGTCCGGCTGGTAACGACCATACACGAGGAATTCTGTCAGCCGGGTATACGCGAACGGTTGAAAGTGGTAGATACTGCAGACTCTCGTAGATTTGTCTAGTGTTCATGCTGAACACATAGTCAATGATTAAATGATGACCGATACGCTTTGAAAGACGTATATATATGCAAAATTTATTTCACAGCGTCGTCGATCGTGTCTCGACCACATGATGAAGATTTCTCCTCTTTTTTATTCTCTTCCTCTTCGTCTGCTGACCAAACATCCATGTATGATTCTCCTTTAAATGGATGCTCGCGAAGCCAATTTTTTATTTGGAAAGCCTGGCGCATTGCACAATGCGAAGACGCTGTATCGTTTATCATAGCGTGTCTGAAGCATTTTCGCAAAGATTTCGGCATAAATGTGTACGATGGGGCGCCCTCCTCATCCTCCAGGTTGGAAATTTCACGACTCGTGATATCGCAAAGAAGTATAGCCTTCTCGTGACCGCGCGTATAGATGCGTCTTGATTTTCGCGAAATTTCACGCAAGTTAGCGTATACCTGTTTACAGCTCACATCGCCCTCGTACCACTCCATACCGTGAAAATATTTCGAGAGAAAATTATTCTGACTTCTCGATTGCTGTGGTAATTCGGCAAAGTGACACGGCGGTGCAACGATCCAATGAGCAGAGTACGGTCTATCCACTGCTACCACAGCAATTCCTTTCGGAATAAATTCCGAGTCTTTACCACGCATTCCCTGTATATCCACGACGATATCCATTTTCACGTCTAATCCGTACAGATGACCGAGTTCGACTGATTAGTTACTCGCGGACACGCTTCTACGTATCTTAACACGAAATAATTTTATGCCGACATCAGCACATTTTTCGCTTATCCGGTAAAATCCACCATTACCTGCCGAGAGGCATCAATTTCAAGGACATTATCATATTCCGCGTAGACTACACAATTTATCGTTGAAGCAAGCGCATCCTCAAATCGTACCTCTATTCTCACACTACCGTGCTTTATTAAATTCCAATGTGTATTGCTGTTCGCCGAAAGATCGGGTGTCAAATCAAAAGCAAACAGACAGTATCCATCGCGATAATTATTGCGATCGATCGAATTACCATCGTTCAAGAAATGTATTCCAGTTCCCGAAAACAACGTTTGAAAAGCATCCACATATAGATGATTTTTCGTGAAATCAGGTTGTAACGGTTTCGAAGGTATTTGAGCACCATCTACATACAACGAGAGATAATTTATCTTGTAATTTTGGAAATTGAACGGATTCATACTGAAGTCACCGTTAAACGCTTTGTTATCGACAAAACCGATAATTATACGCTTCGGCAACTGACCTAACACGATATTATCGATAGTCTCTCCATGAACACCCGAGTGTATTGAAACGGCTTTTACCTCGACTCTCGTAAGAGGATATTTAGCCGTAGATTTTGCCAGAGTTCTAGCATGTGAGAGCAGCACACCAGGAGCTATTTTTGTTCTACGAACGAGAAGCGATGCCTCGAGAATCTTTAAGCCGCATTGACCATTCTTTGTATCCCCCACAAGACAAAATGAATCTCTAGACCGAACCAGCCGTAGGCGCATCTCGACACCGTTTAATAGGAACCGCTCCTGATTGAATATATCGCAATGCAGATGACCGAGCAAGTCTACAGTTTTTTCGACATTTAAAAATTGTTTTCTCTTCACAAGCCCCGTATTTTCCGATGTTATATCATCCATTTTTCCAGGTGTATCGTCGTACCAGAGAACGCTCGTGAGATGCGAATTTTTTGCTGCTGGACCGTAATTTAAAAGTGTTTCTGTGTACGCTCGATAAGCGTAGGCGTTATTTGGAGGTGAAACTAATTTTTGATTCAGGTATACATCCACCTGATTAAACATAGAATGCAAGAGATTGTTTACAGGGCCGGCACTTACTTTCGACGATGTGCCCACGGCAATTTCCGTAATGGTAGGAGATGTTATTTTCACTCTCAGACTAAGCATAGTATGCGCGAGATCGATATACTCATCACCCTGTCCGGGAATAACAAATTCAATCGGTGAATCATCTGTTGGCGAAGATATTGGTTTGTAATACACCCAATTGGAGCCTTCGATAGTAGTTTGCGTCGGTGGGAGTGAAAATAATTCAAGTTACGATTTAAGACACTCGCACGAGTGCGCATGTAGAAAAGCCATCTTGTTTCAGCTATCCAAAAATATCTGCAACCGTTCGTTGACGAGTCTTCTTCTTCTTCTTATTGTTCTTATTATTCTTCTTCTTTTTTATTGTTTTTCTCTTTATTACACTTTTATTTTTACGAGAGATACGTCGTGGTTTACGTTCGTTCGATGAATGAGGAGTACGTGAAATTTTGCGCTTTTTATAACCAGACCCCCGCATGAGAGTGTCAATTTTTTCAGAGGCTTTGCGTTTGAGATTACTGCCTGATTCTCGCGCTCTCTCGCGAATAGCATCTTTCACAGCTATAGTTCTATCGAGGATATCACCGGCTACGTTTACACCAGCGCGCAACGCCTCTTTTCCAACTGCTTTAGCGCCCTTCTTTTAAAGTGGTAACACTCGACGAAACAGGCCCCCGAGAAAGCTACCGATACCGTGTCCTCGCTGATTAGGTGTTCCGATATAAACATGGCTAATACCACCGTACCCGCGACGACCCCATCCGTGCTGCACACTGTCAATATCATCCATAGTGGTGTAATCAATCGTGGGACCTTTTGAAATGTAGTGTCACAGTCAACGTTCCCCGCTCGAATGGTATAGGATCCTCAAATTCGTCTCTTATATCGATCTCGATAGTGTGTAAATTATTACGCAAGAGAGGTATATATCGTGGCGTTGAAAACGATTTAATTTTTATCGAACCATACGGACAGTCATCAGTATCAATGGGAACAACTCGTAAGAGGGGTGTTTGTACATCGCCTGTAATATAGCTCTCGCAGATATCTGTGTATAAAAACATGCTGCCTGGTATAGCACCGGTGAGAGATGCAGGCCTCGACCCTGTGTATTCGCAATGCGGTTCTATCATTACGGGGCTACAAGCCTCTTCCGAGAATCCTAGTAGCCTTGCGATAGCGGGCGATACGCGAAAGTCGTGGTAGCGTAGATCGTCGCATACGCGTGCCACTTCGACCTGCCCGCTCGGAAGCGATTTAAAGCGCAAATGATCGGCCACGTGAGGTTGCTGATTTATACTCTCCAAAAGAGCGTCTATAGAGCGATATACACCAGGTGCTACTTGGTCTCTATCAACGCTCCTCCGTGTTAAAAGATTTAAACCCGATAAATCATAATCACCATCCTCAAAAGTTACGAGATTTTCTACAGTAGGAACATGTAAAAGAGTCATCGGATAAGCAATTTCCACAAGAGAAACAGCCCATTCTCCGTGCAGGCGTATCTGACGCGGTAGTTTTGTAATAAATTTCGTCGTCGTATTATCCGGAAAATACTGCATACTACTGTTGCTCGGTAGTACGACAAAGAAAGAGCTATCCTTGGAGCTCATATTTATCACGGACGATGATCCCGAGCGTTCTTTTTCTTCTTCTTCTTCTTTGTCCTCTTCTTCTCTTTCGTCTTCTCAGATGACGGAGGCACTCGTACTCGTGATAATTCTGCTTCGTAGAAAATACCGTCGATAGTCTCGTTATTCAGATCGTGTAAAATATACACGAATGGCTCTCGATTCAACGATATTCGTTGAATTTTGAATAATTCGTTACTCCAACCACGCTCATATCCTTTCACGAAAGCTGCTTTAGCTGTACTGATACGTACCAAGTCACCGACGCTGTATTTAGGCTTTTTAATTTTTTTCGCGTTACGCTCGTAACGCCGTGCTAAATTGTCTCGGGCTATAGAGGCATTTTCGAGGGTTACTTCGCTCGGAGGAATACGCGTTCCGCTGTGTCTAGTGTGATTATAAGCATATAAAAAATTTTGTAAAACATCGATGTAACGCTTATTTCGCGTGTATGTAAAGTAGCACCACATTCGCTCTTTTATTGTTCGATTAAAGCGTTCGGCAATCGAGGCTTTTATATCAGGGTTACGAGCAGCGCGAAAATCGATATTCTTTTTCTTGAGAATTTGCTGAAACGGTGCGCCGATAAATTCTTTGCCTCGATCAGTTTGCAATTGTTGCGGGCGACGATTGTTACTGCGCGCGAGTATGCGTGTGAGACCACGGGCCACGTTTGCGCGCGTTTTGTCACGCAAAGCCTCGACCCATGCGTATTTGCTCAACACATCAATAACAACAAGCAGATACGCGTACCCATCGTTGTACGTGGCTATCGAGCGAAGATCAGCTAAATCAGCCTCCCATACATCGTCTATATTACTCACACTGTACGTACGACGGGGAAATCGTCGTCGTACGAGGCGATGCATGTTATATGAATCCTGTGTCTCGAGCCATGGTAAAACATTTTTTCGCGCTACTCTACGATCCACCTGGGCCAAATTTTTTGCTCGAGAATAGGAAGCAGGATGAGCGGTGTCATAATAGATTTTTTGAAGAATTTTCATAATTTTAGCGATGACCAGTTAAATGGATTCTTTTTCTTTTTCTTTTCTAACTGTGTGGGTGGTCGATATTCTACTTGTGCAAAGTTTTGCAATTGTTCGTCCTCTTCTTCATTCCCCTCCTGCCCCTCGATGATGTCGTTTTCAGCCGTGAGCATTAAATCTCTGTTTGAGTGTGCGGTCTCGGCCTCGTCGTCGTTGTTGTTGTTGTTGCTACCGTTGCTGCTGCTGCTGCTGCTACTATCGTTTTCGCGCGGTAAAATAAGACGCCGCTGTGGTGTCGAGGATGATGTAGGTGTAGGCTCGTGTAGTAACGCGGGGTTACCGATAAATTCACGCGGCATCTGTATCGCTCGCAGGAGTTTGGCAAAGTGAGATCGTCCGATGGGTTTCTCGCGTTTTCTAGCTCGCATAGCATCGTTAACAAGATCAACGATATTGGAATTTGAAATTCTTCTGCCGTCTATGGAAACAACGCCGTTACGATCCCATGTCATTTTTTTACCAACGGCGCTGCGATGCAAATTGCGAAGCAACGATATTGCTTTAGATTTAAATTTTTTTGGTACGCTATCGATAATAAGTGTGTCATTGAGCCGCGATTTAACTTTGTTCATTAAATCGTCGTCGGATTTATTCTCGTGGCTATCGAGTATTGCTACTTTTCGTTTTGATGAAATATTCGGTACGGCATTATCGTACTCGACCATGTGAAGATAACGCTGTAAAACCTGTTGGTACGCTATCCACTTCTCTCTCTCGCTCTTGTACGAGTGAGAGTTTAGAATTTCACTCAGCTCAGAGTCGAGGCGCGATAATGGCGTACCGGTAGTCTGTACGGAAGGCAACGGGTCTGCACTAGTAGTACTAGTAGTAGTAGCAGCAGCGGCAGTAGTGGCAAGTCCAGCGAGACGATGTATGTTATCATGAGGAATAAGTACCATCTTTCTGGCATATTCCATGTCTCGCGTAGGCCAAGACAGGCGCAAGAAGCAACTTGAGAAATCCGACACAGTGCTCGACGATGATCTTCCTCTTACCGCTCCAATTTCCCCTTTTGGCGGCTAGTCGCCGAAGAATTGTCGCGTGCCTCCGAAGATGATTCTTTTGCACGTTGTTCAGACTCACGTTTCCCTGTAAAACGTTTAGAGCACACTCGCATATACAGCGTACAAGCGCTACATCTGCTTTGCGCAAAATTGCACGTCGTTGCTCTTGCTTCAGATAACACAACGCTTGCAATAAAATTATCTGCTTTTTATCGAGAGGTCCGCGCAACGCCATTACAAGCGCATTACTGGTACATCGCGCGACGCATCGCGAACTTTTATTGCTTTTTGAGGCACGTAAACGTAATGGTATTGGTCATCGGGAAATATACAGGCGCGAAATCGACAATTATCAGGCGTCGATTGTTTCAAGTCAAATAATAGATAGCCGTGCGGTGCGGCTGTTGCATCGAAATATACTTCCTGCAAAAATCGCGGATTCTCGGGACATACCTGGCGGGCTAGGTGCTGAATTTGCGCGCGATCTCGCGGATTTTTGAAGACAACGATATAATTAGCGTTTAAGGAGATATCGCGCTGCCCGTGACCCTGATGGAAGAGATTTTGCGTGATGAAAATGACACTAAGATTTTTATGATGGCTACCCTTGGTGAAAAGATCGACCACAGTATTGTTGGATGCCTCGCGCATTAGATCGTCAATGACCACAAGTTTAGGTCTTGCGTCATTCGAGTAGTCTACTGCTTGCGGTAAACCCTCGCGAAATTCGATTTTATCACCGTACTCTGAATACCCGGACTGCCACTCTGAGTAATAAAAAAGTATACGCTCGAACGGGACATCCGTCATTTCGCGCATGTATTTAAAGAATTTTTTTACAAAATATGTTTTACCACATCCCGTAGGACCGCTTATCACAGCTGTCCACGGATGTTTCCAACGTGTATCCATATCGACGAGTGTCTATCAAAATCAATCAGCAGACTCTTAAATAAGCTTATACCGCGGCTGCAACTGCGGCGGCGGCGGCGGCGGCGACCCCGCGGCATCAGCTATTTTCGCAGCCTTAAAGAGCTGATAAGACGCGGCGCGCCTGCACTAGCTGATGAGGCGCGGGCCCGCGGTATAAGCTGGCGTTTACGCTGTATGTATATTAAATAACGATAATTTTTATATTTCTCACAAATAAAGCAATATTTTTATTTCACTATGCATACATCTCTATATACAAATTTTACGAATCATCAAATTCTAAACAACAATATTATATCCACAGATGTAGCACTAGAAAGCCAGAACAAAAGGAAACACTCGATAAGAAAGACGGGACAAAAGGAATCAACGATGAGAAAGTCAGAAAAAAAGGGAACGGTAGAGAGATAGCAGCTACTGTTACGAATATCAGCACAAAAAGAACGATCCGATAACGATTTTATACATGATAAATCAATTTTTTCAATGTATTGTACACTGTAAATATGTTACATGAAATTAGACAAAAAGATTATTTTTAAATATCGCGAATTCACCCGTAAAACTATATACTTTTTTGCGTTATACTAATTAGCGTATTTCACAATAGCCATACGGTACAGTAGAGTACAGCCCGTGCCGTTTTCGCTTCGTGTTAACAGGCTCGCATGATTTCGTTTCTTTACGCGTTACTACATGATGAAATTCCGTACGTCGAATAGCGTCGAATTTTAAAATAATAGGTACGCTCCTTGCTCCTGTCACGAAAGATCGTAATGCGTTATAATTTACGTGACGGCTATTCGCAAAGTTTAGCGTGATGCCCTTCACTTTACATTTTTCAATAATCGTACCGTCGGGTTTACGAACAAGGTATGCGTAAAATTTTGGTCCACCCGAAACGAACGAAGTTATATAACTACCAGGCCCGTATTCACTTAATTCATCCGTAAGATCTCCTAGAAATTGACCGATTGACGGCTCATACTCGTTACCACCGGGATGGCTCACGTAAATACAGGAGTCCGTATCGCAGTACAATATTCGTCGCCCGAGCCCCTCAAGATAACTGTATAATTTTAGGCGTGCCTGTGCCGTCGTGTATGCTGCAATCACGGCGTTTGATGTCGGTGATGGTTGGATAGCATCGCGGTTGCTCACATAGTTTACATACATAATCTTGTGTATAACCGGTAGCATCCCCGTCACCTCAATCTCCGGACTCGTTAGTAAATTCATTAACTCCGCGCGCGTGAAGACGATAACGGTTTTCGTGAGATTCTCTCGTTGACCAAACTTTCCCCAGAATGAATTAAGAGCCAATTTCGCTAGTGAACGTAAACCCGGATTTGGTTGCAAAGCACTTCGCTCGAGATATACACCCTCAGACTCCTTGTACAATGCTATAAAACGCTCAATTGCTTCCTCGTCATCGTTACACTCTGTTGGCGGACCACTCGCCTCCTGTTTTATTTTTAGGAATGTATCGATGTACTCGGCAAAATGACCGCCTCGTCGCGTTGTCGCGTCATACTGCGTAACAACGTATTGCCAAATTTCATAGATACGCGTCACTTTATATCCGAGCGACACAGCTTTTCTCAGTTCGTCCACGACCCATGTGCCGTCAAACGCTCGCTCAGTCGCGTCATCGTGTGTACAAACCTCGGATGTGTCCATATCTGTACAGCACGTTCTACACAGGGGGAACAGTAGTTTCCTATGCATGCGAACAGGCAGTACGGGTATATACAAATCGCGCGGTGCCAGCACGGTACACTTCACGAGACCCTCGACGACACTTAGATCGTTTTCAAGTGCTACGAGTTCTCGACACTCGTCGCCTACGTATAATTTCGGGTGTCCAACGGGATATTTTCCATTCTTACATACCCACGGATACAGCGAGCAAACATCCACATAGCGTATCTGCTCCCCGTTCGCAACGTCGTACAAGCTTACAAAATTTTCCGTTCGACCGCCAAAGAATGCATCGCGTGGCTCGAGAGGCGCCTGCTTGACCATGGCGTGATTTTTCACGTATATCGACATTTCCTCGTTATTCTCGAGTAATCTGTCAAAATCGCATTCCCATATTTCGGTTAGAGTGTACCCTTTCGATCTGATTCGCCCGGAAATAAGAATGGTACGCTCGTATCGCTCATCCATTGTATCGCCGAATTTAGTTCGAGCATCTATATTCACGCGATAACATCGCGGACAACCGTGCCAAAAGCAGCCATGAAATTGAAGAACGTGATGGACCCCCGCATCCACGTAGTAACCGTCCACGGCCGGTAGGCCGGCCGGAGGGCGATACTCTCTCGTGCGTCCAGCATGAGCGATAACGCAGTTGAGCTCACGCTCGAGCCATACGAGCCATACGACGGCCTTGCGCGATTGCTTATCGCCCCAGCGATATCCTCCTGGTGGTAACACCGCAATGCGATCTTTCTGTAGAAAATTCTTTCGAAATACTCTCATACATGCTGATGCTATCGTGCATGCTTCTGTAAAGGGGCACACGCTCCCACAACGTATAAGTAACTCTCGAAAAGCTAAACACGCTCGTCTCAAAACCGTAACATCTGTACGACAATATTGCACAAATTGCGTCGCAAAATCAAATTTTCAATCTACGCAACTCGATTCTTCCTCATACCATTTTAAAAAGCGCACGCGATCCGCTGAGAACATGGTATCGGGTGAGTAAAAATGCAAAGCCGGCAGAGGACCTGAGTAATTCTGATATTCTGGTGTGTTGAATAAATGGGGAAATGTACCTTTTGCCACCTCATCAGCGAAACCAAAGGCCTTAGGTAAAGCGCTAAGAGCCATGGGTAAATAGTTTAGACTATCGAGAAAAACGACATCGCCAATTTTCATCGAGACAATCTTCGTACCGTTCATAATCAGAGAGGGCAGCTGTGTTTTTTGCACCTCGATTAAATACCGTAGAATAAATTGTGCGTCGAAATTTCTAGCATTATGGGCGATGCAGATGGTCTTTTTAAATTTTTGCGATAATGCCAATTTTACGAGATCCCCAACAGGATCATCGATAAACACGAATTCACGTTCACCACAGTTAGCACAATCTGTCTCTATATCTGTGATATCCAGACATGCCATACATACGCATTGTGCGACACATAAATTCGGCTCGTGAATTCGTGTCGATTTATCATCATGCAATTGCGCGTGTTGCTGCGTCTCAAAATCATAAAATAAAAATCTCGTGGAAGACTTGTCTTTTTTCTTCTCCTTTTGCGCATCTGATTTCTTAAGAGGTGCTATAAAACATGCATGCGTAGTCGGCGGCGTTTGTTTGCATGTAGCACAAAACGATATACCACATACATGCATCTTTTTATCTGTGGTTTTAATCATACGCGAGCAATCTCTACAGATTTTCAATGCATTACAGACGCTGTACCGTCTATATTTACGAGACGTGATGCCCGCGGAGCCCTCACTCTTGTGATGAGCGAGGCAAAAAGCACCAAAGAACGAACGATTACAGTCTGCGCAATACTCAGGCTGAGAGTCTCTATTACCGTTGCAATAAGTGGATTTACATCGAGCACATTGATACCTACATCGATGCTCGAGTACTCGAATATACTTGGAATTACATTGCGTGCAGAACCCCCGACTACCTAGCGCACCGGCGAGATTTAATATCGGTTGATAGTGATGAGAACGCTCGTAATAGAGAATAAAGAGTGTATGATTAATTTTACCTGTTGCAGTGAGTACGTATTTTCGCCCATCGTACAGAGCCGGAACGCGTTTTCCGAAGGTGAGAAATTCATAAACAACAATCGCTATACCCTCGTGAACCAAGTACTCCTGAAAGAGCTGAATTTCGCGAGCACCACACCCCCTAGACGGTGTCGTTACCCCTGCATTACGTGTGAGCTCTATCGCCGCTGTATAATGCGCACCTCGAAGCCCCTTCCGAATTTGACACCATCGTCTGTGTAGCACACCCGCACATATTTGACCGCGTTCGGCATGCGCTCGGGCAGTAACAAGGGATCGTTGTAGACACAAATTATCGCGATTACTTATGCGCAAAATTGACTTTTTTGCTATAGACTCGTGTGTAAGCCTAGTGCCCACACCGGCTCCTTCGACGCCTCGTACTATACACGTCGTCATTCTACATGTACCAGCGTCTATTCGAAATTCGCGCGCGCTCTGAGCTACACTATTAATTAGTCGCCATATATCGTCGGGAACGATGTCACGAGCTGGTCGAAATGATAACCATACAGGTCCTTGCGCAAAAGACGGTACGCTCAGAGTCATACCCACATAATCATGTCCTTCGCACGATTCTGTAAGACGTGTGAGAACATCTCGTACACCTCCCTCGAACCATGTCAGATGATCGATACCGACCGGTGGCTGACGAAAATAAAAATCTGTCTCTCGACCCTGCATCCTAAAGCGTGAAAAATAACGTCTCTGCTCGTTGTCGATACCGAAACGTTCACCAGGAGGCAAAATATCACCACCCCGTGCAGCAGTCCTTCCATCGCCGGTCTGTCCACCTGCAGGCATAATTAAACCATTTATTAGAATTTTTATTTAATTTACTTTAAATTTTTGTTTGTCGCTGGCTATATACTATGCATATAATTCGTGTAACGTAAGAATTACAAACTTATATTTGCTTCTAGTCCTCGAATCCGTCGACTGCACCCGGGAACCGCCGACGCATTTCGTAAACCAACTCGATTGTCGGCGGTCTCAGCACAGTGAATCGTGCAAAGCGAAAAACGTTTGGGTCCGTCTCGTACCCTGCTTTTCCATTTTACTATTATTATCCGCGTAATTTTTTTATTTTTGTCAGCGTAGTTGTATTATTAAAAGCTTACCTGAATCTACAGGGTCCTCCTCCTCTTCCTCCTCCTCCTCGTCGTCATCGTCTACGTCTTGCTCCTCCTCCTCCTCCTCTTCTTCTTCTTCTTCTTCTTCTTCTTCTTCTTCTCCTTCCTCCTCCTCTTCTTCTTCTTCTTCTTCTTCTTCTTCTTCTTCTTCTTCTTCTTCTTCCTCGCTGTCTGTATTGCTGTTGGCATCATCGTTTGAACTGTATTGTCGCGATGGGCCTGCGACGGATTCATCTGGTTCTCTCGAGGGGCCTGCCATGAAAAGACCGTTTGTAGGTTTATAACCGCAGAATGGCTGGGTAAAATTTATCCAGCGATTCCCTACGGTGCTGTCGCCATCGTTGTCCCTGCTATGATCATCTGAATCGGTTCTACCCTCCTCATCGAAATCATAGGTGTCGGATCCCATTTCTGCGTCCTCATACCGTCGAACTATATAAAAATCTTATGAAATAAAGGAAATAAAATAAAAGTAATTAGCGCTGTATATTTCTTACGTCTTTCATTGAGTATGGGTTGCAGAGCAGTCTCATTCAGCCAGCCTCGTCGACGAATAACACGCACCACCGAATCAATAATTATTTGATTATGAAACAATCCAATATTATACGCGTCAACTAAATCGCGCTGATGACACTCGCACAGCATACCGCGAATTTTACGAACAACCGCCTGTGTCGGAAGTTCCCATAGGGTGATCTGTAAATTTCTTCTACCCCAGCGCGAACGCAACGACGGTCTACGCTTCAATATAAACTCTATCAATTTTCTTATCAATGAGCGCTTTACCACTCTGACCATGATTGTGCTGTTAGAGTAGTAGTAGTAGTAACCACAGTAAATCAGACAATTAACTAGAGAATTTTCAAAGCGGTTCACTTTTATATATATTCCTTTAACAAGCTCTCTCTCTCTCTCTCTCTCTGCATATACTGCAACGATGTAATGAATACGACTAACCAAGAAGATGGCCGCACGCGATCTATTTACAAAAGCAAGACCTAGGGAAATATTTAGCGATGATGATGTACTTAGTTATCGAGTTTCGCTGATGAAAGTCATATTGTTTTCATCTAATTTCAAGGCACTTGGCCATGAGGAAAATCATCAAATTTCACCGACGAATATTATCTGTATGTCAATGTGTGGGTGTGCGCATAAGTGTGCGCGAGTATGCAAGAGTTTTGGGATATATCTGCTGCTGTTACTAGGCTGTTGAGGAGAATGCGACAAATATCAAAGGATATTGGCTAGCAATTTTCAAGCGTATGATTTGCAGTATCAAAAGAAGAGGCAATGCAGTTAGGTGGTGGGGGCAATCTGTATAAAACGGAGTATGAACACCACCGACGATTCATTCGAAAAGTTACAGTCTACAGGAAAGCAATAAAAATGGCAAATAACGGTGCTAAGCCTCATGCGATATCGCAGTATATAGCGAACCCCGTTATGTACGGTTTAAATAAATCATTTGGTAAAATAATCGTAGCCGGGTTCGAGTTGAACTCTACGTGTACGCTTACACCGGTGGTGAAAATATTGTCGAATACTTTTACCGGAATTACACTTGGTGCGGACGAGTGGCGAGTGTTTAAAAGTGATTTTTCTCGCGTACAGCAATATTTCGAAGCTCATGGGACTGATGCCGAGAAAATGTGTAATACCCGCATAGAGCACACAACGCATTACACACTTTTAACCTCGTGTTACCAGCACAGAGCTGTGTCATTTAGTAAAATAAGTGGTAGCGCTGATGAGGAATACGAGAATCAAGAGGAATCTGGAGAATCGAAACGGAAACGCTTCCGAAAATACTCTCCAAACATTGTTCTTCAGCGGTCTACATTTGATATGCTCGTCGAAATAAGTAGAAGAATTGATATTCATATGCAAGTTCTAGAGAGCAAAAGTGAAACGATTCAGAGGTGTATGAACGAGGTGGTATCATATGTCCGTGAAAAGATAGTTGCCAGTGAAATGCCTCGTGCAGTAGCGTATGAGATCATCGGTTCCAAGGACTTCTTTGAAGAAGCGCTCGAACACATCGCGATCTTGCTAACGCCAGAGGATACGGAGTTTATGAAAATTATTTTGTCCGAAATAATTGTGCTGTTTCGTGGTCATATCGCTGATCATGCATCGGGTGTTGCGTTGCGAACGCAATAATTCTACGTATGTGCAGCTATTTGTGATAAAGAAACTGTTGTAAATAATTGTATATAGTGTACATTTCGCTCGAAATATTATAAAGTATACACAAATGTCAGTCACAGTGAGAGAGAGAAAGAGAGAGAGAGAGAGACAGTCGTAAAACCGAAGCATCAGCAAAGGTCTGCGCTAGAAAGAAGACGGATCGCTCGTCTCTGTTTTATTAACACAGCAGATCATGGAATACGTGCCAATGTCGATTAGCAGCAAAGCAGCGGAGCTTGATAAGTAAAAAATATAAAATAATTTTAAATCATGTGATATTTATTTTTAATTAAAAAAATAATGTTTTGCAGAGCGAGCAGCCCCTGCATATGAGCCGACACCGAGGGTTCGTTATTCGTGTCATGGAGAGCGAGAGGAAGATAGAGCTAACTTTGGGAAAGAAAAGTGCCACCCGACATCCTCATCCGCAGTTGTCGTCGGTGGCAGAAGATCAACGCTGCCAACTTTGTATAATGAGTCGTGGCATATCAGGTAAGACAATATCGATTATTCTGTACACGATGTTTTTTATTGATCAGTGCGCTCAATTAAATAGTTGTTTCGTTCTTTTTTTCAGAAGTACACTATGATGACAACGTCCACAGCGAAAAATAATTTAAAAGCAATATTACGAGTGATAATACAAATTAATTCCATATAGCGATAAAAATAAAATTAACGGTGAAGGAATCTCCGAGCGTGGATGACCGTGTTTGCAGGGCTGTTGCATACGACGGTAAATGTATAAAGTGCTTTCCATAAAATATTGGTCAATTTAAAAATATCTGATCTTACTGTGTCTCTTATTTTTATAGCATAATAATTGAAGTCTTTCTCTCTCTCTCTCTCTCTCTCTCTCTCTCTCTCTCTGTGAGGGAACATATTCTATATCTTTTACTGCAGAGCAAGCACTTTGCGAGGAGCATAGCGCAGGGCTATGCATGCTCGAAAACCTCTTTCGTTGCATTCAAAGTGATGGATACCTAGTTATGATTCATAGGAGGCTGTTATCTTTATGCCTGTGATACTCTCTAGTAGCGTCTCGAGCATTTAGTCTGTCTTTGGCATCCTGTTTGGAAACAATAAAAAGCAATATGTATCCACGATACGGCAAGGAGATTTTAAGCGACGCGTTTTGGTGCCGATTAATGTTTGTCGAGAGTGTCATGAGTGTGTTTCTGCGTACGCAGGAAATGTGCGATGCATACGACGAGTTGGAAGAACTCCTACGTAGTGTGTATTTAGTGGAACGTCGTGGAAGATCCATTGAACTTGGGGAGTTGCATATCGGCATGTCCTGTATTGTGCCTCGTTTCAATAACGTTGCCCGCGGGGAAGTGGTTTACCCGGACTTTGATGGGTACTGCGAGGTGCTGCTAGTCGATTTCGGCGAAACTATTTACATCGACTGGTCTCACCTATTTCATCCGGATCCTCTAGCAAGTATGCTACCGGTTCTTGTCATGGAGTTTTCCATATACGGACTCGACCGCGTGGACGTTGCAGGTATCGAGCAGCTCGTCGAAGAAGCGTGCGGTGGAGATGACTTGATCGCTGTCATGATGCGACCTCTTGCCGGCGATAGCGTTCCGCGGGTTCGCTTATCGAACGGTGAACGCGTGGATGTGGCGGCGTTTATTATAGAAGCCCTCGGTGATGAGATAGATATCGGCTACGATATCGATGCCGTGGACGAGGGCTTTGACGAGGACATAGTAATGAATTAAAGACGCTGTGCATGTGTATGTGTGTGTGTGTGCGTGTGTGAGAGAGTACATTCGAGAGACAGGAGTTTAAAATCGCTTTGGCAGGAGGGTAGATGCCTACAACAGCTGCGGTGGTGGTGAGTACATAATTTTATTCATTTTTCCAAGTATGTGTACACCTTTGCTCCATCCTACTCTTATCTCTACTCTTCCTTGTTCACCAAGGTACCCACACCACCTCACTTTACCATCTCCACGTTACCGACACTGGTCAAGCAGAGTGGGTAGCGCGGCGGTGGAAAAGTGAGGTGGTGGGGGTAGCCGCGTGGTGGGGGAAGGAGTGGGGATAGGAGTGGGATGGAGCAAAGGTGTACACATACTACTGACATGTTCAACGCTATTACAAACTATGCTGTTGTATGAAACTTGTATTGTTGTGAGTTGAAAATCTTTGTCAGAGATGTCAACAAGGAAATGGCGCCAATGACGCGGTTTGACGGTAACTACATGGACAGCTAGGGCCATCTATGGACAAATTCCGGTTTCATATTTATAGACCTGGTAGTTCCAAACATCGTGCCCTGGGGGTCAATGGATTACTCGGCATGAATTTTATAAAGCATCACAAATCAGATATCCTGTACGCAGAAATGATCAAATTATATGGGTAGTGATGCCGCTACTGGACGGCTGGACGAGGTTATAGCCGCCACGCAGTGAGACGGCTACTTACGCCGCAACGACTAGCAAATTCATAGGTTTGCTCTCGAGGATGGAGCTCGAGGACGGGGTTATTATGGGCGCTTGTGTTACGCCGCCGCGCGGTAGTAGCTGCACTATAAGCTTAATAACACTACCGAGTAGGTGGTCGAGATGCAACGCTCCGTGGTGAAACTCGAGCCGCTCGAGATTGCAGCAGTAGGTCAAGCAGCCGAGGCGGCCGCGATGGATGTATGCACCGTGAAAGTCGAGAGCGGAGCCGACCGCCTCGTGCGACTAGTGCAGAAGCTTCACACGACGAACCTCAACAAGGAAGAGTGTAGAGCGCTAGAAGAAATTACAAGGGAATACGAAGATGTATTTCACCTAACCGGAGATAAACTGCCATGTACACACATGGTGGAGCACCAGATTCCTCTTAAAGAAGGAGTGCAGCTCATTAAGGTACACCCGTACAGACTGCCAGATCTACAGGAGAGAAGTGGAAAAGCAGACAGACGAAATGCTAGCTGATGGAATAACCTAGCCTAGCAGAAATCAATGGAATCCACCGCTGTTGGTCCTGGCAAAAAGATCCGATGCGGCAGGGGTTAGAAAAATGCGCGTATTGGTGGACTTCCGGAAGCTGAACGAAGTCACAATCGGTGACTCCTACCCACTGCCCAATATTAACGAAATATTGGACCAGTTGGGAAGAGCACAATACTACTCGACTTTGGACCTAGCATCGGGATTTAGCACCCTGAAGGAACATAACGATAGGTTGCGAGAGATCCTGCAGCGGTTCAGAGAGGTCAAACTGGTAGTTCAACCCTGAGTATTACGGGAAATTCATAAAATATTTCTCCAAGACCGCAAAGTCACTCACCGAATTAACCCAAAAAGTAGTTATATTCGAGTGGACAGCAGTGAGAAATGCCGCCTCCGAGGAATTAAAGACTCATCACAGCGCACCGTATTACAAAATCCGCATTTCGAGAAGCCATTCGTAGTCACCACCGACGCTCCCGACAGAGCAATTGGAGCGATATTGTCACAGGGCAAGGTCGGGGACGATCTGCCCATATGCTACGCGAGTCGCACGATGTCGAAAGCGGAGCAGAACTACACGATGACAGAGAAAAAATGACTAGCAATAGTGTGGGCCCTCGCACAATTCCGGCCTTACATATATAGGACACGGTTCAAGGTGGTAATTGACCACCAGCCCCTCACTTGGCTTTTCGGCGTAATGGATCCAGGATCGGGACCCATGCGCTGGAAAATTAAATTGTTTGAGCATGAGTTCGATGTTGAATATAACGCTGGGAAAAGAAACACAAATGCAGACGCTCTGAATCGTACATTTGCTACTATACGAGCACAAGTAAGACGGAAAGAAACATACCACGATAGCGAAAAGGATAGCACACTCAGGGGTACGAACGACCGCACAAAGAGGAGAGCCGAGAGGCAACGCCTGCCCACGCGAAGGAAGAGGATGGAAAAACTCACCGCATGCATGTAAGTCGCTCTACTGATCCCCAAATCCCCGCTGCAAAGGCGCGTTGACTGGAATGGGGGAGCGCATGCACCCAGGCTCGAGAGGCCAAAGGAAAGACTGCGAGCATCGCAGTTAAGGACAGAGAGCTAGCAGCACAGCATAGCCGACCCGCGATGCGAGAAAGGCCGCGGAAAGAGCAAACTGCAAGGCCGTTCGATAATAAGAGAGACCCAGCGGCGCAACTACCGGTGGGCACCCCGGGTCAAGTGACCCCGGACAGCACACCACACAGCCTTGCTGAGGAATTGCCGAGGCATGCCGGGGACCGTAGCCCGCAATCCTCCAGCAGCGCAAACGAAAACAACGATACGAAAGAGTATAGCGACTGCCGCAGTGGCGTAGCCTGCCCTGCTACTGAAAATAGAATGAAAATATAAAAGAATAACACGACACCCCGATCGGAGAGCACCAGGGTATCCTGCGAACGTTGCATTGTATCCGGACCAAATATGACTGGCAGGGCATAAGAAAGGATCTGGAAAGGTACATTTTGTCCTGCGAATCCTGTGAAAGGAATAAAATATGGAAGAAGGAACGAGTGCCGATGCTAGTAATGGACATCCCATCAAGGTCATTCGAAAAAGTAGCGGTCGACATCATAGGAATGCTACCTGAAAGCGCATCTGGAAAAAAATACATACTTACGTTCCAGGACGCCCTCACCAAATACAGCGCAACGATACCACTGCCGAACCAGGAGGCTTCGACATTAGCAAGGGCATTATTGGAAGAACTGATTTGCCGGCATGGAACGGTGGAAGCAATACTATCGGACCAGGGCACAAATTTCGTAAGTACGACCTTCAAAGAAATATGTCGACTACTGAGAATCAAAAAGATTCAGACAACAGCCTACCATTCTGACTCGAATGGCACGCTAGAAAGATCGCATCGCATCTTCGCCAAATACTTAAAAAACTTCATGAATGAGGATCAGGGAAATTGGGATGAGTGGTTACCATACGCGATGTTCACCTACAACACCACACCATACGATGACTATGCACAGGAACTGAGGGAAAGGTTGCGCGCCTCGTGGACCGTCGCGCGTGATAATCTTTGCGACGCGAAAAAAAAGTCGAAAGCAACGTACAACCACGGGACAGCGGATCGAGGGTACAGGGTTGTCGACCGGGTACTCCGATGAAACCGTGCGTCGCGGCCGGTTAGCCAAGCTGACCCCCAAATGGACCGAACCGTACGCCGTCACCGAGAGACGCTCCCTAGTCACCTACGTCGTCCAGAAGGGACGAAGGAGTCAGCCGGTACATATAAACCGGCTGAAACCTTTTATCGAGCTCTAGCGACCCGAACGAAAGAACTTACGAAAAATAGATAATTAAAACTAAATAAAAACGAAATAAAAGGGGGGGTGGGGAGCTTCAATGAGAATTAAGATTAAAATAAAACCCAATCATAATTATCTCAAGAAAAATTTACAAAATTTCATAAGCATAAAAATGTTATAAGGAACAATTACAAAATTTTTGCAAAATTGTAAATTTTCATAAGCATAAAAAAGTTATATTCTAAGCCCTAGAGTAGTCCGCTCCACAGGTGGGGCAAATGACCAGGGGCCCCTCCCATAACAAGCGACGAAGGCCTATGAAGTCGGGGTAGGGCTCTTCATCGTCGCAGACCCTGGGCCCCAGGACCCACAAGCAATAAACCACCCGGCCACAACTCTTTCGGCGGCGGCGAACGATTAACGCCGCCAAGGAGATGCGGACCTCGTCCGGGCGGCAGCGACGTCTCCACCCAGATACGGCCAGACCACTCTGCAAAAAGAGGAAAACAAAAAAAATATAGTAAAACTTAGATAAATAAATGAACAAAAGAGAAAAGGAGAGCACTCACCGCTATGTCGAGCACCTCAGGGATTAACTCTGCTCCCCTGCAGACTACCGTTCGAGCCAAGAAGCTCTCGCGCAACAAAGCTGGCGAGGCCAAAGAGGAAGGAGAGCTAGCGAAATAAACATTCTCACGCTCTCCCATGCCAAATTGCAGGTTGATAACGGCAAATAGTGGGCTGCGAATAGCGCAGCATCCATCCAACTACGTCGTCAGCACCTTCTCCAGCGATCCGGGTATCTACTATGAAGAAATCGGAAGCCTCCCGGTAATCCAATCAACATGGCGGTGGGCCATCCGGTTGGATGTCGTCGCCCTAATGCACTGAGAAGCAGACATAAGCAAAAATCTGCAAAGCCTGATAGAGCTGTGCGAACGCGAAACCCGAGACAACGACCTGTGTCCCATCATAGCCGACTCAGTTCTGCTAATGAACAGAATAATCGACATGGAGATGGTAACCATAGAGTGGTAAATCTACGCGACAATGTTTTTGACCAAATATTAGGATGGAATATTTTGGCAGAACGCAACCCGGGTTGAGTCAGCGCCGCCTGGATTCCTGTGTTATCGATCTCAGAAAGATCTTCAACAATCGAATCAATAATTTTTAGTCAACTCTGATTGCCTTTTGGCAGTATTTTTTTTCACGATTTCTTTAGAAGTTAAAAATTGTCAGGTCTGGTTGCCTCATTAATTCTTAATGAATGAGTGAGGTATTCGGGGTTGTGTTATGCCAGTACCGCGTAATTGGATTATTCGGTATTCGGTATAATATTAAAAAGTTATTATTTTTGGAATCGTTTGTCGATAAGGAGATGGATCTCGAGTTATTGATGAAAACGCGAATTTATATAAATGGAAGTATTTATTATAGGCAACGGTAACTTTCCGTTGTCAATAAAAGTCAATAAAAGAATGTACAATAATTCGTTGTTTCGAGTATCTGACGAGGAACCAACCCGTTCTCTGTTGAGTCTAATTTATAACTGATTTTAGTAAAACAGTTGCTAACTGCGTTTGCGAAAACTCCTTAGTTGGCAGCTTTTGCTTTAGCCTATCGTAGATCGCCTAGCGAGTCGCCTCATGCTGCGTCGGCGTCTACTTCGCATCTTGTCTTGAACGAGTTCTACATTTTAGAATTCTATATCGAGCTGTGTCAGCTAAGGACACAGTTTCCTACCTTGTTTCCTGTCTTGAATGACAGCTAAGGAATATTCCAGAAAATACGTGAAGTGGAATACTCCGCGACACAACAGTTGACTAAAAATTATTGATTCGATTGTTGGAGATCTTTCTGAGATCGATAACACAGGAATCCAGGAGGCGCTGACTCAACCCGGGTTGCGATCTGCCAAAATATTCCATCCTAATATTTGGTCAAAAACATTGTCGCGTAGATTTACCACTCTATAGAAACATTAATGACCGCGTATTGATTAATTAAATAATCTGAAACGTTTACCAGATGGTAACCATATACGACCTCTTCAGCACGCACCCCATCAGGGAGCGCAGGGAACTGGTCAACGACCTTGGAAGCGTCACCAAGGCCTTCACAGGAAATATGGTCGCTGCCGACGCTCAGGAGTTCCACGAAGAAATCACCAGATGAAAAGCCTCACACCAGACCCTACAGGAAGGGCTAAAAAACCACATACAAATGGTGAGGACCACTCTTAGCCTATATAATGAAAGCGCGCATCACATATAGGCCAACGAACAGGTCCTGCTGGCCCAGATACAGCGTATCAATCACATGCTCAATGACAACCTGTACTACGTAACGAGGCGCCAACACTTAGACGAGACGATCAACGCGATAAGTATGGTAGTGCTAGTGCTAGACATACCGCTGATCGGGAAGCAGCAGTACATTATACAAAAAGTATACCCCATACCCAGGCGAGCACGCAATGGTGGGTACTACACCGTGGACAGAACTGGGAGTCACGTAGTAATTGACACCGAGAATCGTAAATACCGGAAGATGACAGCTGATGACCTAAAAATTGCAAGGTACTGAGCAAATCATACATTTGCCCGCCAACAGATCCTTCAATTTCGGTTACGCACGACACCCCCTGCAAAGTCCTGATATACTCGAAAATGGACTCAAATAACTCACCCTCTCATCATCCCAATACAGCATGGGGGCGATGGCTATACGTTGCGCCAACCCCAGAACCTTTTGGAATAAACTGTGGGAAAAACCCCACGCAGCATGAGACTTTAAACAATACGGGACTACTGGCTTTGGTATGCATATGTTTATAGGCGGTTACTGACACTTCATCCCTCCGGATGGAGAATTAACGGGCTCCATTGGACAACTTTTGGTTGATTTGGCCGATACAGCACGGTCGTAAAAGAAATATATGACAAAACGTCAAAGGAAACGATTTGTAACTTTAAAAAAATTTGAACAGCGTCCTGTGGGTGGTCACAAAGGGGTGACGAAGACTTATAGAAAAAATCCCGAACGATTTTATTGACTTTCGCTACGAAACGAAGTCCAAAATTATAAACCTTACGATGAAAATATACCCAGAATTTGTCAACAAAAGGACAACGGTTCAATCATTCATCGAGAATTATTTTATTCCCTTCCAAGTAATCTCCATCATAAGCAGTACACATATTCTAACGCTTCTGCCAATCTTTAAAACACTTTTCATAGACCGATTTTGGAATCGTCTTCAGCTCCTTCTACGTATTCTCTTTATCGCCTCAAAACGCTTTCTCCGAAGTAGTAACTTGAGTCATGAGGACATGAAAAAGTCAAACGGGATCATGACAGGTGAATACGGAGCTTGCACAACGGTATTAACGTTGTTTTTGGTCAAATAGTCGCGTACAAGATGAGATGTGTGAGCCGGTGCATTGTCGTGGTGAAGAAACCACGAGTTGTTTCTCCAGAATTCCGGCCTCTTACGACGAAAATTCTCCCTCAAACGCTTCAATACGCTCACATAATACTCATTATTTACTGTTAGGCCTGGCGGAAGGAATTCGGAGTGGACCACACCACGGCAATAAAAAAAACGGTCAACAAAATCTTGATTTTTGATCGACTTTGTCGTGGTTTTTTGGGTTTTGGCTCGTCTGAGAAGCGCCATTCCGATGAATGTTGGTTCGTTTCGATGTCATATTCATAGACCCATGTCTTGTCAACGGTAATAATGCCTTCGATAACATTTTGGCCCAAAGAAAGCATTTCTTTAGCGACTGCAACGCAATGCTGTTTCTGCAAAAAATTCAGCACTCTCGGCACAAGCCGCGCTTGAACTCGTCTCATGCCCAAAACATCGTGTATAACGCTCTGCCCCAATCCGATTGAGACACCAAGATCGGCTGTTATCTCCCTGATGCTCACACGATGATCTTCGAGCAAAATTATCTTAACTTTTTCGATGTTTTCGTCAGTCACAGAGGTGGATGGACGACCGGAACGAGGCAATGCATCAACCACAGTACGGCCCGCTTTAAAATCTTTGTACCACTCGTATGCTTGTGTTTTCGACATTGGCGAGTCCCCGTAGGCTACCGTTAATATTTTCAACGTTTCTGCACATGATATTTTGTTAGAAACACAAGATTTCAGGAACATTCTTTGCTCAACTAAATTCGACATAGCGAAATTCACAGAGTACACCAAACAATGACTTGTTTACAAAGCTATTCCGCACAAACTATCTGACACATTGCGCTTAAAATTGACATGTAAACATCTGACAGATGTATCAACCTAGAAAAAAAATTATTTTTAATATATCTCAAGGGTGGCTCGTTTAAATGAGAAATTTCTGGTCCTTTTCGATCAGAGAGTACATTCTTGCAAGGGTTGCCAGGAACAGAAACTGCTTCGCTCTAAGGTCCGTGAACCGATGCTAATCACGCACACACCAGCTGACGTATTCGATAAGGTTTCTGTCGATACCGTGGGGCCCCTCCCCACGACCCCACATGGAATTAAGCTTATATTGACCATACAGGACAGCTTGTCAAAAGTTGGCCTGGGTAAAGTTATACCAGATCTGAAGGCCACGACAATTGCCGAGGCCGTGGCGCGTCGTTTAATTAGTCAGTTTGGCGCTCCGCGGGCCATTCTCACCGATCGAGGAGCGTCGTTCACTAGTAATGTATTGAATGAACTGTCTCGAATTTTTCATATACCAGGTGTATGCATAAGTTTTTTCCGGTTTAACTAAGAAATGGCGCCAGCGAAAAGTACGCAGCGTATTAATTTGACACATACGTCATTTTGTTCGTCTGACATTAACCTACAAACACACACAAGTTGAGTCCGCCAAAAACTAGCGTCTTTGTTTTATCGTTCAGTGATCATGTCGAGTTTTGTGCCTGAAAAAGAACATTTGCGGCAAGCATTGCTTTTCTTATTTAATCAAAAGAAAAAGGCTGCTGAAAGTCAACGTTTGCTGGTAGAAACATATGGTGAACACGCTCCATCGATTAGAACATGTGAGACATGGTTTCGACAATTTAAAAGTGGTGATTTCAATGTGAAAGACAGTGAGCGCTCTGGTAGACCACAAAAATGCGAAGACGAGCAATTGCAGGAGTTATTGGATGATGACCCAACTCAAACTCAACGGCAATTAGCAGAAGCATTACATGTGTCACAAGAAACAATCAGCAGACGTTTACGAGTAATAGGGAAGATCAATAAACTCGGTAAATGGGTCCCACACGATTTGAATGAACGTCAAATAGAAAATCGCAAACTCACTCGCCGTCTCACACAGGAAAAGCAGTGAAAGACATCTTGAAATCGCTTGGATGGGATATCCTTCCGCACCCATTTAATCAAAAGAAAAAGGCTGCTGAAAGTCAACGTTTGCTGGTAGAAACATATGGTGAACACGCTCCATCGATTAGAACATGTGAGACATGGTTTCGACAATTTAAAAGTGGTGATTTCAATGTGAAAGACAGTGAGCGCTCTGGTAGACCACAAAAATGCGAAGACGAGCAATTGCAAGAGTTATTGGATGATGACCCAACTCAAACTCAACGGCAATTAGCAGAAGCATTACATGTGTCACAAGAAAAAATCAGCAGACGTTTACGAGTAATAGGGAAGATCAATAAACTCGGTAAATGGGTCCCACACGATTTGAATGAACGTCAAATAGAAAATCGCAAACTCACTCGCCGTCTCACACAGGAAAAGCAGTGAAAGACATCTTGAAATCGCTTGGATGGGATATCCTTCCGCACCCACCGTATTCGCCAGACCTGGCGCCATCTGACTATCACCTCTTCGCACCAATGGGGCACGCGCTCCCAGAGCAGCACTTCAGCAATTTCGAGAAAGTTGGAAAATGGCTCGACGAATGGTTTGCCGCAAAAGACAAGCAGTTTTTCTGGCATGGTATTCATAAGTTACCTGAAAGATGGGCGAAATGTGTCGAAGCCGATGGCCAATATTTTGAATAAAACAAAAATTAATTTCCCTTGAAAATTACGTGTTTTTTTTTTACCAAAAAACCGGAAAAAACTGTTGCATACACCTGGTATATATATGTATTCAGTACCCTCTTGCAGTATTCTTGCGCCATTATTTCAATAGTAACTTTTATATTGGGTCTGGGAAGAAGTTCGTGGCGTTTTTCCCGATAGATGTCATCAATTGCAAATAAATCAGGAAACACAGAGCACAGCGACACCACTAAACGCTCGTTGAAAAGGTGACACTTCGAGCGTTACTTTGAGTGTATAAACATCGAAATTGGTGCGGTGGTTAGAAAGTTGTTTGTGTTTGAAAATGGAGAAAAGTAATGAAAAATTGCGCCATCTTTTGCAATATTATTACCACAAAAGAAAGAACGCTGCGCAGGCTTGTGAAACAATTTGTGCTGTGTACGGTGAAAGTACTTTATCAAAATCTGCTGCACGGAAATTCGCGTTCTGGTCGATGTGAAAGATGAGTCACGCTCTGGTCGTCCAATCACTGAAAATGCTGATGAAATTCTTGAAAAAGTCCAGCAAGATAAGCATATTAGCAGTGTCGATATTGGTATGGAGCTAGGCATTGACCACAAAACTGTTTTGAACCATTTACACAAAGCTGGCTACAAAAAGAAGCTCGAAGTATGGGTTCCTCATGAGTTGAGCGCGAAAAACATGATAGACCGAATTAACATCTGCGATGCGCTGCTGAAACGTGATAAAATAGAGCCATTTCTGAAATATGTCATAACCGCTGATGAAAAATGGATCACGTACGACAATCGGAAGCGTCAAAGATTGTGGACAAGGGATGGTGAGCCGTCACAAGCGTTCGCAAAGCGAGGATTGACGACGAAAAAGATGATGCTGTGTGTGTGGTGGAACTGGAAGGGAATCGTCCACCATGAGCTACTTCCAGTTGGTCAGACCATTGATTCTCAACTTTACTGTGAACAACTAAAGAGATTACGCCAAGCAATTGAAAGAAAACGACCCGAATTGATTAGTAGGGAAAGTGTTGTGTTCCATCATGACAACGCCCGACCACACACTTCTTTGATGACCCGTCAAAAATTGCGAGAGCTTGGTTGGGAAGTTTTGATGCATCCACCGTATAGTCCAGACATAGCACCCTCTGGCTATCACTTAATACAAACTCTGCAGAACTCTTTCTATGGAATTAAGCTGCTTTCAAATGAAGCCTGTGAAAACCACTCGATTCAGTTTTTCAACCAGAAACCACAGAAGTTCTTCACCAATGGCATCATGGCTCTACCCGAAGAATGGCGATACATTGTCGATAATAATGGGGCATATTTGGTTTAAATAAATTCATTTTCACACTATAAGAAAACCAGTTGAATTTTACTAAAAAAACGCCACGAACTTTTTCCCAGACCCAATATATATCTCTTTCTTTTTGTTGTAAAAATCTAGTTTTAAGAATAAACTGAAAACTGTTTTTATTCCTACTAGTGTTTCTTCCTTCCTTCCTTTTTACCGTCTTATATTTTTATTTTGATTGTTATTATTATTATTATTGATATTATTATTACTATTATTATCAAAAAATCATTCATTTATATATCTATTATTATATAATGAAACTATTGTGCAGCATTCATAGAATAAACAATTCTTAAACTCGAAGCGCTGTAATTAAGTATGTACAAAAAAAAATAAAAATAAATTAGATTATTGCGATATCTTTTCTTTAAACGATTATATACAGAGTGGTCGATTTATCTGAAGACATTGAAATATTTCAAAAACTACGCATCGGATCAAAAAAAGTTCTCAATAAAATTTGTTTGCCTGGAAGGGGGTCATCCAATGATACCAAAGTCGACCCCTCACCCCTACCCCCTGGGGTGAGGGTGGGGGGACTTGAAAATCGTAAATGGGAACCCCCATTTTTTATTGCAGATTCGGATTCCCCATAAGAAAATAAGTAACTTTTATCTGAAACATTTTTTTTCGATTCGTGATAGATGGCGCTGTAATTGCAAGGGACCTGATTTTCGCGAATATCTCGAGAAATTATGTTTAATTATGTTTAATGTTTAATTTTTCAAAAAGCTATCCAGCGATACGAAACTCGATCCATCCTCCCCCCATCTTTACCCCTTGGGGTGGGGGTGGGGGCAACTTTAAAATCGTAAATGGGAACCCCTATTTTTTATTGCAGATTCGGATTCTCCATAAAAAATAAGTAACTTTTATCTGAAACATTTTTTTTCGATTCGTGATAGATGGCACTGTAATCGCAAGAAATTTGATTTTTGCGAATATTTCGAGAAATTACACATCGGAGCAAAAAAAGAAAAAAGACATGTTTCATTTTTCAAAAAGCTATTCAGCGATACGAAACTCGATCCACCCTCCCCCCATCCCTATCCCATTGTGGTGAAAATGGAAGTTGCTTCAAAATCGTGATTGGAAAACCCAATTTTTTCCTGGTTTTCCATGACAAAATCCATTGATTTGACTTTATTGTTGATATGAAATTTTCTCACACATGGCGCTGCAATCGAAAGCATGTATTCGTTTATCAATAAGTTAACAACTACTTTTAGCGTTACCTAGGAACAACGACGTGGACGTAGTAGTTTTTGTTCCCACCGGGGTGCTTGTTTTAGGTGAGTCCCCTTGCCTCTTACCATCGGGGTGCTTGTTTTACGTGAGCCCCCTTGCCTCTCACCATCGGGGTGCTTGTTTTACGTGAGTCCCCTTGCCTCTCACCATCGAGGTGCTTGTTTTAGGTGAGTCCCCTTGCCTCTCGCCATCGGGGTGCTTGTTTTAGGTGAGTCCCCTTGCCTTTCACCATCGGGGTGCTTGTTTTAGGTGAGTCCCCTTATTTCTCACTGTTCAATAAATTAGATTATATGTTCGAAATTGTGACCTTGAAGTTCCAGACACTTATTTATTCTTTCCTCGAATGATTGTACACAGGAGAGGAACATATTTGCGGGAATTTCAGCGCAAGCGTTTCTTATGCGCTGTATCATGTTTTCACGAGTTGTTGCTGCTTGTTGAAAAACCTTATCTTTTAGAAGACCCCACAGAAAAAAATCCGGCGATGTCAAATCTGGTGACCTAGCAGGCCAATTAATTGGGCCACCTCTGCCGATCTATCGGCCATTGAAATCACGGTTCAATACTTCCCGTGCTGTTATTGAGTAATGCGCTGGGCAACCGTCATGCTGAAACCACATAATTTGGCAAATGGGCAAAGCAACATCCTCAAGTAGAGGTTGTAGTTCATGTTCCAGGAAATTTCGATATTTGATTCCATTTAAAGTAACATCAATAAAATAAGGACCAATCAGTTTGTTACCTACAATTCCACACCAAACGTTAACCGACCAGGGACGTTGATGTTCAACTTATCAGTGGGGATTTTGCACACTCCAGTAATGCATGTTATGCCGATTAAAGGCACCATGGTTTGTGAATGTGGACTCATCTGAAAATAGTACATTAGCGAAGAAATTGGAATTTATTTGTATTTGTTATTTGTATTAAAGGCACCATGGTTTGTGAATGTGGACTCATCTGAAAATAGTACATTAGCGAAGAAATTAAAATTTATTTGTATTCGCTGAACTGCCCATTCACAAAATTCTACTCGCAGACGAAAACCATCGCCATGAAGTTCCTGATGCAGTGAAATGTGCTATGGGTGATACTTGTGACAATACAATATTCTGAGAATACTATCTCTAGAAATTCCGAAATCCCGATATAATTGCCGAGTGCTTACATGAGGGTTTTGTTAAACAGCTGCTAGCACATCAATTTCATTAGCTTCTCCTGTGACAGTGATTCTTCGTTTTCTTTTTTTAGGTTGTACACTACCGTCAGACATAAAGGATTGAACTTTGTAAAAAAAATAACGCGAGCGAACATTGTCTGGAAAACGCTAAGCATACAAGGCAACAGCATCGTCAACATTCCGCCTACATTCACCGAAAATCAGAATCATTTTAGTTTTTTCTTCTATGGTTGCAGAATTCATTTCGCACTCGTACTTCAGTTTAAGGAACGAAGGGTGAAGATAGTCAAGTGAATTGACAATGTTGGAGGTCTTTTCAGTTAAAATCGTTGATATTGACCTTGACGTGCCACTGTGACCGTATGGTGAACTACGGGCTTATAAAAGCCAGTGCAGCATTGTCAAAGATGACCATTTACGATTCCAGGGTGGGGGTGAGGGCGTCTCCTGTGCACAATCATTCGAGGAAAGAATAAATAAGTGTCTAGAAGTTCAAGGTCACAATTTCCAACATTTAATCTAATTTATTGAACAGTGAGAGGCAAGGGGACTCACCTAAAACAAGCAGCCCGGTGGAAACAAAAACTACTACGTCCACGTCGTTGTTCCTGAGTAACGCTAAAAGTAGTTGTTATCTTATTGATAAACGAATACATCCTTTCGATTGCAGCCCCATTTAAAAAAATTTCATATCAACAATAAAGTCAAATCAATGGATTTTGTCATGGAAAACCAGGAAAAAAATAGTGTTTTCCAATCACGATTTTGAAGCAACTTCCATTTTCACCACAATGGGGTAGGGATAGGGGGGGTGGATCGAGTTTCGTATCGCTGAATAGCTTTTTGAAAAATTAATCATGTGTTTTTTCTTTTTTCGATCCGATGTGTAATTTCTCGAGATGTTCGCAAAAATCAGGTCCCTTGCGATTACAGCGCCATCTATCACGAATCGAAAAAAAATGTTTTAGATAAAAGTTACTTATTTTCTTATGGGGAATCCGAATCTGCAATAAAAAATAGGGGTTCCCATTTACGATTTTCAAGTCCCCCCACCCTCACCCCAGGGGGTAGGGGTGAGGGGTCGACTTTGGTATCATTGGATGACCCCCTTCCAAGCGAACAAATTTTATTGAGAACTTTTTTTGATCCGATGCGTAGTTTTCGAAATATTTCAATGTCTCAGATAAATCGGCCACCCTGTATATATACATAGACCCCTCTACAGGTTACGGACCTGTTGTTTTCCTTCTTTCACTCTCTTTTTCTTCCTTTAAATAGTAGGAAGAGTCAAAAGGACCGACATTTCCATAAGTCGTGGGTCCACCGGCCCTTCTTGGAGGCTATCATCAGTCTGGCTGAGTTGGCTATTTGAAGAGGCGAAGGGGGGGGGGGGATGCGGGGACTTGGGCTACTTGTCAAATTTTCTTTACAGTTATAAGTATCATTGGTTTCCGTGGGAGGGAAAATTTGTGTGGTAGGTCGTGGGCGCGACGGTACGTTATATATAATCTCGCTAAACCGAATATCCAAAGGGGGTGGTTCGACCCGTTCGTAACTATAGGAAGATTCAATAGAAGGTGGCTGCTCGTTAACATTAACAATATTATTTCTCCGATGAAGAGGACTGCGATGGCGGAACCATACCTTGATTGTTCATCGTTTTGATTGGTGCGTTCGCTGAGTAAGGCGTTCCACTTCCTTCAAACTGATGTCGTAGGCCTCTTTTCCTGTGGTTCCTTTGATGATGATACTTAGAGTGGGTGCTCCTGCTATATCGATAACTTGCAGGGGCTGGTAGTTTATTATAGTGGGCATTACCTCTGTGACGTTTAGTGAGGTTAATGGTAAATACTTGCGATCAACATCTATTTTTGGGTTTCGGAGTCCAATAATTGTTACGTAATCGGTGCGTGCTATGCATCCGGATTTTTATTTTAGAATTCCTTTTCCTGATAATTCTATGGTAAGAGTTTCGTTGGCGCAGGTGAGGTTAACCTTTTCCGTTCCTGGGAGGGAAAATAACCATCCTTTCGTGTACTCGAGTTGCTTCCAATACGATGTTTGTTGTTTCATAATTCTGATATCGAAATCTCTATAGTCTTGAATGTTATCTTCCATTAATAATAACATCTCGCAGGTGGGCTTTATGGATATACTAAAAATGGGATATGATGGTATACAAATTCTGTCATAGCCAAGCTCTTGGCATTGAGTTAAATCGTCCCTTGTCATTGGTGCGTATTTGTCTTGAGTCCATGATATCGCTAAGTATGGAGTCTTAGGATTGAAACGTTTCGCGATTTCCGATGCTCTTATGCACTTTATTTGTCCCCTTTCGTGCCAGGTTTATGCGCGTATATTAGTTTGTCGCGGCGAAATCGCGTAGTTTATATTTTCTTTCGAGCGAGGTCGTTTCCTATACCACCGGGAAGATGATTTATGGCTCGAAACAGATTCGTGCTCTGGGCTGGATTGAAAGAGTTTTTTTGTTGAGTCTATTGTTTCAAAGGGTGTATGTGATTGATTCTATTTTTCGTTTTTGTTGAGAGACCTCAGTCTGGGTTTTATTGATTTGCATATGTCCGTGGTGGACGTACGATTCATTACCCTTTCATCATTGGTCTTCTTATTTTGGTGGGTAATTCTTTAATTAGGTTGTGCTTAAGGCACTTATTGAGTTTTTAGTGTTTTGAGGAATTAGGAAGGATTGGCCTCGGTTGATGGCGGTGGTATCGAATAACTAAGTTGCGATTTTACATCTGCGTACGGCTTCCTACTTCCGATCGGGATGGAATTTCTGATTCGTACGGCGATCTGGTATCGTACGTACGGAGCTTAACACTCAATTAATACAAAAAGAACTGCTACCGCGTCCTGCTTTCACGCGATCTTCTTACAGCTACGCATGCGGAATGAATTCCTGATATTTCGGTTTTTAGACTCGATTAGTTCGTATAACGATGAGGTATCGTGCATACGGAGCTTAAAACTCAATTAATACAAAAAAACTGTTATCGCGTCCTGTTTTAACACGATATTTTTAGGATTACGTATGCGGAATGAGTTCCGGGTTTTCTGGGTTTAGGCTCGATTATTCGTATGACAATGAGATATCGTACATACGGAGCTTAACGCTTAATTTGATTAATAGTGTGGGTGGTCGCGCTTACTTTTACGCGGGTTTTCTTAAGATTACGTATGTGTTATAAATTCCTGTATTTTTGGGATTTGCCTCTATTATGCATGCGTACGGTATACAAATGCACAAAGTCTGATAGCACATAAGGATGAAATACGATACCAAATAGTGGATAAAATGAAACCCGCATTCATAGCGTTATCAGAGACCAGAGTGACAGCTGAAATTGGTGACAGTGAAGTGTATATGCCGGGCTATGGTGCAGTCAGATGTGATGCGGAGAATAGGAATACAGGTGGTGCAATCTTATACATAAGAGATGATATTAAATATGATATGATACCAATAAATAAAATAGAATCAAACTGCTGGTGTGCTGGAATAGAGGTCAAGGACAAACATTATAAAGGAGTGATAGTAATTGTGTATCATTCGCCAAGTGCGTCGGATGCTGAGTTTATAAGACACATAGAAAACATAACTGAGGAACTAACAATAAAAGGAGACTGTTTGATAATAGGTGATTTTAATATAGATGTCACGGTAGAAACGTTCTACAAAAAGAGGTTGATAACAGAATGCTGAGTCTAGGAATGAAGCAATACGTTAATAAACCAACAAGAATAATGCAAGATAGTCGAACTACTATCGATTTATTATTTGCTAATAGGTGTGCACAAGTGCAGGTGGAACATGAGCCAAAGATAACGGATCATGCATGGATAAAAGTCATATTAGGTAACAGAAACGAAAGGAATGAGTATAGAGAATATAAAACAAGAAACTATAGTAAAATTGATGTGAAGGGATTTACACGGATGTTAAGCATTACCACAAGACAAGTTCAAGAGGTAGAAGTAAGCCAAAGAGCAAGGATGCTCGTTGATAACATAGTGGGTGCTCTAGATAGGTTTGCAGCCAGAAATATAGTGAAGATTCCAAGCGTATGGGAAGGAAAAAAATGGTATTCAGAAGACATAATAGTAGCTGCAAGAAGAAGAGATAAGGCATACGGAGTCGCAATTACTACTGGTTTGGAGGAGCATTGGCAGCAATTTAAAGTAGAAAGGATTGCAGTAGTTAAATTAATAAGAGAAAAGAAGAATGAATATTATGAAAAGATGATAGACGATAATAAGAAGGATCCGCCAAAAATGTGGAAAACGTTAAAAGAAGTAATTAAAGGAGAATCAATGGGTACTAGAGAAGTAGAGAATATAGATTTTGAGATATTGGATGACATGATGGGAGGTAGTATAGCTGATAAATTTAATGTGTTCTATGTGCAAAGTGTAAAGAATATAGTTAATTCAATACAACGGGATACGTCTGGAAGTCCAAACCGAAGAAGAATTATAACAGGGATAAGGATGAACAATAAAAGTATAATGGAAAACATCAATCATATTGAAATAAAGGATCTGGAGAAGATAGTGATGGGACTCCCGAAAAAGAAGGGAACGGAAGAAGGAAATCAAGTGATATACTAAAAATAGCATTCAGTGCAATAAAAGAGGAATTTGTGGAAATAATAAATGAATCACTACGGGAGGGATGTTGTCCGGACAGCTGGAAAACTTCTACAATTATACCGATCCCAAAAATAAACAAAGCCATAAAAGCAAGTCATTACAGACCAATTAATATGTTGCCATTATACGAAAAGGTGCTCGAATTAGTAGTAAAAAATCAAATTGAAAAATATTTAGAAACCAATGACATCATAACGGAGCATCAGTCAGGATTTAGAAAGCAATATTCGTGTGAAACGGCGATTCAAACTGTTGTAAATGAATGGAAAGTGTACATTAGTGAAGGAAAAATAGTAGGAGTAATATTCATGGATTTAAAACGAGCGTTTGAGACAATCGACAGGGATATATTATTAGACAAATTATACCAATATGGAATTAGAGACAGGGTATTAGATTGGTTCAGAACGTACTTAAGAAATAGAACACAGCAAGTTCGATTCAATGATAAATGGTCTGAAGTTATTCCCAACGAATATGGGGTACCGCAGGGGTCAGTACTAGAGCCGTTGCTGTTTATTATATATATAAATGATATGGTTAATTTGTGCCTAGAGGAATGTGCAATAAAAATGTTTGCTGATGACACAGTGATATATGTACCTGGAAAAAGCAGCGCGGAAGTGGAGAGAAAGATGAATATGTTATTGAGTATAGTAGAAAAGTGGATGGAAAGAAATAAATTAAAAATGAATGTAGAGAAAACAAAATATATGATTGTCAGCAGTGTAAGGAAAATCGTGAGTAGGAATATTGTACTGAAGTGTTTGGATGGAACGAAACTTGAGAGAGTAGAGCCAATAAAATATTTGGGTATCATTATTGATGACAAGCTACGATTCAAAGACCACTGTGAGTATATGTTTAAAAAAATAGGGAAAAAAACAAGCTTTCTAAACAGAATGGGGAATTATGTATCTGCGTATACACGATGTGTGATATATAAAGCAATCATAGCACCTCACTTTGAATATTGTGCAACACTGTTAGTAGCTATGGGTGAAACAGAGTTGAAGAAACTGCAGATCGCGCAGAACAGAGCAATGAGGGTTATATTACAATGCAACCGCTATAAGTAGTATGTGTACACCTTTGCTCCATCCCACTCCTATCCCCACTCCTTCCCCCACCACGCGGCTACCCCCACCACCCCACTTTTCCACCGCCGCGCTACCCACTCTGCTTGACCAGTGTCGGTAACATGGAGATGGTAAAGTGAGGTGGTGTGGGTACCTTGGTGAACAAGGAAGAGTAGAGATAAGAGTAGGATAGAGCAAAGGTGTACACATACTTGGAATAAAATTTTCAACTCACCCTTGTGTTGGCGGCATCCGCGACGACTCTCCAGGGTGACGGGCACAATATTCAGTCCAGGACACACACATATGCACTCTCTCTCTCTCTCTCTCTCTCTCTCTCTCTCTCTCTCTCTCTCTCTCTCTCTCTCTCTCTCTCTCTCTCTCTCTCTCTCTCTCTCTCTCTCTCTCTCTCTCTCTCTCTCTCTCTCTCACTCTCTCTCTCTCTCTCTCACTCACTCACTCACTCACTCACTCACTTACTCACTCACTCAGTCACGCACGCACACGCTCACCCACGCATCAAAAGCCGCAGCTACGCGCTCTGGTAATACGAATTACCCGCACCCATGGAGCGTGGGCATCGGCAGGGGTAGGCATACGTACCCCGATCAGCGTATCGTTACCGCGCGTTACATCGATCCGATCTAGATATCCGTCCTCGTCAATTAAATGATCGAGGCCGAATATCGTACACTTCACGAGCAACACAGGTAACTCGCTAATCAGTGGCTCGGGGTGATATAGTTGCTGCCAATCGACGTATACCGATTCATCGATATCGACAAGCAGCACCTCGCAGCACCCGTCATCGTCCATGTTTACGATCTCACCGCGCAGAGCCCTTTGATGCCGCACAACGACACATGAGTCTCCCGCACACAACTCCTCAAATTTAAAAACACTCCTGTCTACAAATCCGTCAATATATAACCGCTCCAAATCGTCCTCTAACCTTAGCCACGCAGCACACATTAATTCAGTGCGCAGGAATATCGTGTTATCCCACGCACCACAAACCACCCGAAACACAAAAGCCGCGGCTAGCGCGAAGTTATCGTACCGCGGATACATTTTTTTCTATTTAAACTCGCGACGTGCACTGCTAAAGACAGACTGAATGCTCCGGATGAGGCTGGCAGTGATCACAGTGTTTGAAGATAACAAACCCCCCTCTGAGTCATAACTAGGTGTGCAGCGCTTTGAATGCAATGTCAGCAGTTTTGCACGTGTGTACCGCTTTGCGCTGTGCTTCTCGTGAAGCGAATGCTCTGCAGTAAAAGACGCAGAATATGATACCGTGCCGCGAGAGACCTGGATTATAATTTATATATAATTATAAAAGAAGAGACACAGTAAACCGATGTATTTGTTTTTAATTAATCAATATTTTATTTAAATCACTTTACAGATATTTACCGTCGTATGCAACATCCCTGCAAACACGGTAATCTTCGCTCGGAGACTTTTCTGCCGTTAAATTTATTTTTATCACTGTCTGATCGTCGAGAGGCAAAAGCATTGTAATATTCACGCACTAATCTGTCGTTTTTCGTTACATTATCGCTAAAGAGATTATTAAATCGCGACATGGTGAAGCCGCACGACATAAGGTGTAGGAATACGATGCAAAATTGTCCACACACATCCGACGTATTACTCTGTAGCTGCTTGAGGCCGTACCGATAGAACTTGCAGTTTCTTCGTAGTCGGGCAAGATGTTGCGGTATAACCGGTGGTAGCCCGTAGCTATCAAAGTACATTCCTTTTCCATGATGGTTAACGTACATGGCGATCCAATGCTCTCCAGGTCCGTCGTGGTTATCCGTGTTAACTACGAGTCCGGCTGGTAACGACCATACACGAGGAATTCTGTCAGCCGGGTATACGCCAACGGTTGAAAGTGGTAGATACTGCAGACTCTCGTAGATTTGTCTAGTGTTCATGCTAAACACATAGTCAATGATTAAATGATGACCGATACGCTTTGAAAGACGTATATATATGCAAAATTTATTTCACAGCGTCGTCGATCGTGTCACGACCACATGATGAAGATTTCTCCTCTTTTTTATTCTCTTCCTCTTCGTCTGCTGACCAAACATCCATGTATGATTCTCCTTTAAATGGATGCTCGCGAAGCCAATTTTTTATTTGGAAAGCCTGGCGCATTGCACAGTGCGAAGACGCTGTATCGTTTATCATAGCGTGTCTGAAGCATTTTCGCAAAGATTTCGGCATAAATGTGTACGATGGGGCGCCCTCCTCATCCTCCAGGTTGGAAATTTCACGACTCGTGATATCGCAAAGAAGTATCCTTCTCGTGACCGCGCGTATAGATGCGTCTTGATTTTCGCGAAATTTCACGCAAGTTAGCGTATACCTGTTTACAGCTCACATCGCCCTCGTACCACTCCATACCGTGAAAATATTTCGAGAGAAAATTATTCTGGCTTCTCGATTGCTGTGGTAATTCGGCAAAGTGACACGGCGGTGCAACGATCCAATGAGCAGAGTACGGTCTATCCACTGCTACCACGGCAATTTCTTTCGGAATAAATTCCGAGTCTTTACCACGCATTCCCTGTATATCCACGACGATATCCATTTTCACGTCTAATCCGTACAGATGACCGAGTTCGAATGATTAGTTACTCGCGGACACGCTTCTACGTGTCTTTACACGAAATAATTTTATGCCGACATCAGCACATTTTTCGCTTATCCGGTAAAATCCACCATTACCTGCCGAGAGGCATCAATTTCAAGGACATTATCATATTCCGCGTAGACTACACAATTTATCGTTGAAGCAAGCGCATCCTCAAATCGTACCTCTATTCTCACACTACCGTGCTTTATTAAATTCCAATGTGTATTGCTGTTCGCCGAAAGATCGGGTGTCAAATCAAAAGCAAACAGACAGTATCCATCGCGATAATTATCGCGATCGATCGAATTACCGTCGTTCAAGAAATGTATTCCAGTTCCCGAAAACAACGTTTGAAAAGCATTCACATATAGATGATTTTTCGTGAAATCAGGTTGTAACGGTTTCGAAGGTATTTGAGCACCATCTACATACAACGTGAGATAATTTATCTTGTAATTTTGGAAATTGAACGGATTCATACTGAAGTCACCGTTAAACGCTTTGTTATCGACAAAACCGATAATTATACGTTTCGGCAACTGACCTAACACGATATTATCGATAGTCTCTCCATGAACACCCGAGTGTATTGAAACGGCTTTTACCTCGACTCTCGTAAGAGGATATTTAGCCGTAGATTTTGCCAGAGTTCTAGCATGCGAGAGCAGCACACCAGGAGCTATTTTTGTTCTAAGAACGAGAAGCGATGCCTCGAAAATCTTTAAGCCGCATTGACCATTCTTTGTATCCCCCACAAGACAAAATCAATCTCTAGACCGAACCAGCTGTAGGCGCATCTCGACACCGTTTAATAGGAACCGCTCCTGATTGAATATATCGCAATGCAGATGACCGAGCAAGTCTACAGTTTTTTCGACATTTAAAAATTGTTTTTTCTTCACAAGACCCGTATTTTCCGATGTTATATCATCCATTTTTCCAGGTGTATCGTCGTACCAGAGAACGCTCGTGAGATGCGAATTTTTTGCTGCTGGACCGTAATTCAAAAGTGTTTCTATGTACGCTCAATAAGCGTAGGCATTATTTGGAGGTGAAACTAATTTTTGATTCAGGTATACATCCTCCTGATTAAACATAGAATGCAAGAGATTGTTTACAGGGCCGGCACTTACTTTCGACGATGTGCCCGCGGCAATTTCCGTAATGGTAGGAGATGTTATTTTCACTCTCAGACTAAGCATAGTATGCGCGAGATCGATATACTCATCACCCTGTCCAGGAATAACAAAATCAATCGGTGAATCATCTGTTAGCGATGATATTGGTTTGTAATACACCCAATTGGAGCCTTCGATAGTAGTTTGCGTCGGTGGGAGTGAAAATAATTCAAGTTCCGATTTAAGACACTCGCACGAGTGCGCATGTAGAAAAGCCATCTTGTTTCAGCTATCCAAAAATATCTGCAACTGTTCGTTGACGAGTCTTCTTCTTCTTATTGTTCTTATTATTTTTCTTCTTCTTTATTGTTTTTCTCTTTATTATACTTTTATTTTTACGAGAGATACGTCGTGGTTTACGTTCGTTCGATGAATGAGGAGTACGTGAAATTTTGCGCTTTTTATAACCAGGCCCCCGCATGAGAGTGTCAATTTTTTCAGAGGCTTTGCGTTTGAGATTACTGCCTGATTCTCGCGCTCTCTCGCGAATAGCATCTTTCACAGCTATATTTCTATCGAGGATATCACCGGCTACGTTTACACCAGCGCGCAACGCCTCTTTTCCAACTGCTTTAGCGCCCTTCTTTAAAAGTGGTAACACTCGACGAAACAGGCCCCCGAGAAAGCTACCGATACCGTGTCCTCGCTGATTAGGTGTTCCGATATAAACATGGCTGATACCACCGTACCCGCGACGGCCCCATCCGTGCTGCACACTGTCAATATCATCCATAGTGTTGTAATCAATCGTGGGACCTTTTGAAATGTAGTGTCACAGTCAACGTTCCCTGCTCGAATGGTATAGGATCCCCAAATTCGTCTCTTATATCGATCTCGATAGTGTGTAAATTATTGCGCAAGAGAGGTATATATCGTGGCGTTGAAAACGATTTAATTTTTATCGAACCATACGGACAGTCATCAGTATCAATGGGAACAACTCGTAAGAGGGGTGTTTGTACATCGCCTGTAATATAGCTCTCGCAGATATCTGTGTATAAAAACATGCTGCCCGGTATAGCACCGGTGAGAGATGCAGGCCTCGACCCTGTGTATTCGCAATGCGGTTCTATCATTACGGGCCTACAAGCCTCTTCCGAGAATCCTAGTAGCCTTGCGATAGCGGGCGATACGCGAAAGTCGTGGTAACGTAGATCGTCGCATACGCGTGCCACTTCGACCTGCCCGCTCGGAAGCGATTTAAAGCGCAAATGATCGGCCACGTGAGGTAGCTGATTTATACTCTCCAAAAGAGTGTCTATAGAGCGATATACACCAGGTGCTACTTGGTCTCTATCAGCGCTCCTCCATGTTAAAAGATTTAAACCCGATAGATCATAATCACCATCCTCAAAAGTTACGAGATTTTCTACAGTAGGAACATGTAAAAGAGTCATCGGATAAGCAATTTCCACAAGAGAAACAGCCCATTCTCCGTGCAGGCGTATCTGACGCGGTAGTTTTGTAATAAATTTCGTCGTCGTATTATCCGGAAAATACTGCATACTACTGTTGCTCGGTAGTACGACAAAGAAAGAGCTATCCTTGGAGCTCATATTTACCAAGGACGATGATCCCGAGCGTTCTTCTTCTTCTTCTTTGTCCTCTTCTTCTCTTTCGTCTTCTCAGATGACGGAGGCACTCGTACTCGTGATAATTCTGCTTCGTAGAAAATACCGTCGATAGTCTCGTTATTCAGATCGTGTAAAATATACACGAATGGCTCTCGATTCACCGATATTCGTTGAATCTTGAATACTTCGTTACTCCATCCACGCTCATATCCTTTCACGAAAGCTGCTTTAGCTGTACTAATACGTACCAAGTCACCGACGCTGTATTTAGGCTTTTTAATTTTTTTCGCGTTACGCTCGTAACGCCGTGCTAAATTGTCTCGGGCTATAGAGGCATTTTCGAGGGTTACTTCGCTCGGAGGAATACGCGTTCCGCTGTGTCTAGTGTGATTATAAGCATATAAAAAATTTTGTAAAACATCGATGTAACGCTTATTTCGCGTGTATGTAAAGTAGCGCCACATTCGCTCTTTTATTGTTCGATTAAAGCGTTCGACAATCGAGGCTTTTATATCAGGGTTACGAGCAGCGCGAAAATCGATATTCTTTTTCTTGAGAATTTGCTGAAACGGTGCGCCGATAAATTCTTTGCCTCGATCAGTTTGCAATTGTTGCGGGCGACGATTGTTACTGCGCGCGAGTATGCGTGTGAGACCGCGGGCCACGTTTGCGCTCGTTTTGTCACGCAAAGCCTCGACCCACGCGTATTTGCTCAACACATCAATAACAACAAGCAGATACGCGTACCCATCGTTGTACGTGGCTATCGAGCGAAGATCAGCTAAATCAGCCTCTCATACATCGTCTATATTACTCACACTGTACGTACGACGGGGAAATCGTCGTCGTACGAGGCGATGCATGTTATATGGATCCTGTGTCTCGAGCCATGGTAAAACATTTTTTCGCGCTACTCTACGATCCACCTGGGCCAAATTTTTTGCTCGAGAATAGGAAGCAGGATGAGCGGTGTCATAATGGATTTTTTGAAGAATTTTCATAATTTTAGCGATGACCAGTTAAATGGATTCTTTTTCTTTTTTTTTTTCTAACTGTGTGGGTGGTCGATATTCTACTTGTGCGAAGTTTTGCAATTGTTCGTCCTCTTCTTCATTCCCCTCCTCTCCCTCGATGATGTCGTTTTCAGCCGTGAGCATTAAATCTCTGTTTGAATTTGCGATCTCGGCCTCGTCGTCGTTGTTGTTGTTGCTACCGTTGCTGCTGTTGCTGCTGCTACTATCGTTTTCGCGCGGTAAAATAAGACGCCGCTGTGGTGTCGAGGATGATGTAGGTGTAGGCTCGTGTAGTAACGCCGGATTACCGATAAATTCACGCGGCATCTGTATCGCTCGCAGGAGTTTGGCAAAGTGAGATCGTCCGATAGGTTTCTCGCGTTTTCTAGCTCGCATAGCATCGTTAACAAGATCAACGATATTGGAATTTGAAATTCTTCTGCCGTCTATGGAAACAACGCCGTTACGATCCCATGTCATTTTTTTACCAACGGCGCTGCGATGCAAATTGCAAAGCAACGATATTGCTTTAGATTAAAATTTTTTTGGTACGCTATCGATAATAAGTGTGTCATTGAGCCGCGATTTAACTTTGTTCATTAAAACGTCGTCGGATTTATTCTCGTGGCTATCGAGTATTGCTACTTTTCGTTTTGATGAAATATTCGGTACGGCATTATCGTACTCGACCATATGAAGATAACGCTGTAAAACCTGTTGGTACGCTATCCACTTCTCTCTCTCACTCTTGTACGAGTGAGAGTTTAGAATTTCACTCAGCTCAGAGTCGAGGCGCGATAATGGCGTACCGGTAGTCTGTACGGAAGGCAACGGGTCTGCGCTAGTAGTAGTAGTAGTAGTAGCAGCAGCAGCAGTAGTGGCGAGTCCAGCGAGACGATGTATGTTATCATGAGGAATAAGTACCATCTTTCTGGCATATTCCATGTCTCGCGTAGGCCAAGACAGGCGCAAGAAGCCACTTGAGAAATCCGACACAGTGCTCGACGATGATCTTCCTCTTACCACTCCAATTTCCCCTTTTGGCGGCTAGTCGTCGAAGAATTGTCGCGTGCCTCCGAAGATGATTCTTTTGCACGTTGTTTAGACTCACGTTTCCCTGTAAAACGTTTAAAGCACACTCGCATATACAGCGTACAAGCGCTACATCTGCTTTGCGCAAAATTGCACGTCGTTGCTCTTGCTTCAGATAACACAACGCTTGCAATATAATTATCTGCTTTTTATCGAGAGGTCCGCGCAACGCCATTACAAGCGCATTACTGGTACATCGCGCGACGCATCGCGAACTTTTATTGCTTTTTGAGGTACGTAAACGTAATGGTATTGGTCATCGGGAAATATACAGGCGCGAAATCGACAATTATCAGGCGTCGATTGTTTCAAGTCGAATAATAGATAGCCGTGCGGTGCGGCTGTTGCATCGAAATATACTTCCTGCAAAAATCGCGGATTCTCGGGACATACCTGGCGGGCTAGGTGCTGAATTTGCGCGCGATCTCGCGGATTTTTGAAGGCAATGATATAATTAGCGTTTAAGGAGATATCGCGCTGCCCGTGACCCTGATGGAAGAGATTTTGCGTGATGAAAATGACACTAAGATTTTTATGATGGCTACCTTTGGTGAAAAGATCGACCACAGTATTGTTGGATGCCTCGCGCATCAGGTCGTCAATGACCACAAGTTTAGGTCTTGCGTCATTTGAGTAGTCTACTGCTTGCGGTAAACCCTCGCGAAATTCGATTTTATCACCGTACTCTGAATACCCGGACTGCCACTCTGAGTAATAAAAAAGTATACGCTCGAACGGGACATCCGTCATTTCGCGCATGTATTTAAAGAATTTTTTTACAAAATATGTTTTACCACATCCCGTAGGACCGCTTATCACAGCTGTCCACGGATGTTTCCAACGTGTATCCATATTGACGAGTGTCTATCAAAATCAATCAGCAGACTCTTAAATAAGCTTATACCGCGGCTGCGGCTGCGGCGGCGGCGGCGGCGACCCCGCGGCATCAGCTATTTTCGCGGCCTTAAAGAGCTGATAAGACGCGGCGCGCCTGCACTAGCTGATGAGGCGCGGGCCCGCGGTATAAGCTGGTGTTTACGCTGTATGTAAATTAAATAACGATAATTTTTATATTTCTCACAAATAAAGCAATATTTTTATTTCACTATGCATACATCTCTATATACAAATTTTACGAATCATCAAATTCTAAACAGCAATATTATATCCACGGATGTAGCACGAGAAAGTCAGAACAAAAGGAAACACTCGATAAGAAAGACGGGACAAAAGAAATCAACGATGAGAAAGTCAGAACAAAAGGGAACGGTAGAGAGATAGCAGCTACTGCTACGAATAGCAGCACAAAAAGAACGATCCGATAACGGTTTTATACATAATAAATCAATTTTTTTCAATGTATTGTACACAGTAAATATGTTACATGAAATTAGACAAAAAGATTATTTTTAAATATCGCGAATTCAACCATAAATCTATATACTTTTTTGCGTTATACTAATTAGCGTATTTCACAATAGCCATACGGTACAGTAGAGTACAGCCCGTGCCGTTTTCGCTTCGTGTTAACAGGTTCGCATGATTTCGTTTCTTTACGCGTTACTACATGATGAAATTCCGTACGTCGAATAGCGTCGAATTTTAAAATAATAGGTACGCTCCTTGCTCCTGTCACGAAATCCTAATGCGATATAATTTACGTGACGGCTATTCGCAAAGTTTAGCGTGATACCCTTCACTTTACATTTTTCAATAATCGTACCGTCGGGTTTACGAACAAGGTATGCGTAAAATTTTGGTCCACCCGAAACGAACGAAGTTATATAACTACCAGGCCCGTATTCACTTAATTCATCCGTAAGATCTCCTAGAAATTGACCGATTGGCGGCTCATACTCGTTACCACCGGAATGGCTCACGTAAATACAGGAGTCCGTATCGCAGTACAATATTCGTCGCCCGAGCCCCTCAAGATAACTGTATAATTTTAGGCGTGCCTGTGCCGTCGTGTATGCTGCAATCACGGCGTTTGATGTCGGTGATGGTTGGATAGCATCGCGGTTGCTCACATAGTTTACATACATAATCTTGTGATTAACCGGTAGCATCCCCGTCACCTCAATCTCCGGACTCGTTAATAAATTCATTAGCTCCGCGCGCGTGAAAACGATAACGGTTTTCGTGAGATTCTCTCGTTGACCAAACTTTCCCCAGAATGAATTAAGAGCCAATTTCGCTAGTGAACGTAAACCCGGATTTGGCTGCAAAGCACTTCGCTCGAGATATACACCCTCAGACTCCTTGTACAATGCTATAAAACGCTCTATTGCTTCCTCGTCATCGTTACACTCTGTTGGCGGACCACTCGCCTCCTGTTTTATTTTTAGGAATGTATCGATGTATTCGGCAAAATGACCGCCTCGTCGCGTTGTCGAGTCATACTGCGTAACAACGTATTGCCAAATTTCATAGATACGCGTCACTTTATATCCGAGCGACACAGCTTTTCTCAGTTCGTCCACGACCCATGTGCCGTCAAACGCTCGCTCAGTCGTGTCATCGTGTGTACAAACCTTGGATGTGTCCACATCTGTACAGCACGTTCTACACAGGGGGAACAGTAGTTTCCCATGCATGCGAACAGGCAGTACGGGTATATACAAATCGCGCGGTGCCAGCACGGTACACTTCACGAGACCCTCGACGACACTTAGATCGTTTTCAAGTCCTACGAGTTCTCGACACTCGTCACCTACGTACAATTTCGGGTGTCCAACGGGATATTTTCCATTCTTACATACCCACGGATACAGCGAGCAAACATCCACATAGCGTAGCTGCACCTCATTCGCGACGTCGTACAAGCTTACAAAATTTTCCGTTCAACCGCCAGAGAATGCATCGCGTGGTTCGAGAGGCGCCTGCTTGACCATGGCATGATTTTTCACGTATATCGACATTTCCTCGTTATTCTCGAGTAATCTGTCAAAATCGCATTCCCATATTTCGGTTAGAGTGTACCCTTTCGATCTGATTCGCCCGGAAATAAGAATGGTACGCTCGTATCGCTCATCCATCGTATCGCCGAATTTAGTTCGAGCATCTCTATTCACGCGATAACATCGCAAACAACCGTGCCAAAAGCAGCCATGAAATTGAAGAACGTGATGGACCCCCGCATCCACGTAGTAGCCGTCCACGGCCGGTAGGCCGGCCGGAGGGCGATACTGTCTCGTGCGTCCAGCATGAGCCATAACGCAGATGAGCTCACGCTCGAGCCATACGAGCCATACGACGGCCTTGCGCGATTGCTTATCGCCCCAGCGATATCCTCCTGGTAGTAACACCGCAATGCGATCTTTCTGTAGAAAATTCTTTCGAAATACTCTCATACATGCTGATGCTATCGTGCATGCTTCTGTAAAGGGGCACACGCTCCCACAACGTATAAGTAACTCTCGAAAAGCTAAACACGCTCGTCTCAAAACCGTAACATCTGTACGACAATATTGCACAAATTGCGTCGCAAAATCAAATTTATAATCTACGCGACTCGATTCTTCCTCATACCATTTTAAAAAGCGCTCCCGATCCACTGAGAACATGGTATTGGGTGAGTAAAAATGCAAAGCCGGCAGAGGACCTGAGTAATTCTGATATTCCGGTGTGTTGAATAAATGGGGAAATGTACCTTTTGCCACCTCATCAGCGAAACCAAAGGCCTTAGGTAAAGCGCTAAGAGCCATGGGTAAATAGTTTAGACTATCGAGAAAAACGACATCGCCAATTTTCATCGAGACAATCTTCGTACCATTCATAATCAGAGAGGGCAGCTGTGTTTTTTGCACCTCGATTAAATACCGTAGAATAAATTGTGCGTCGAAAAAAGCATTATGGGCGATGCAGATGGTCGTTTTAAATTTTTGCGATAATGCCAATTTTACGAGATCCCCAACAGGATCTTCGATAAACACGAATTCACGTTTACCACAGTTAGCACAATCGGTCTCTATATCTCTGATATCCAGACATGCCATACATACGCATTGTGCGACACATAAATTCGGCTCGTGAATTCGTGTCGATTTATCATCATGCAATTGCTCGTGTTGCTGCGTCTCAAAATCATAAAATAAAAATCTCGTGGAAGACTTGTCTTTTTTCTTCTCCTTTTGCGCATCTGATTTCTTAAGAGGTGCTATAAAACATGCATGCGTAGTCGGCCGCGTTTGTTTGCATGTAGTACAAAACGATATACCACATACATGCATCTTTTTATCTGTGGTTTTAATCATACGCGAGCAGCCTCTACAGATTTTCAATGCGTTACAGACGCTGTACCGTCTATATTTACGAGACGTGATACCCGCGAATCCCTCACTCTTGTGATGAGCGAGGCAAAAAGCACCAAAGAACGAACGATTACAGTCTGCGCAATACTCAGGCTGAGAGTCTCTATTACCGTTGCAATAAGTGGATTTACACCGAGCACATTGATAGCTACATCGATGCTCGAGTACTCGAATATACTTGGAATTACATTGCGTGCAGAACCCCCGACTACCTAGCGCACCGGCGAGATTTAATATCGATTGATAGTGATGAGAACGCTCGTAATAGAGAATAAAGAGTGTATGATTAATTTTACCTGTTGCAGTGAGTACGTATTTTCGCCCATCGTACAGAGCCGGAACGCGTTTTCCGAAGGTGAGAAATTCATAAACAACAATCGCTATACCCTCGTGAACCAAGTAATCCTGTATGAGCTGAATTTCGCGCGCACCACACCCCCTAGACGGTGTCGTTACCCCTGCATTACGTGTGAGCTCTATCGCCGCTGTATATTGCGCACCTCGAAGCCCGTTCCGAATTTGACACCATCGTCTGTGTAGCACACCCGCACGTATTTGACCGCGTTCGGCATGCGCTCGGGCAGTGACAAGGGATCGTTGTAGACACAAATTATCGCGATTACTCATGCGTAAAATTGACTTTTTTGCTATAGACTCTCGTGTAAGCCTAGTGCCCACACCAGCTCCTTCGACGCCTCGTACTATACATGTCGTTATTCTACATGTACCAGCGTCTATTCGAAATTCGCGCGCGCTCTGAGCTACACTATTAATTAGTCGCGATATATCGTCGGGAACGATGTCACGAGCTGGTCGAAATGATAACCATACAGGTCCTTGCGCAAAAGACGGTACGCTCAGAGTCATACCCACATAATCATGTCCTTCGCACGATTCTGTAAGACGTGTGAGAACATCTCGTACACCTCCCTCGAACCATGTCAGATGATCGATACCGACCGGTGGCTGACGAAAATAAAAATCTGTCTCTCGACCCTGCATCCTAAAGCGTGAAAAATAACGTCTCTGCTCGTTGTCGATACCGAAACGTTCACCAGGAGGCAAAATATCACCACCCCGTGCAGCAGTCCTTCCATCGCCAGTCTGTCCACCTGCAGGCATAATTAAACCATTTATTAGAATTTTTATTTAATTTACTTTAAATTTTTGTTTGTCGCTGGCTATATACTATGCATATAATTCGTGTAACGTAAGAATTACAAACTTATATTTGCTTCTAGTCCTCGAATCCGTCGACTGCACCCGGGAACCGCCGACGCATTTCGTAAACCAACTCGATTGTCGGCGGTCTCGGCACAGTGAATCGTGCAAAGCGAAAAACGTTTGGGTCCGTCTCGTACCCAGCTTTTTCATTTTACTATTATTATCCGCGTAATTTTTTTATTTTTGTCAGCGTAGTTGTATTATTAAAAGCCTACGTGAATCTACAGGGTCCTCCTCCTCCTCGTCGTCATCGTCTACGTCTTGCTCCTGCTCCTCCTCCTCCTACTCCTCTCCTTCTTCTTCTTCTTCTTCTCCTTCTTCCTCCTCCTCCTCCTCTTCTTCTTCTTCTTCTTCTTCTTCTTCCTCGCTGTCTGTATTGCTGTTGGCATCATCGTTTGAACTGTATTGTCGCGATGGGCCTGCGACGGATTCATCTGGTTCTCTCGAGGGGCCTGCCATGAAAAGACCGTTTGTAGGTTTATAACCGCAGAATGGCTGGGTAAAATTTATCCAGCGATTCCCTACGGTGCTGTCGCCATCGTTGTCCCTGCTATGATCATCTGAATCGGTTCTACCCTCCTCATCGAAATCATAGGTGTCGGATCCCATTTCTGCGTCTTCATACCGTCGAACTATATAAAAATCTTATGAAATAAAGGAAATAAAATAAAATAATTAGCGCTGTATATTACTTACGTCTTTCATTGAGTATGGGTTGCAGAGCAGTCTCATTCAGCCAACCTCGTCGACGAATAACACGCACCACCGAATCAATAATTATTTGATTAATAAACAATCCAATATTATATGCGTCAACTAAATCGCGTTGATGACACTCGCACAGCATACCGCGAATTTTACGAACAACCGCCTGTGTCGGAAGTTCCCATAGGGTGATCTGTAAATTTCTTCTACCCCAGCGCGAACGCAACGACGGTCTACGCTTCAATATAAACTCTATCAATATTCTTATCAAGAGCGCTTTACCACTCTGACCATGATTGTGCTTTTAGAGTAGTAGTACTAGTAGTAGTAGTAACCACAGTAAATCAGACAATTAACTAGAGAATTTTCTAAGCGGCTCACTTTTATATATATTCCTTTAACAAGCTCTCTCTCTCTCTCTCTCTCTCTGCATATACTGCAACGATGTAATGAATACGACTAACCAAGAAGATGGCCGCACGCGATCGCTTTACAAAAGCAAGACCTAGGGAAATATTTGGCGATGGTGATGTACTTAGTTATCGAGTTTCGCTGATGAAAGTCATATTGTTTTCATCTAATTTCAAGGCACTCGGCCATGAGGAAAATTATCAAATTTCACCGACGAATATTATTTAGTTTTCATGGTACATATTATCTGTATGTCAATGTGTGCGTGTGCGCATAAGTGTGCGCGAGTATGCAAAAGTTTTGGGATATATCTGCTGCTGTTACTAGGCTGTTGAGGAGAATGCGACAAATATCAAAGGATATTGGCTAGCAATTTTCAGGCGTACGATTTGCAGTATCAAAAGAAGAGGCAATGCAGTTAGGTGGTGGGGGAAATCTGTATAAAACGGAGTATGAACACCACCGACGATTCATTCGAAAAGTTACAGTCTACACGAAAGCAATAAAAATGGCAAATAACGGTGCTAAGCCTCATGCGATATCGCTGTATATAGTGAACCTCGTTATGTACGGTTTAAATAAATCATTTGGTAAAATAATCGTAGCCGGGTTCGAGTTGAACTCTACGTGTACGCTTACACCGGTGGTGAAAATATTGTCGAATACTTTTACCGGAATTACACTCGGTGCGGACGAGTGACGAGTGTTTAAAAGTGATTTTTCTCGCGTACAACAATATTTCGAAGCTCATGGGACTGATGCCGAGAAAATGTGTAATACCCGCATAGAGCACACAACGCATTACACACTTTTAACCTCGTGTTACCAGCACAGAGCTGTGTCATTTGGTGAAATAAGCGGTAGCGCTGATGAGGTATACGAGAATCAAGAGGAATCTGGAGAATCGAAACGGAAACGCTTCCGAAAATACTCTCCAAACATTGTTCTTCAGCGGTCTACATTTGATATGCTCGTCGAAATAAGTAGAAGAATTGATATTCATATGCAGGCTCTAGAGAGCAAAAGTGAAACGATTCAGAGGTGTATGAACGAGGTGGTATCATATGTCTGTGAAAAGATAGTTGCCAGTGAAATGCCTCGTGCAGTAGCGTATGAGATCATCGGTTCCAAGGACTTCTTTGAAGAAGCGCGAAATTATTTTGTCCGAAATAATTGTGCTGTTTCGTGGTCATATCGCTGATCATGCATCGGGTGTTGCGTTGCGAACGCAATAATTCTACGTATGTGCAGCTATTTGTGATAAAGAAACTGTTGTAAATAATTGTATATAGTGTACATTTCGCTCGAAATATTATAAAGTATACACCGATGTTAGTCACAGTGAGAGAGAGAGGGAAAGAGAGAGAGAGACAGTCGTAAAACCGAAGCATCAGCAAAGATCTGCGCTAGAAAGAAGACGGATCGCTCGTCTCTGTTTCATTAACACAGCAGATCATGGAATACGTGCCAATGTCGATTAGCAGTAAAGCAGCAGAGCTTGGTAAGTAAAAAATATAAAATAATTTTAAATCATGTGATATTTATTTTTAATTTAAAAAATAATGTTTTGCAGAGCGAGCAGCCCCTGCATATGAGCCGACACCAAGGGTTCGTTATTCGTGTCATGGAGAGCGAGAGGAAGATACATATACTGTACAGATAGAGCTAACTTCGGGAAAAAAAAGTGCCACCCGACATCCTCATCCACAGTTGTCGTCGGTGGCAGAAGATCATCAACGCTGCCAACTTTGTATAATGAGGCGTGGCATATCAGGTAAGACAATATCGATTATTCTGTACACGATGTTTTTTATTGATCAGTGCGCTCAATTAAATAGTTGTTTCGTTCTTTTTTCAGAAGTACACTATGATGACAACGTCCACAGCGAAAAATAATTTAAAAGCAATATTACGAGTGATAATACAAATTAATTCCATATAGCGATAAAAATAAAATTAACGGTGAAGGAATCTCCGAGCGTGGATGACCGTGTTTGCAGGGCTGTTGCATACGACGGTAAATGTATAAAGTGCTTTCCATAAAATATTGGTTAATTTAAAAATATCTGATCTTACTGTGTCTCTTATTTTTATAGCATAATAATTGAAGTCTTTCTCTCTCTCTCTCTCTCTCTCTCTCTCTCTCTCTCTCTCTCTGTAAGGGATCATACTCTATATCTTTTACTGCAGAGCAAGCACTTTGCGAGGAGCAAAGCGCAGGGCTATGCATGCTCGAAAACCTCTTTCGTTGCATTCAAAGTGATGGATACCTAGTTATGATTCATAGGAGGCTGTTATCTTTATGCCCGTGATACTCTCCAGTAGCGTCTCGAGCATTTAGTCTGTCTTTGGCATCCTACTTGGAAACAATAAAAAGCAATATGTATCCACGATACGGCAAGGAGATTTTAAGCAACGCGTTTTGGTGCCGATTAATGTTTGTCGAGAGTGTGATGAGTGTGTTTCTGCGTACGCAGGAAATGTGCGATGCATACGACGAGCTGGAAGAGTGTCCTGTATTGTGCCTCGTTTCAATAACGTTGTCCGCGGGGAAGTGGTTTACCCGGACTTTGATGGGTACTGCGAGGTGTTGCTAGTCGATTTCGGCGAAACTATTTACATCGACTGGTCTCACCTATTTCATCCGGATCCTCTAGCAAGTATGCTGCCGGTTCTTCTCATGGAGTTTTCCATATACGAACTCGAACGCGTGGATGTTGCAGGTATCGAGCAGCTCGTCGAAGAAGCGTGCGGTGAAGATGACTTGATCGCTGTCATGATGCGACCTCTTGCCGGCGATAGCGTTCCGCGGGTTCGCTTATCGAACGGTGAACGCGTGGATGTGGCGGCGTTTATTATAGAAGCCCTCGGTGATGAGATAGATATCGGCTACGATATCGATGCCGTGGACGAGGGCTTTGACGAGGACATAGTAATGAATTAAAGACGCTGTGCATGTGTATGTGTGTGTGTGTGTGTGCGTGTGTGAGAGAGTACATTCGAGAGACAGGAGTTTAAAATCGCTTTGGCAGGAGGGTAGATGCCTACAACAGCTGCGGTGGTGGTGAGTACATAATTTTATTCATTTTTCCAAGTATGTGTACACCTTTGCTCCATCCTACTCTTATCTCTACTCTTCCTTGTTCACCAAGGTACCCACACCACCTCACTTTACCATCTCCACGTTACCGACACTGGTCAAGCAGAGTGGGTAGCGCGGCGGTGGAAAAGTGAGGTGGTGGGGGTAGCCGCGTGGTGGGGGTAGCCGCGTGGTGGGGGAAGGAGTAGGGATAGGAGTGGGATAGAGCAAAGGTGTACACATACTACTGCTATACGAAGGTAGAAGATATGCTGAGCGCAGTACAATTTATGTCCATAAGGCAAAGATTGTACTATAACGTTTGTACATTTATCTTTAAAGCCGTGAAGAATCTACTGCCAAAAGAATTTAAAAATCGGCTACAAATAGTAGGAACGAAGAGTAGTAGGGAAAGAAGGCAAGCGGAAAATATAGTAATACAATTTAGAAGAACGAGAAGTGCACAAAAGAGTATGTACTATGAAGGAGTGAAAATATGTAATGCATTGCCAACTGAACTGAAAGGTTGCGAAAAAGTAGAACAGTTTAAACGAATGTTAAAGGAGTATGTTGTGTCATCAGTAAAGTAAGATGTATGTAGATGTAAGAAAAATCTGTAACGCTCTGTATAAAATAGCTGAGAAAGTTAATAAATATCAATCAATCAATCTCTCTCTCTCTCTCTATATATATATATATATATATAGTCAGTCATATATATATATATATATATATATCAGGAGTACAAATTGAAAATGCGGGATTTTTTTCTATTTTTGAACGTTTATTCTGAAAAAATGGTAACAAATGAATTATTCAAAGTATTGTCCATCGCTAGCCACAACTTTTTCCCATCTTTCTGGCAATTTACGGATACCGTCGCGAAAAAATTCGGCCGGCTTGGCTGCTATCCAGTCATCGACCCATTTTTGGGCTTCTTCGTAAGAATGGAAGCGCTGGTCAGCTAGGCCATGTGTCATCGATCGGAAAAGGTGGTAATCGGAAGGAGCAATATCTGGGCTATACGGCGGGTGGGGTAAGACTTCCCATTTCAGCGTTTGTAGGTATGTTTTGACCGGCGCTGCAACATGTGGCCGAGCGTTGTCATGTTGCAAAATTACTTTGTCGTGTCTTTGCTCGTATTGTGGCCGTTTTTCTTTGAGTGCGCGGCTCAAACGCATCAATTGAGTTCGGTATAGTGCTCCTGTGATGGTTTCGTTCGATTTCAATAGCTCATAATACACCACACCCAGCTGGTCCCACCAAATACAGAGCATGAGCTTGGCGCCGTGAATATTTGGTTTGGCCGTCGATGATGATGCATGGCCGGGGTAACCATATGATTTTTTGCGCTTCGGGTTATCGTAATGGATCCACTTTTCATCACCAGTGACAATGCGATGCAAAAAACCCTTCCGTTTTTGCCGTTCGAGCAGCAGTTCGCATGCAAAAAAACGGCGCTCGACGTCTCTCGGCTTCAGCTCATACGGCACCCAATGTCCTTGCTTTTGGATCATTCCGAGGGCTTTTATACGATGGGAAATGGCTTGTTGTGTCACTCCCAATGAATCTGCGAGCTCTTGTTGAGTTTGACACGAGTCTTCATTGAGTATTGCCTCCAATTCAGCATTCTCAAACTTTTTCACTTGGCCCGGCCGCTCTTTGTCCTCAACGTCAAAATCACCACTTCTAAACCGCACAAACCATCTCTCGCACGTTGAAACCGATGGAACATGACTCGGATAAGCCTCGGAGACCAATCGATGTGCTTCAGCAGCACTTTTCTTCAAATTAAAGAAGTAAATTAAAACTTCCCGCAAATGCTGTTTTGTTGGCACGAAACTCGACATATTGAGAGCTCAAAAAAACTATGAATTTGACACTGCGACAAATTGACACATACTGAAAATTAAAGCTATAAGACGTAGCTTTGACATGAACATAGTCACAGTACTGCCTGATGCGTATAGCGTTAGTAACGCCATCTGTTATCAAACCCGCATTTTCAATTTGTACCCCTGATATATATATATATATATATATATATATAACTGACCTCGGTGTATACTTTATAATATATCTAGCGAAATGTACACTATATACAATTATTTAGAACTGTGTCTTTATCACAAATAGCTGCAGATACGGAGAATTATTGCGTTCGCAACGCAACACCCGATGCATGATCAGCGATATGACCACGAAACAGCACAATTATTTCGGACAAAATAATTTTCATAAGTCCCGTATCCTCCGGCGCCAGCAGGATCGCGATGTGCTCGAGCGCTTCTTCAAAGAATTCCTTGGAACCAATGATCACATACGCTGCTGCACGAGGCGTTTCACTGACAACTATCTTTTCACGGACATATGATACCACCTCGTTTATACGCCGCTGAATAGTTTCACTTTTGCTCTCTAGAAGCTGCATATGAATATCAATTCTTCTACTTATTTCGACGAGCATATCAAATGTAGGCCGCTGAAGAACAATGTTTGGAGAATATTTTCGGAAGCGTTTCCGTTTCGATTCTCCAGATTCCTTTTGATTCTCGTATTCTTCATTAGCGCCACCGCTCATTTGACCAAATGAGACAGCTCTGTGCTGGTAACACGAGGTTAAAAGTGTGTAATGCTTTGTGTGCTCTATGCGTGTATTACACATTTTCTCGCCATCAGCCCCATGAGCTTCGAAATATTGTTGTACGTGAGAAAATTCACTTTTAAACACTCGCCACTCATCCGCACTGAATGTAATTCCGGTAAAAGTATTCGACAATATTTTCTCCACTGGTGTAAGAGTACACGTAGAGTTCAACTCGAGCCCGGCGACGATTATTTTACCGAATGATTTATTTAAACCGTACATAACGGGATTCGCTATATATGGCGATATCGCGTAAGACGTAGCACCGGTATTTGCCATTTTTATTGCTTTTGTGTAGACTGTAACTTTTCGAATGAATCGTCGGTGGTGTTCATACTCCGTTTTATACAGATTTCCCCTACCATCTAGCTGCATCGCCTCTTCTTTTGATACTGCAAATCATACGACTGAAAATTGCTCACCAATATCCTTTGATATTTGTCGCATTCTCCTCAACAGCCTAGTTACAGCAGCAACAAATATATTCCAAAACTCGTGCATACTCTCGCACACCTATGTGCACACACACACAACGACATACAGATAAGACGTGTCATGAAAACTAAATAATATTCGTCGACGAAATTTGATAACTTTCCTCATGGCCGAGTGCCTTCAAATTAGCTGAAAACAATATGACATTCATCAGCGAAACTCAATAACTTAGTACATCACCATCCCTAAATATTTCCCTAGGTCTTGCTTTTGTAAAGTGATCGCGAGTATCCATCTTCTTGGTTAGTCGTATTCATTACATTGCTGCAGTATATGCAGAGAGAGAAAGAGAGAAAGAGCATGTTAAAGGAATATATATATAAGTGAGCAGGTTTTAAAAGTCGCTAGTTAATTGTCTGCTTTACTGTGGTTACTACTACTGCTACTACTCTAACAGCACAATCATCGTCACAGTGGTAAAGCGCTCATTGATAAGAAAATTGATAGAGTTTACATTGAAGCGTAGACCGTCGTTGCGTTCACGGTGGGGGAGAAGAAATTTACAGATCACTATATAGGAACTTCCGACACAGGCGGTAGTTCGTAAAATTCGCGGTATGCTGTGCGAGTGTCATCAGCGCGATTTACTTGACGCGCATAATACTGGATTGTTTGATAATCAAATAATTATTGATTCGGTGGTGCATGTTATTCGTCGAAGCGGTTGGCTCAATGAGCCTGCTCTGCAGCCCATACTCATTGAAAGACGTATGTAATATACAGCGTTAATTACTTTTATTTTATTTCTCTTATTTCATAAGATTTTTATATAGTTCGACGGTATGAAGACGAAGAAAGGGGATCCGACACATATGATTTCGATGAGGAGGGTAGATCCGATTCAGATTTTTATAGCAGGGACAATGATGGTGACAGCTCCGCAGGGAATCGTTGGATAAATTTTACCCAGCCATTCTGCGGTTATAAACCAACAAACGGTCTTTTCATGGCCGCCCCCACAAGAGAACCAGATGGAGCCGTCGCAGATCCATCGCGACAATACAGTTCAAACGATGATACCAATAGCAATACAGGCATGGAGGAAGAAGAAGAAGAAGAACAAGAACAAGAACAAGAAGAACAAGAAGAACAAGAAGAACAAGAAGAAGAAAAAGAAGAAGAAGAAGAAGAAGAAGAGGAGGAAGAGCAGAACGAGGACGATGACGTGGAGGAGGAGGACCCGGTAGATTCAGGTAAGCTTTTAATAATACAATTACGCTGACACAAATTTTAAAATTACAGGGATAATAATAGTAAAATGAAAAACAGGGTACGAGTCGGACCCAAACGTTTTTCGCTTTGCACGATTCACTGCGCCAAGACCGCCGAAAATCGAGTTGGTTTACGAAATGCGTCGGCCGTTCCCGGGTGCAGTCGACGGATTCGAGGACTAGAAGCAAATATAAGTTTGTAATTCTTACGGTACACGATTTATATACATAGTATATAGTTGGCGACAAACAAAAAATGTAATTAAATTAAATTAAAATTCTAATAAATGGTTTAATTATGATTGCAGGTGGACAGACTGGCGATGGAAGGACTGCTGCACAGGGAGGTGATATTTTGCCTCCTGGTGAACGCTTCGGTATTAACAATGAGCAGAGACGATATTTTCCACGCTTTAGGATTCAGGGTCGAGAGACAGATTTTTATTTTCGTAAGCCACCGGACGGTATCGATCATCTGACATGGTTCGAGGGCAGTGTACGAGATGTTCTCACATGTCTTACAGAATCGTGCGAAGGACACGATTTTGTGGATATGACTCTAAGCGTACCGTCTTTCGCGCAAGGACCTGTCTGGTTATCATTTCGACCAGCTCGTGACATCGTTCCTGACAATATATGGTGACTAATAAATAGTGTAGATCAGAGCGGGCGCGTGAATTTCGAATAGACGCTGGTACATGTAAATGACGACATGTATAGTACGAGGCGTCGAAGGAGTCGGTGTGGGCACCAGGCTTACACACGAGTATATAGCAAAAAAGACAATTTTATGCATAAGTAATCGCGATAATTTGTGTCTAGAATGATCCCTTGTCACAGCCCGAGCGCATGCCGAACGCGGTCAAATACGTACGAACGAGCTACACAGACGATGGTGTAAATTCGGAACGGGCTTCGAGGTGCGCAATATACAGCAGCGATAGAGCTCACGCGTAATGCAGGGGTAACGACACCGTCTAGAGGGTGCGGTGCGCGCGAAATTCATCTCTTTCAGGAGTACTTGGTTCACGAGGGTAGAGCGATTGTTGCTTATGAATTTCTCACCTTCGGAAAACGCGTTTCGGCTCTGTACGATGGGCGAAAATCCGTACTCTCTGCAATAGGTAAAATTAATCATGCACTCTTTATTCTCTATTACAAGCGTTCTCATTACTACCAGCCAATATTAAATCTCGCTGGTGCGCTAGGTACTTGGGCGTTCTGCGCACAATGTAATTCCAAGTATATTCGAGTACTCGACCATCGCTGTAGCTATCAATATGCTCGATGTAAATCCACTTATTGCAACGGCAATAGAGACTCTCAACCTGAGTATTGCACAGACTATAATCGTTCGTTCTTTGGTGCTTTTTGCCTCGCTCATCACAAGGGTGAGGACTCCGCGGATATCACGTCTTGTAAATAAAGACGGTACTGCGTCTATAAAGCATTGAAAATCTGTAGAGGCTCCTCGCGTATGATTAAAACCACAGATAAAAAGATGCATGTATGTGGTATATCGTTTTGTATTGCATGCGTGTTTTGTATTGCAGAGTTTGCTTGCATGCGTATATTATTGCACCTCTTAGGAAACCAGGGGCGCAAAAGGAGAAGAAAAAAGACAAGCCTTCCAGGAGATTTTTATTTTATGATTTTGAGACGCAACAACACAAGCACGATGATAAATCGACACGAATTCACGAGTCGAATTTATGTGTTACACAATGCGTATGTATGACATGTCTGGATATCAAAGATATAGAGACCGATTGTGCTGACTGTGGTAAACGTGAATTCGTGTTCATCGATGATCCTGTTGGGGAGCTCGTGAAATTGACATTATCGCAAAAATTTTAAAAGACCATCTGTATTGCTCATAATGCGAGAGATTTCGACGCGCAATTTATGCTACGGTATTTAATCGAAGTGCAAAAAACACAGTTGCCTTTGGTTTCGCTGATGAGGTGGCAAAAGGTACATTTCCCTATCTATTCAACACACCGAAATATCAGAATTACTCAGGTCTTCTGCCTACTCTGCATTTCTACTCACCCGATACCATGTTTTCAGTGGATCGCGAGCGATTTTAAAAATGGTATGAGGAAGAATCGAGTCGCGTAGATTATAAATTTTATTTTGTGACGCAATTTGTGCAATATTGTCGTACAGATGTAACGGTTTTGAGACGAGCGTGTTTAGCTTTTCGAGAGATACTTATACTTTGCGGGAGCGTGTGCCTCTTTACAGAAGCATGCACGATAGCATCAGCATGTATGAGAGTATTTCGAAAGAATTTTCTACAGAAAGATCGCATTGCGGTCTTACCACCAGGGGGGTATCGCTGGGGCGATAAGCAGTCGCGCAAGGCCGTCGTATGGCTCGTATGGCTCGAGCGTGAACGCAACTGCGTTATCGCTCATTCTGGACGCACGAGAGAGTATTGCCCTCCGACCGGCCTACCGGCTGTCGACGGATACTACGTGGATGCCGGGGTCCATCACGTTCTTCAATTTCACGGCTGCTTTTGGCATGGTTGTCCGCGATGTTATCGCGTGAATAGAGATGCTCGAACTAAATTCGGCGATACAATGGATGAGCGATACGAGCGTACCGTTCTTATTTCCGGGCGAATCAGATCGAAAGGGTACACTCTAACCGAAATATGGGAATGCGATTTTGACAGATTAGTCGAGAATAACAAGGAAATGTCATTATACGTGAAAAATCACGCCATGGTCAAGCAGGAGCCTTTTGTAAGCTTGTACGACGTCGCGAATGGGGAGCAGTTACGCTATGTGGATGTTTGCTTGCTGTATCCATGGGTGTGTAAGAATGGAAAATATCCCGTTGGACACCCGAAATTGTACGTAGGTGACGAGTGTCGAGAACTCGTAGGACTGGAAAACGATCTAAGTGTCGTCGAGGGTCTCGTGAAGTGTACCGTGGTGGCACCGCGCGATTTGTATATCTCCGTACTGCCTGTTCGCATGCATGGAAAACTACTGTTCCCCCTGTGTAGAACGTGCTGTACAGATATGGACACATCCGAGGGTTGTACACACGATGACACGACTGAGCGAGCGTTTGACGGTACATGGGTCGTGGACGAACTGAGAAAAGCTGTGTCGCTTGGATATAAGGTGACGGGTATCTATGAAATTTGGCAATTCGTTGTCACGCAGTATGACTCGACAACGCGACGAGGCGGTTATTTTGCTGAGTACATCGATACATTCCGAAAAATAAAACAGGAGGCGAGTGGACCGCCAACAGAGTGTAATGATGACGAGGAAGCAATAGAGCATTTTATAGCATTGTACAAGGAGTCTGAGGGTGTATATCTCGAGCGAAGGGCTTTGCAGCCAAATCCGGGTTTACGTTCACTCGCAAAATTGGCTCTTAATTCATTCTGGGGAAAGTTTGGTCAGCGAGAGAATCTCACAAAAACCGTTATCGTTTTTACGCGCGCGGAGCTAATGAATTTACTAACGAGTCCGGAGATTGAGGTGACGGGAATGATACCGGTTAATCACAAGATTATGTATGTAAACTATGTGAGCAACCGCGAGGCTATTTAACCATCCCCGACAACAAATGCCGTGATTGCAGCATACACGACGGCACAGGCACGCCTAAAATTATACAGTTATCGTGAGGGGCTCGGGCGACGAATATTGTACTGCGATACGGACTCTTGTATTTACGTAAGTCGCCCCGGTGGTAACGAGTATGAGCCACCAATCGGTCAATTTCTAGGAGATCTTACGGATGAAATGAGCGAATACGGGCCTGGTAGTTATATAACTTCGTTCGTTTCGGGAGGACCAAAATTTTATGCATACCTTGTTCGTAAACCCGACGGTACGATTATTGAAAAATGTAAAATAAAGGGTATCACGCTAAACTTTGCGAATAGCCGTTACGTAAATTATAATGCATTACGATCTTTCGTGACAGGAGCAAGGAGCATACCTATTATTTTAACATTCGACGCTATTCGACGTCCGGAATTTCATCATGTAGTAACGCGTAAAGAAACGAAATCATGCGAACCTGTAAACACGAAGCGAAAGCGGCACGGGATGTACTCTACTGTACCGTACGGCTATTGTGAAATACGCTAATTAGTATAACGCAAGAAAGTATATAGTTTTACGGTTGAATTCGTGATATTTAAAAATAATCTTTTTGTCTAATTTCATGTATCATATTTACCAGGTGTATGCATAAGTTTTTTCCGGTTTAACTAAGAGATGGCGCCAGCGAAAAGTACGCAGCGTATTAATTTGACACATACGTCATTTTGTTCGTCTGACATTAACCTACAAACACACACAAGTTGAGTCCGCCAAAAAATAGCGTCTTTGTTTTATCATTCAGTGATCATGTCGAGTTTTGTGCCTGAAAAAGAACATTTGCGGTAAGCATTGCTTTTCTTATTTAATCAAAAGAAAAAAAGGCTGCTGAAAGTCAACGTTTGCTGGTAGAAACATATGGTGAACACGCTCCATCGATTAAAACATGTAAGACATGTTTTCGACAATTTAAAAGTGGTGATTTCAATGTGAAAGACAGTGAGCGCTCTGGTAGACCACAAAAATGCGAAGACGAGCAATTACAGGAGTTATTGGATGATGACCCAACTCAAACTCAACGGCAATTAGCAGAAGCATTATATGTGTCACAAGAAACAATCAGCAGACGTTTACGAGTAATGGGGAAGATCAATAAACTCGGTAAAGACATGGCAAAGTGATTTTGTTACACGACAATGCGCCGTCTCACACAGCAAAAGCAGTGAAAGACACCTTGAAATCGCTTAGATGGGACATCCTTCCGCACCCGCCGTATTCGCCAGACCTGGCGCCATCTGACTATCACCTCTTCGCATCAATGGGGCACGCGCTCCTAGAGCAGCACTTCAGCAATTTCGAGGGAGTCGGAAAATGGCTCGACGAATGGTTTGCCGCAAAAGACAAGCAGTTTTTCTGGCATAGTATTCATAAGTTACCTGAAAGATGGGCGAAATGTGTAGAAGCCGATGGCCAATATTTTGAATAAAACAAAAATTAATTTCCCTTGAAAATTACGTGTTTTTTTTTACCAAAAAACCGGAAAAAACTTATGCATACACCTGGTACTGTGTACAATACATTTTTTAAAAAAATATTGATTTATTATGTATAAAACCGTTGCCGGCTCGTTCTTTTTGTGCTGCTATTCGTGGCAGTAGCTGCTATCTCTTTACCGTTCCCTTTTGTTCTAACTTTCTCATCGTTGATTCCTTTTGTCTCGTCTTTCTTATCGAGTGTTTCCTTTTGTTCGGACTTTCTCGTGCTACATACGTGGATATAATATTGCTGTTTAGAATTTGATGATTCGTACCATTTGCACATAGAGACTAATGCATAGTGAAATAAACATATTGCTTTATTTGTGAGAAATATAAAAACTATCGTTATTTAATTTACATACGGTGTAAACACCAGCGTATGCTGCGGGCCCCGCGCCTCATCAGCTAGTGCAGGCACGCCGCGCCTTATCAGCTCGTTAAGGCCACGAAAATAGCTGATGCCGTTGTGTCGCCGCCGCCGCCGCCACCGCAGCCGTCGCGGTATAAGCTTATTTAAGAGTCAGCTGATTGATTTTGAAAGACACTCATCGATATGAATATACGTTGGAAACATTCATGGACAGCCGCGATAGGCGGTCCTACGGGTTGTGGTAAAACATATTTTGTAAAAAAGTTCTTTAAATAAAGGGTGGTTAAATTTTAAGGGCCGATGTTGATTTTGAATAAAACACAAATTATTTAGGAAATTATTGTCTATATATTCTTTTTATTATGATAATATGGTATGGTTCAATTATGTATGCAACAAAATATCGGCCAAATGGCCACCGCGACCTCTGCGTCACACCTCCATCCGATGGTCCAAATTTCCGATGACGCTTAAGCATAAATGAGGTTCTATGCCGTTAATGTGCCGAATTATCTCATCCTTTAGCTCTTGAATTGTTGCTGGCTTATCGACGTACACCTTTTCTTTCAAATAACCCCAAAGAAAGAAGTCCAACGGGGTCAAATCACATGATCTTGGCGGCCAATTGACATCGCCACCACGTGAGATAACACGGCCATTGAATTTGTCGCGCAAAAGAGCCATTGTTTCGTTAGCTGTGTGGCAAGTGGCACCGTCCTGTTGAAACCACATATCGCCCACATCCATATCTTCCAATTCGGGCCATAAAAAGTTCGTTATCATCTCACGATAGCGAACACCATTCACAGTAACTGCCTGACCGGCCTCATTTTGGAAAAAATACGGCCCGATGATGCCGCCAGCCCATAAACCGCACCAAACAGTCACTCTTCGTGGGTGCATTGGTTTTTCGACAATCACTCTTGGATTATGATTCGCCCAAATGCGGCAATTCTGCTTATTGACGAATCCACTGAGGTGAAAATGTGCCTCATCACTGAAGATGATTTTCTTCGAAAATTGATCATCCACTGTTGCCATTTCTTGCCACCATTCTGACCATTGACGACGTTTGGAATGCTCAAGAGGCTTTAGTTCTTGAGTCAACTGCACATTATAAGCGTGTAAATGCAAGTCTTCATGCATAATGTTCATCAACGACGAGCGTGAGGGTGCAATTGTTGGGCACGACGACGAGTTGAGGTGGACGGCTCTTCAGCCACACTATCGCGAACAGCAGCAATTTCTGCAGTACGAGCTGTACGAGCATGCACTGGTGTTTTAATATCTCCTACAGACCCGGTTTGCTCAAATGTTTGCACGATTTTTCCGATTGTACGCACATTTGGACGATTAAATTGACCGAAAAAATCACGAAGTGCACGATATGCATTTTGATTTGAACGCCCATTTTCATAATAAGCCTGAATAACTTTAACGCGTTGCTCGATTGTGTATCTTTCCATGGTTCAAATTGAGTTAGTCTGAAATTGAGAAATGTCAAATGAAATGCAGAAAAAAACTTGACGTTTAGGTGTGGTTCACATTCAACATCGGCCCTTACAATTTAACCACCCTTTACATGCGCGAAATGACGGTTCTCCCGTTGGAGCGTATACTTTTTTATTACTCATAGTGGCAGTCCGGGTATTCAGAGTACGGTGATAAAATCGATTTTCGCGAGGGTTTACCGCAAGCAGCAGGCTACTCGATTGATACAAGACCTAAACTTGTGGTCATTGACGATCTAATGCGCGAGGCATCCAACAATACTGTGGTCGATCTTTTTACGAAGGGTAGCCATCATAAAAATCTTAGTGCCATTTTCATCACGCAAAATCTCTTCCATCAGGGTCACGGGCAGCGCGATATCTGTTTAAACGCTAATTTTATCGTTGTCTCCAACAATCAGCGAGATCGCGCGAAAATTCAGCACCTAGCCCGTCAGGTATGTCCCGAGAATCCGCGATTTTTGCAGGATGTATCAGGAGTACAAATTGAAAATGCGGGATTTTTTTCTATTTTTGAACGTTTATTCTGAAAAAATGGTAACAAATGAATTATTCAAAGTATTGTCCATCGCTAGCCACAACTTTTTCCCATCTTTCTGGCAATTTACGGATACCGTCGCGAAAAAATTCGGCCGGCTTGGCTGCTATCCAGTCATCGACCCATTTTTGGGCTTCTTCGTAAGAATGGAAGCGCTGGTCAGCTAGGCCATGTGTCATCGATCGGAAAAGGTGGTAATCGGAAGGAGCAATATCTGGGCTATACGGCGGGTGGGGTAAGACTTCCCATTTCAGCGTTTGTAGGTATGTTTTGACCGGCGCTGCAACATGTGGCCGAGCGTTGTCATGTTGCAAAATTACTTTGTCGTGTCTTTGCTCGTATTGTGGCCGTTTTTCTTTGAGTGCGCGGCTCAAACGCATCAATTGAGTTCGGTATAGTGCTCCTGTGATGGTTTCGTTCGATTTCAATAGCTCATAATACACCACACCCAGCTGGTCCCACCAAATACAGAGCATGAGCTTGGCGCCGTGAATATTTGGTTTGGCCGTCGATGATGATGCATGGCCGGGGTAACCATATGATTTTTTGCGCTTCGGGTTATCGTAATGGATCCACTTTTCATCACCAGTGACAATGCGATGCAAAAAACCCTTCCGTTTTTGCCGTTCGAGCAGCAGTTCGCATGCAAAAAAACGACGCTCGACGTCTCTCGGCTTCAGCTCATACGGCACCCAATGTCCTTGCTTTTGGATCATTCCGAGGGCTTTTATACGATGGGAAATGGCTTGTTGTGTCACTCCCAATGAATCTGCGAGCTCTTGTTGAGTTTGACACGAGTCTTCATTGAGTATTGCCTCCAATTCAGCATTCTCAAACTTTTTCACTTGGCCCGGCCGCTCTTTGTCCTCAACGTCAAAATCACCACTTCTAAACCGCACAAACCATCTCTCGCACGTTGAAACCGATGGAACATGACTCGGATAAGCCTCGGAGACCAATCGATGTGCTTCAGCAGCACTTTTCTTCAAATTAAAGAAGTAAATTAAAACTTCCCGCAAATGCTGTTTTGTTGGCACGAAACTCGACATATTGAGAGCTCAAAAAAACTATGAATTTGACACTGCGACAAATTGACACATACTGAAAATTAAAGCTATAAGACGTAGCTTTGACATGAACATAGTCACAGTACTGCCTGATGCGTATAGCGTTAGTAACGCCATCTGTTATCAAACCCGCATTTTCAATTTGTACCCCTGATATATTTCGATGCAACGGCTGCACCGCACGGCTATCTATTATTCGACTTGAAACAATGGACGCCTGATAATTGTCGATTTCGCGCCTGTATATTTCCCGATGACCAATAACATAACGTTTACGTGCCTCAAAAAGCAATAAATGTTCGCGATGCGACGCGCGATGTACCAGTAATGCGCTTGTAATGGCGTTGCGCGGACCTCTCGATAAAAAGCAAATAATTATATTGCAAGCGCTGAGTTAACTGAAGCAAAATCAACGACGTGCAATTTTGCGCAAAGCAGATGTAGCGCTCGTACGGTGTATATGCGAGTGTCCTCTAAACGTGTTACAGGGCAACGTGAGTCTGAACAACGCGCAAAAGAATCATTTTCGGAGGCACGCAACAATTCTTCGATGACTAGCCGCCAGAAGGGGAAATTGGAGCTGTAAGAGGAAGATCATCGTCGAGCACTGAGTCGGATTTCTCAATCTGCTTCTTGTGCCTGTCTTGATCTACACGAGCCATACAATATGCCAGGAAGACCGTACTTATTCCTCATGATAACATACATCGTCTCGCTCGACTCGCCACTACTACTACTACTACTACTACTACTACTACTACTACTACTACTACTACTACTACTACTACTACTACTACTACTACTACTACTACTACTACTACTACTACTACTACTACTACTACTACTACTACTACTACTACTACTACTACTACTACTACTACTACTACTACTACTACTACTACTACTACTACTACTACTACTACTACTACTACTACTACTACTACTACTACTACTACTACTACTACTACTACTACTACTACTACTACTACTACTACTACTACTACTACTACTACTACTACTACTACTACTACTACTACTACTACTACTACTACTACTACTACTACTACTACTACTACTACTACTACTACTACTACTACTACTACTACTACTACTACTACTACTACTACTACTACTACTACTACTACTACTACTACTACTACTACTACTACTACTACTACTACTACTACTACTACTACTACTACTACTACTACTACTACTACTACTACTACTACTACTACTACTACTACTACTACTACTACTACTACTACTACTACTACTACTACTACTACTACTACTACTACTACTACTACTACTACTACTACTACTACTACTACTACTACTACTACTACTACTACTACTACTACTACTACTACTACTACTACTACTACTACTACTACTACTACTACTACTACTACTACTACTACTACTACTACTACTACTACTACTACTACTACTACTACTACTACTACTACTACTACTACTACTACTACTACTACTACTACTACTACTACTACTACTACTACTACTACTACTACTACTACTACTACTACTACTACTACTACTACTACTACTACTACTACTACTACTACTACTACTACTACTACTACTACTACTACTACTACTACTACTACTACTACTACTACTACTACTACTACTACTACTACTACTACTACTACTACTACTACTACTACTACTACTACTACTACTACTACTACTACTACTACTACTACTACTACTACTACTACTACTACTACTACTACTACTACTACTACTACTACTACTACTACTACTACTACTACTACTACTACTACTACTACTACTACTACTACTACTACTACTACTACTACTACTACTACTACTACTACTACTACTACTACTACTACTACTACTACTACTACTACTACTACTACTACTACTACTACTACTACTACTACTACTACTACTACTACTACTACTACTACTACTACTACTACTACTACTACTACTACTACTACTACTACTACTACTACTACTACTACTACTACTACTACTACTACTACTACTACTACTACTACTACTACTACTACTACTACTACTACTACTACTACTACTACTACTACTACTACTACTACTACTACTACTACTACTACTACTACTACTACTACTACTACTACTACTACTACTACTACTACTACTACTACTACTACTACTACTACTACTACTACTACTACTACTACTACTACTACTACTACTACTACTACTACTACTACTACTACTACTACTACTACTACTACTACTACTACTACTACTACTACTACTACTACTACTACTACTACTACTACTACTACTACTACTACTACTACTACTACTACTACTACTACTACTACTAGCGCAGACCCGTTGCCTTCCGTACAGACTACCGGTACGCCATTATCGCGCCTCGACTCCGAGCTGAGTGAAATTCTAAACTCTCACTCGTACAAGAGCGAGAGAGAGAAATGGATAGCGTACCAGCAGGTTTTGCAGCGTTATCTTCACATGGTCGAGTATGATAATGCAGTACCGAATACTTCATCAAAACGAAAAATAGCAATACTCGATAGTGACGAGAATAAAAGCGATGACGTTTTAATGAACAAAGTTAAATCTCGCCTCTATGACGCACTTATTATCGATAGCGTACCAAAAAAATTTTAATCTAAAGCAATATCGTTGCTTCGCAATTTGCATCGCAGCGCCGTTGGTAAAAAAATGGCATGGGATCGTAACGGTGTTGTTTCCATAGACGGCAGGAGAATCTCAAATTCCAATATCGTTGATCTTGTTAACGATGCTATGCGAGCTAGACAACGCGAGAAACCCATTGGTCGATCTCGCTTTGCCAAACTCCTGCGAGCGATACAGATGCTACGCGAATTTATCGGCAATCCTGAGTTACTACACGAGCCTATACCTACATCCCCGACACCGCAGCGGCGTCTTATTTTACTACGCGATAGTGATAGTAGCAGCAGTAACAGCAGCAACAGTAGCAACAACAACAACGAGGCCGAGACCGCACACTCAAACAGAGATTTAATGCTCACGGCGGAAAACGACATCATCGAGGGCAGGAGGGGGATGAAGAAGAACACGAACAATTGCAAAACATGGCACAAGTAGAGAGCCAACGACACCCTAGTGAATATCGATCCCCCACACAGTTAGAAAAGAATCCATTTAACTGGTCATCGTTAAAATTATGAAAATTCTTCAAAAAATCTATTATTACACCGCTTATCCAGCCTCCTATTCTCGAGCAAAAAATTTTGCCCAGGTGGATCGAAGAGTAGTGCAAAAAATGTTTTACCATGGCTCGAGGCACAGGATTCATATAACATGCATCGTCTCGTACGACGACGATTTCCCTGTCGTACGTACAACGTGAGTAATATAGACGATGTATGGAAGGCTGATTTAGCTGATCTTCGCTCGATAGCCACGTACAACGATGGGTACGCATATCTGCTTGTTGTTATCGACGTGTTGAGCAAATACGCGTGGGTAACATAACGAGCGCAAACGTGTCCCGCGGTCTCACACGCAAACCCGCACGCAGTAACAATCGTCGCCCGCAGCAATAGCAAACTGATCGACGCAAACTGATCGACGAAAGAATTTATCGGCACTCCATTTCAGCAAATTCTCAAGAAAAAGAATATCGATTTTCGCGCTGCTCGTAACCCTGATATAAAAGCCTCGATTGCCGAACGCTTTAATCGCACAATAAAAGAGCGAATGTGGCGTTACTTTATATACACGCGAAATAAGCGTTACATTGATGTTTTACGAAATTTTTTATATGTTTATAATCACACTAGACACAGCGGAACGCCTATTCTTCCGAGCGAGGTAACCCTCGAAAATGCCTCTAGAGCCTGTAACGGTATTTTCACGTTAACATTACATTTTACTCTTCTGAGGGGAAGAATTCGGGCTCGAACACTAAGATAATTAGTTATAGACTTCTGTATGAGGTATAAGTAGGGTTTATTCAAAATTAATGTAAAGTTATTCAGTGTTCGACCTTTTGGCGCCGTTGGCCGTACAATTAATTTTGTGACGTAGAATTTTTCTAAAGGTTTCGTGTTCTTCTTTATCCGCGATGATATCGGATTTCGACTTATGCGCTCTGGATGGGCGGTCAACGTCCCAACTAGGCGGAATCGAGCTCGTCCGTCTCGATCCTCGCCCTCCTTTTTTTTTTTTTTTTTAAATAATTGTTTATTGCTTGGTTATGTTACAGTAGGTTTACAATGGCGCAAAATACAAAATGAAGAAAGCCATACATGTGTATTTCCTAGAAAATAGGTATGAGTATCATGTGCATGAGTTATCGCCTCTTAGATACTGTCATTATGTTTGTTTTGTTTAAATTTTAAGGGTGTCTATGTTTGTATAATAATATTAATAATTAAAACTTATCTAACACCGGTCATGTGTTGAGTGTGGGCGTGGGGAAAAATTTTTTTCCTTGAAAGGAAAAAGAAAAACCCCTACTAAAGAAGGAGGGGGGAGGAGGAGTAGACCAAGGGAGGTACCACTCCTCCACCCACCCGCCCCTTGTATCGATTGACCAAAAAAAAACAAAGAATAAATAATATAATGTATAAATAAATCAATAAATACTAGGTTTACTATAAATACAATAAATATAATAAATAAATTACAAATACATTTAAATATAACGAGAAATTACAACCTAATGTGTCGCGCGCAGTGGAAAATGGAGATATTAGTATTATATCTATAACTATCGCAATGGAGAATCGTAAAATATAGTCGTGAGGAACCCAGAGGGTGTTTGTCAATGCAATGAGTGTTGATTAGATGAGTGCTTACGGCGCTACTAGGGCGTTAGCGGTGGTTGACTGCCACGGTGAGCCGAGCCTGTAATTGAGTCAGATGAGTGTCGGTGGGCGTAAGCTACTAGTACTTATCAAAGTTGAGCCTAGACGCATTATTGAAGTCGCATTTGGGAATAATTGTGCTGAATTTGAAGGTAGGATTGTTGTCGATTCTCTGGGTGGGGTCGAAACCTATTCGTTTGTCAGCTCTGTTGCGGCGCCAGTGGTAAAGTAGAGGTATATTACGATCATTTTGGATAAGTCCTTTTTTATCGCATAGCATGAACGCTTGCGGTGTGACGTATCCATTTGTTAATTCCTTATGAATGTGATGTGAGTTATATGTGGATAGTGATCGGATGATTTGGTTAGTATGAGAATGTAGTTTATGGAAATAATCGCGTGTTAGTTTTATGATAAATGAGTCAATGCGAGTGGTGTTAGCGGTGGCATAAATGGTCTTGTTATTTATGAAATGTTGATAATCGGTAGATGATGAGCGATGAAGTTTTAGGCATGTTCTGTAGCAGCTACGCTCGAACGCGCGGAGCAGTTCCATAACCGTATGGTTGGTGTTCCACCATATTGGCGCCGCATAGGTGAGAATCGGCCTAACCAGTAGTAGGTAAAGTATGATTTTTGTTCTGCCGGTGAGGTTATTCTTGTAGAATATGCGATTATTGGCGAAAAAGGTCGCGCGGGCCTTGGCCAGCTGGGTCATAATATGCGTGTTACCTCTCAGGAATGCGTCCAATTGTACTCCTAGATATTTAACAGTGTTTGTGTGTGGTATGGGTGTAAGAGTATCTGTGCCAGGTATGTTTGTGAGTAAAGTAAAGTTTTTGTATATGGTTCGGTTTTTTTTTGATAGAAAGGAACTGGGTTTACGGAAAAGGATCGTTTCGCATTTTGCCGGGTTTATTCTCAAATTCCATGTGGCGAAATAGTTGTTAATTTTGTTGACTGTGTTTGAAAGTTCTGTGTGTATGTTTGTGATTAGCTTACCGTGTGTATAAATAATGAGGTCATCCGCAAAGGCAATTGCAGAGGTGTTGCTGTTGGTAGTGTTGAGGTTGAAGAGTGAGAGCAGATCGCTTGTAAACATATTAAATAGTATAGGTGAATTAACTGTTCCCTGCTGTAGGCCTTCTTTGCAATGGAAAGTTAGTGACGATGTGGTGCGGGTGTCCCAAATGATGAATTGTTTATCTGTAATCATATCCCAAATCAACTGCATCAACCAACCGGGGAAGTGTTTATGGTGTAATTTGTAAAGGAGCCCATCTAACCAGATGGAGTCGAAAGCTTTTTCCAGGTCTAGCAGTGCCGCCGCCACTAGGTGGCAGCTACCTACTAGCCTGGTTATGTCAGATAGAAGTTTATGTATGGCGTGTGTAGTTGAGTGTGCGTGTCTAAAGCCAAATTGGGTATTGGGTATGATATTGTGTGATGTGCAGAATGTATTGATGGAGGAGTTGATAATAGATTCATATAATTTAGAGAGGCTGGGGGTCAGACTAGTGGGACGGTAACTAGCAGGATCAGAAGGATCTTTATTTTTTTTGAGTATCGGTAAGATTTTTGCTATTTTCCAAGATTTTGGGAAGTATTTAAGGTTGATTGAATTGTTAAAAATGATGGTTAGGGCTGCGATAGCTGCGGGGGTTAGGTGTTTTAATATAAGCGGTGGGATTTGGTCTACGCCACATGAGGTTCTGTTGGGCAGTTTGGTGAGGAGTAAGGTTAGTTTATGTATGTTACAGAATGGAAATGGGTGAAGCGTGAGGTCGTTAGTAGGGTTGGTGGATGGGTTATCATCAGTGAATTGTGTAATGAGGTTATCTGGTGTGCGTGGTGCGTTGTATATAGCTTTAAGTGGTGTGATGGTGTGTTGAACTAGTTCGGCAACTCTGGATTGTGTATTGAGATGTCTGGGTGAATTGATACTTTCGTAGTGGGCTCCTATAATGTTGAGTATATCGTTCGGATCAGTGAATGTGAATTTTGAGTTGGTGATGGGTATGTTGTTAAGCGAGCATTTGCTGCGATGTAATATGGAATGGTTGTGTTGATGTATTTGAATATTATTTATTGTGTAAGGATGTGTGTTTCTGAGCAGCCTGTTAATTTGTGGGAAGAAAGATAGTGTCTTGCGGTGGTCGATGCCTTTGATTTGGTTATTCCAGTATGTCTCGGTGGCTGCCTGTAGTTTGGTTTTAATATGAGTGGTGAGTAGTTTGAGTAAGTTTTTGGTGTGTGCCTCTAAGTAACCGTTTTGCGGTAGTCTTAGTGAGTGTAGGGTGTGCAGAATGGTTATTAATTTTCTTTTTCGCCGCTGGAGGTTTAAGATATTATTATTAATGCATTTTAGGATCTGTATTGTGGGCTTGAAAGGGGGGACAGATACCGCTATAGACGCCTGTATCGCTCTGGTCAGGGTGGCCAGGTAGTCGTCAACTTCAGAGGTGCTGAAGCTGCGGTTTGACTCAGGTGGTGTAGGATATAGTAGTTTTAAGGTTTTTTGAAATTTCCGCCACTTAGTGCCTCTGAAGTTGAGGCGACCGTCCATGGGTTGCACTCCTTGGGTTCTGAGGCCACCCCTACCCAGCGAGAATGACAGTTCTATAGCGGTGTGGTCGCTGTCATAAGGAAGTGTGCGTGCGGTGTGGTTGGTATTGTTTGAGGTTTGTATTCTGGTGTCGATTAAAAACAGGTCTAAAAAAGAGTTACTAGGTTTGAAAGTGGGCGCATCCGGAGGGTAGATGGTGAGTTTAAATCTGATCGCATTTGTGTTGGCCCAGCGGGCCAAGTGCGAGCCACGTTGATTATTGGTGGAGTCACCCCATGCTGTGCGGCGCGCGTTAATGTCACCAGCCATGATGTAGAAGGCATTGTTACAATGGAGCCGGAGGGTATTGAAGAGGCTTTCCAGCTCGGTAAGGAAGAGAGTTCTGCTGTCCTGCCGAGCGTATATGCTAACTATGTATAATGGTCTGTTGTTGGATATGGTAAGTTTGATAATTGTGTATTCTATTATTTCATTTAAGATGGATGAAGGTGATCGGATGGTTTCATAATGGATGTTTTTTTTTATAAGAATTGCTGTGCCGCCTCCTTGGGTGGAGTTGGGGCGGTCGGTACGGATGATATGGTGAGTATTAAATTGTGGCTGATGGCGATGGGTGAGTTTAGTTTCAGTTAGTAGTAAGATGTCATGGTTATGAAATGAGATGAAATTTATGAGATCGAGACGACGATGGTTGGTAATGATGGAATTAACGTTGATAGCCGCTATTTTTAAAGTACTGTATATATGAGGTGGGTTATCCATAAAGGGAATTATAAATAAAGTCTATTCTGTTTGTGTTGAATGCGATTTGCGCAGAGAGCGTGTTATATTGTGAGGTTAATAGACTTGTCATTTCGTTTTTAAATTCAGTTAACCATTCAGGGGCCTGCGAAGGATATTGTTCCAGCGGTGGTAAAATCCGTGTGTGTTGCTGGGCTGTAGGGTTTGATGGTGCCGGTGTGTGATGTTGAGCTATGGTATTCGGTGGGTTATTAATTGAGTGACGTTGCGTGGCTGTGTTGATGAGAGCTTGTGCGTATGAGGTGCCCGGAGTGATAGTTTTGGTAAGATTGGTGAGGTTTTGGTGTAATGTATTGTTTCTTTTCTGTAAGCTGTCTTTTTTTAGGTTTATAGCCATTTTGATGTAGGGGCAACCTCTATAGGATGCAGGATCTCCCGGGTTGTTGCAATTTGCACATTTTAATTGGGCTTTATCAGTGATTTCAGTGATGGAGCAATTGCCGGGTTCATGAGATTGTGCGCACTTGACACATCTGTACTGTAGGTTGCAATTTGCGCTTGTGTGTCCCACTCGTTGACATTTACGGCACTGGTATACATTTTTTTTTCGGAGTTGCTCCCATTTTATTTTTTGGTAAGCTAGTGATTTGATGTTAAATAGTTCCTTAGAAGGGCTATCTGGAGAGATGTGAATAATATAGTGATATCGATTGGGGTTTGATTTATCGTGAGTGAATTTGTTAAGTTTATGAATTTTTAAATTAGGGATGTTGAGGTTGTTTATTTCCTCTAAGATATCGGCTTCGGTGAAATTGCCTTTGATACCTTTAATAATGTAGAGCTTTGGTTTGAGGTTTTTAGGAGTAAAAGTGTAATATTCTATTTTGGTTGCTTTAGCTTGGGTACAGAAGTTCTCATAATCTTTGATATTAGCGAGATAAACTACATGGTGGTTAATATCGGATTTTGTTATTGTTACTTTATTTTTGGTAATTTTGAGATCATTGATTAGTTTAATGAGCGTTGAGAAATCGGTGTTTGTTGTATAAATGGGTGGAGGCCGGAAATATTTTTGTATTGCGGTTGGTTGAGTTGAGGCTGGTTCTTCAGGTTCTTCGTCGCTTAATTCGGATATGCTATCAAATTGATTGGTGGTGTTTAAATGAGGTTGTGTGGTAGAGTTTTTGCGTCGCGTTTTGGAAGTATGTTTAGAGATTTCCCATTCGTGGATATTTTTATCAGATTGCGATGGGGATGGAGTGATATCCTGAGAGCTAGGATTAAACTTGCGTTTCTTAGCTGTGGTGAGGTTCGGTGCTATTTTGGACACTTTAGGGACCGGGGATTCTTTACTGAGTTTTTTATAAAGGAAATCTAAATTATTTGAAGTAAATTTGAAATTTTTCGGCCTTGGTATATTATTAGTACACGTTGTAGGTGGTGAGACTGAGCTTATTGGTGATGCTATTGAGGGTCCGGCGACCGAGTAGTTATCCATGTTATCTTGCGCGGGTGCCCCCGCTGTGGGGCTGATGCCGTCATTAGACGTGGTTGAATAACTTTGAAGTACTTACAATTAAGCCTGACAACAGTGACGTCCTTGAGATGTGAAAGTAGCTATTCACAGAAGACGGGTTAGTGTCTGGATGTATTATAACGGTATTACTTCCCTCAGAGATTGCTGAATGATGATCGCTGAATCGTGGAATAATCGATATTGATCACACACTTAATTGCGAAAGAACCATCACTGTAATTGATGAGTTGCACTATGGTAAATGAGTTATAAGTATTTGCCGGAAAGAAGTTAATGAGGGAATGTGTGAGAACTTTACACTATGTATCTATGGGATTTTGGAGTGAGAAAGTATTGATTTTATATTATTGAGTTGGGTGCTATTAATGTTTTTATGATACTGTTAAGTATTGTTTAGAGTTTTGTGAGATAATCGATTTATTGCGAGAAATGAGCAGAGTAGTAATTAAATAGACGGTACACGGACAGCAACGATATAGCGTGTTACACGTCTGACGTCTCGGCTCGGACTCGATCCTCGCCCTCCTGGCTGCTGCTACGCGGTCTGCTTGGCTCGATGAGCGGTTGCTGGCGCGTCGGTCAGCTGATACAGACGCCGGGTCTGTGTCCGTGTCCGCGTTATTTCTTAATTAATCGAAATAATTTGATTTTTGAATTGTTTCGCGTTTGGGCCCTTCGTTTGTTGTGTTCGTGCCGTTCCCGTGAATCTCCAGTGTGTCTTTTTGTGGTAATAATGCTCTTGGTTCGCGAGTGATATTCTTTATGTGTTGAAAGATGACAGTTACAGTATCACTATTTTCCAGTGATTCTTTGTTTGAGATTCCGTCCCATGGTGTTGTTTGACAGATCTGTGAATGTATTGGAAAAATATGAGACTTCACTCAAGACAGGGTGGAATAAAACCAGACTAGTCGATGAAGTTTAGAGAAAGTGGTTTATTACCTTCTACACAAATAATGTAATAATACATTTTAAAACAGTTATTTTAAATATGAGAAAGAAACACAAAAAATACTAAATTTTGAAACAATACAAAATAATGAAAATACATGTACCAAATGTTTGAGAATTAAAAAAACGGAATTTAATTGAATGAGCTGAGTTTGATTTTACTATGTGGACTGAGCACCAGCACACAATTATATTAATTGTGTGCTGTAAATACTGAGAGCGATATGTGCAATGCAGCCTCCTCTGCGTAGCACGCAACGCTATGAGATAGATATGTGCGTAAGGAGATATGACAATTCACAGCAAACTCCCAGCAGCTTAATGAAGTGAGGTTGCAGTGAACAAATGAGAGCACTTGCAATTGAAACTGCTTGAGTGCTCTACATGTATGAGACAAGCTACGCAGGCAGCACTGCGTAGCACAATACAACACATAATGAGGATGCACAAAATGAGCAGTGTATAGTCGCTGTACTCTTCCAGCAGATGTCCTGGGGAAAAGTACAGCGAATATAGTACACCTGCATAATTATATTAATTATACCGGCAAATTAAGCTGAGAGGAAACGTGGCGCGACATATGCTGCGATGCCGCCATAAAGTGAGACCACAAAAGTTGATGCACCGATGAGAATCCAACTCCTCATTGCCATTGAATTTATGGTAAATTATAACAATGCACTCGTACCTGATTTTGAGTCCTGTTGAGTACTAGTGATGAGTTGATCCAGTGACAGAAGCCAACGAGAAAGGTCCAAAAGTGTGCTGTGTGTGCCGTTCCTCGATGCCGTTGCGAAAGTGTCTAAATTTCCAACATGGCTGCGAGTATGAAAGCGTCGTTGGGCGCTGAAATCAGTTGAGCGAGATAACCGGTGAGCGGAACCGAAGTCAAGCGAGAGAGACATCCTCTCGCTCGACGCAGCGTGCCAACGAGGCACAGCCTCGGCTCCGCGAAGCCCTGCTTCGGCCATCCTCGGCGCAACCGAGAGTCGTGTGCTCAGGCACAGCAACAGGTAGGCGCACGACGAATATCGATCGCCGTGCGCCAGCTGATTATCCAACATTCTTAATTATTTATCATTTAGTTGACGGATTTCTCCAGCAATCTTTGGCATTGGACCTGGATGTTCCAGTTATTCTTCTCTCTTGGTAAGTTGGTCTTTTATTTGATCTTTCTCTTATTCTTTATGTCTCGTTGAGTGGTGTTGTCTCATCCGACGCGCTTTACAAGGCTAATAAAATTGTTTCTTTTCTAATTATTTTTCTATTGGTCCTAAAATTCAAAATCAGGTTTTTCTGGGTAGGATTTACTGGTGCCCTCCTAATTCTACTTAGTAATTAATTTTCCTAGCTTTTTTTTTTAACAATTCTACTTCAAGAGTATCTTACTTCTTGATGCAGTGATTTATCAGAAATCTTAAATCTACTGTATTATGCCTTTGTGTTATAATTTCTCTAACTGTTGTTCGTTACTCTCTTTTCTTTTTCAGTGTTGTTTCACTTTTTCCTTTCTCCAGGTTTTTAATTTGGCAACCTCTTGGTGCCCCAACCGAGTCTTTCAAACTTATCGATGCGCTGCGTTAACAATTCTTCTTATAAACTATCCTGATCTATTGCTAATTATTCTACCTAAACTTTCTTATACTATTTTCTTAATTCTCCTAAACTAAAACCTACTCATCTATTTTAATGCCATCAACTTTCTCTCCTCAATTTGTTTTTTAGAATATTTTCTGTTTTTACACGGTCCAATGCTGTTTGGTATCAATCTTTTTATTAGTTCTTCCACTGACTTTTACTGTATTCTTTTATTTATCACTCTTCTAATAAGTTTGCTGGGCTCACTCACACCCGTTTCTGTTAAAATTCTTGGATTTATTCTGAATTTCTGGATATTGCAATATTTTTACTTCAGCGCACAAGCGAGTTCTGACTGGGTCGACACTTGAAACGAATAAGAGAGTTCTCTCTGTTTGAAGTCGCCTTTTATACTTTTTCTCTCCTTTCCCACTCTCTTATTTAAACTCTTCTCCTTATCATAGCTTATGTAATTTTGTCTGTTTCAGATGGCCACCACCGTGCCCTGCCATTCCCCTCACTGCTCGAGCGAGGCCAGCCGGTCGCTGACCCGCTGTTTTTCGGCAGTGACGGAATATGCAGGATCCAGCCTGTTTCGCGGTATCGTCTGGACTTTGCTGCGAATTTATCATTTGTTATTCTCCTTACTTTTTGTATTTTCTACAAATAAATGATTTTATTTGTTCTTATTTTTGTTTTATTCTTTCTATCCTTTACAGGTCGTGACTACGTCGCATTATCCCCCCAAATCTTTGATAGGTCGAATTACTGACCGAATCAAAGATTTGTTAGACTTATAATTATTACTTTTTTTTTTTTTTTTAACTTATTCCTAAACTTAATACTAGACTTATTCCGACGACTTATTACTATACTTATTCTATAATAAATGTACTCGAAATAAAACGCAAACGCATTGCGGTATATATCTTTAAAATTTTTCTTTTTATTTATGTCCCGTCACTGTCGTTTGATCTGTCCTCGTCGCTGTCAGTCACGTCAGGGTCCCTCGGTGCGATAACTCCCCATGCCTCCAACGTGGTCATTGTTTCTGTGTCGGGCGTTGGTGTCTCCAACCATGCTTGGACTTCTTCGGCCTCGCTGTCTCCGTCGTCCCTTTCTGTATTTTCTGGGAATTCGTCCATTAGATCCGAGAGTTCCTGCCACAGCTCATCCATACTTTGGTTTACGATGGTGCTCGAATTCTCCGATCGTCTTGGATTGATGGTGTTGTTGCTCGTCGGTGTATCCCTGGCCGCTTGCCTTTCTCTTCTTCTTTCGACTCATACCACCTCGACAACAGGGTCCAGCTCTTCAACATAGACGTCAATCATTTGCCCGACCGTCAGGGAGATAAATTGATTACGTGCAGCGTTGTTCCACTCGCGGCCATTGGGAGACAGTTCGTGCAAGGCGCACATAACTGTGAAATACGGTTCACCGTGATACAATGTCGGTACCGTGTATAAGGCGTCGATCTCCGCGTTGATCCTCGTGGCCAGATCACCCATCCACAGACTGACCTTCCCGTCGCTCCTTTTTTTTTGTAACGGTTCCCCGGAGAAAAGTATATTCTGCTTCTTCTTCCTCATTAACGAGCAAGAATAGGACAGCCCTTCCTGGGTATATTTCTTCCTCGATGACCCGATGTATTTCTGGGTGAGTCCGGCTGGTTCTCGCCACTTGTTTTAAGAAGTCCTCCCTCCTTTGTCTATCTTTTTCGAGCCAGATGTAAAATTTCCTGGGGCTCTCGGCTGCGTATGGTTCGTTCGGAACACGATATTCCACTCCATACTCAATAAATCTCGGTACGGACATTTTTTTTTATTCCATTCAAAAGAAAAGAAAAATTTTTGAAATAATAAAAAAAAAATATAATTTTTTTTTTTTTTAACATACCTTTTTTTTTAAATAGATTTAAAGAAATCAAAAAACTTTTTTCACTTTTTTTTCTTGAATATATTTTTTTCTTTCGCACTTTTCCGCTCCTGTAATTCCGTGGTTTTGTAGGTAGTTCCTTTGTAGTCGGTCCCTTTTATGGACATTTTGCTATATGTAATTATAACTATATTTATCAATTTTATTTTTGGCCAATGCAAATTCGTGATTTCCGATTTCCGGCTTCCACGTAATTTTTCGGCCTATTTTCGTGCCGGCCTTGGCCTCTGCGCCAATTATCTGTCTCCCGACCCCCTTTCTCCATTACTCTCTCTTGGCCTTCGATCGATTACCCAATCATAAAATCGATCACCAGTACCCGGAACTTACGTCACTTTCGTAGAATCTATTACTTTCTACGAATTCCAGTATGAGTCAAGCCTATCGGGTTACGTGTCCGTCGCGCCTCTTTTTCTGATCAACCACAACTCGATAGATCTTGCCGCCTGTTTTGGTGTACTCTCACCCAGTTTTGCATATAGTCTCCTAGTTGGTTTGACTATATGCTCGGTACGCTGACCGTCGGTTCCTTTGTTTGCACTGTACTTGTAGATGCTGAGTGTAGGCCCTGTTGTCTTGCTTTCGGACTCTGCCCCCTTTCTGGCTCTTTCTCTTCCATAGCGGCTGGATTCGCTGTCTCTTCTTTCTTCTCATCAGTCTTTTCTGTCTCTGTCCTGTACCTCTTAAACATATTCGCGTGAAATTTGCCGCGCTCTTTCTTACTTTCTACATCTATTACTAAATACGTTGCTATTTCTACACATTTCTTAATTTTATACGGCCCTTCATATAAAGGCATAAATTTCGATGTTAATTGTTTCAACGGGTCTAAAACATTTAACGCCTTAATTAAAACTAAATCCCCTACCTCATAATTAGTTAGCCTATGTGTCGCATCGAATTTCTCCGCCTGACGCCGCCCTTTTCTCGGAATTCTCTCTCTCACGATCTCGATCTTCATCTCGTAGGTGGTGGCATCCTCTTCGTCTCTTCTTAAACCCATTTGCTTATGCCATTCCCTGGTAGGCTTCTTCTTACATTGTAGCTCCATTGGTGTGAATTCAGTCGTCTCATGGTGAGATTCATTTATGCAGTCCTGAATCACTTTTACCCATTTAAACCATCCTGCATGGTTTTCAGTCAGTAAAGTACGGAAAAATCTTCCCAGCTCTCGGTTAACTCGTTTGACGATATTTCCTTGAGGATGACGGATTGATGAGAATACCGCCATGATGTCCTCGTCTTTGAGTTTCTTAAGCCAGTTTTTCGCGGTGAATTGCGTGCCATGGTCGAATTGGATTCTACGTGGTTTTCCATACTTTGGGATGTAGTCATCGAATATTCTTTTTATTACAGTTGACGTGTTAGCTTTTTTCATGGGATATAGTAACACATATTTACTGAAAGTATCTAGTATCACGAGGATGTGTTTCACCCCGCCCACCGACGCTGGTAATGGTCCATAAAAATCAATCGATACTAAATCCCCTGGTTTTTCTAGGATAATCGTTTGCATTGCCGCGTAGCTCGTTTGTATTGCTATTTTATTCCTTTGGCATGTATCGCAAGTTGCTAGTGTATTCCGAGTGATTTTGGCCAGATGTGGATAGGTGAAATCTTCTTCGAGCATCCGTGAACACTTCCGGGCACCAAGGAGTCCATACATGGCATGGCAGGCCTTAATTAATTATGCAACTTTTTATTAATCAATCGGTCGTGTATATGTTATTATTATTAAATTCTGAATTTATGCGACAATTCCCGACCACTTGTTAAGATGGAAATTTCGGCAAATCGCAACTCGGGGTGTGAGTCAGCGTTACCTAGATTCCTGCGTTATCGATCTTTCTTGGTCAAAAGATCTCAAACAATCGAATCCCTAATTTTTGTCAACTCTGATTGCCTCACTCATTCGTAAAGAATTAATGAAGCAACCACAATTGACGGTTTTTAATTTCTAAAGAAATCGTGAAAAAATATCACCACAGCCCGGGATCGAACCGGGAACTCCAGAATTCTAGCCTGGTACGTTACCAATTACGCCACCGTGGCTCTGGTGACATCAATTCACGATCTCTATTTTAATGTCAGTAATTCAAGCAACTTTTTATTAATCAATCGGTCGTGTATATGTTATTATTATTAAATTCTGAATTTATGCGACAATTCCCGACCACTTGTTAAGATGGAAATTTCGGCAAATCGCAACTCGGGGTGTGAGTCAGCGTTACCTAGATTCCTGCGTTATCGATCTTTCTTGGTCGAAAGATCTCAAACAATCGAATCCCTAATTTCCTTAATTAATTATTTAATGATGCTTTTTGGCACTATTACTCGCCAAAGACCATTCTTTGATTTCTTTTCTAAGATGCCTTTTTCAATTCGGAATGTTCTTTCTTCCTCCCTTTCTTTATCTTCACCGAGAAAATCCATGATTACTCGCAGATCTTCTTGTTCTCGCTGCATCTTGTCCATGCATTTGAGTCTTTTTGCTAGATCTCGCGGTAGTTTTTCTGCTAGCACTCCTGCGACAACGATGATCCCTTTCTTATCGGCCGAGGATAACTCCTCGTCTCCTTTCACTCTACTTAGAGCATCGGCTACTACATTTGTTTTTCCCGCAACATGTTCTATCTGCAAATCGTAATCTTGTATCGATAATACCCATCTCATGAGTCTTTCCGCGGTGAAACGACAGGTTTTCAGGAAAATTAATGCCTTATGATCGGTCTTTATATGTATTTGTGCTCCTTTCAAATATGTTCGGAATTTTTGAAGAGCCCACACAATAGCTAGTAGTTCCTTCTCTGTCGTCATATAGCCGATCTCGGCTCCTTTCAGAGTTCGACTTGCAAATGTTACTACCTCGCTCTCACTGGTTTCATTTTCCTGCGACAGGATCGCTCCCAGCGCGTATCCACTTGCGTCCGTGCTAAGTGTGTATGGTTTACGAGTTATACTCCCTTTCGACAAAGGAGTATAATTGTATTCTTCGGCCGAAGTTGGTGCATTTAAATAACTTGGGGTGAGTACTTTTTATATATATCAAACAACCAAGGAAAATTATTTTATTTTATTCTATTTCACTTTTATTTTGTTTATTATTATTATTATTATTGTTTATTTATTTGCATTTATGTATGTATGTACTTAAATTTTATTCTTTCTTCCTCCTCCCCCCCTTTTTTTCTTCAGATGGGAGGACCAGCACACGAAGGGTGAGGATGTGTTTAATTTAAGGGAGCTGCTTAGGATGGGCCCCTTTACTCGGGAGTTGCGAGTCGGTGCTTTGACGAGGTGGATACCGGCCTTCTACGACCTGGACGGTCGTCAATTAGAGGAAGCTTCCTCGGTAGTCTGGACAGAGGACATGTTGTCCTTTTTACTGAGAGAGATCAAGAAGGGCCTCTCGGAGGAGGAGAGCGTGGAGCGGGTCATAGCGAAGGGGCGTCAGACACGGCGCAATGCCAACTACGAGTGAGTAACGATGAAACCATTACAAGTTCATTTTGTCCACTTTCCCTTTATGTATGCATCAATTCTCAACTTTCTTCTCTTTTCTTTTCATAGGTTTCTGTTGGATAATCAGCTGGCGCACGGCGATCGATATTCGTCGTGCGCCTACCTGTTGCGGTGCTCTGGCACACTGCGTTCAGTTGGGCCGGAGATAGCCGAGGCAGGGCTTCGCGGAGCCGAGGCTGTGTCTCGGTGGCACGCCGCGTTGAGCGAGAGGATGTTTCTCCCGCTTGACTTCGGTTTCGCTCACCGGCTATCTCGCTCAACTGACTTCAGCGCCCAACGACGCTTTCGTATCCCGCAGCCATGTTGGAAATTTAGACACTTTTCGGAGCAACTACGGGAACAGCGCACGTTTTTCGGGACTCTCGGACTTTTCTTCACTGCATTCACCGGACTCGCTCAACTTTCTGTGCTCATGAGGACTCAAACTTAAGGTAAGCGCACATCGTCATAATTCAGTGCAATTCACTGGCGGTGAGGAGAATAAAATAAGCGGTACAGCAACATCATTGTCTCACTTTGTAGCGTGCGCTGCAGCACATGCTGCACCACGTTCTCCTCACTTTATTTTGCCGGCATAATTAATAAAATTATGCATGTGCTTCATATTCACTGTAGTTTCCCCCAGAAAATCTGTTGGGAAAATCCAGTGACTATACTCTGCTCATTTGTGCATCCTCAGTCTATGTTGTATTGTGCTACGCAGTGCTGACTGCGAAGCTCAAGCTTCATACAAAATTCAACTTAATTTATTTATTTGTAAACTCTCGGATTTTGGTGCATTCATTTTTATATCAATTTTGCATTTTTCTACATTTAACCTGTTTTGTATTTATTTTTCACTTTGACATTTTTCCAAATTATATACAAAAACTGTATTTTGTATCCGAGCTGAAGGAAGGTGGAATAAACCACTTTCTCAAGATAACAACAATTGTGTCTGGTTTATTTATCACTCTGTCGTGAGTGAAGTCTCATATTTTTCCAATATATTCGCAGGTTCATTCTGTCAAACTACATCGGACGGGATTTTCAAACAGTTTCTATTAGGTGCGCAACTAAGTTCCCGCTGTTTTTTTTTTTTTTATGAAAATGCAACTTTATTGTGAAAAAATGTTTACAAATGAATAATTCAAAATATTGCCCATCGCTAGCGACAACTTTTTCCCATCTTTCTGGCAGAGCTCGAATACCGTCACGGTAGAAGTGTTCGTCTTTTGAGGCTATCCACGAACCAAGCCATTTTGAGATGTCTTCATGTGAGCTGAACTGCTGATTAGCCAGACCATGTGCCATGGAACGGAACAAGTAATAATCGGACGGCGCAATATCTGGTGAATATGGCGGGTAGGGTAGGACTTCCCATTTGAGCGTTTCTAAGTAGGTTTTAACGGGTTTGGCAACGTGAGGCCGAGCGTTGTCATGCTATAGAATCACTTTTTCGTGCCTCTGCTCGTATTGTGGCCGCTTTTCGCGCAGTGCTCGGCTCAATCGCATCAATTGAGTTCGATACCGTTCCCCAGTGATGGTTTCGTTCGGTTTCAACAGCTCATAATAAATAACACCGCCCCGGTCCCACCAAATACACAGCAAAATCTTCGCAGCGTGAATATTCGGCCGAGCCGACGACGTAGAAGCATGACCGGGCAGTCCCCATGATTTTGTTCTCTTTGGGTTGCTGTAGTGGATCCATTTTTCATCACCCGTAACGATGCGATGAAAAAAACCCTTCTTTTTTTGCCGCTGGAGCAGTTGTTCACAGGCGAAAGAACGACGCTCAACGTCTCTTGGCTTCAAATCATAAGGAACCCAAGTTCCTTGTTTTTGAACCATTCCCAACGCATGCAATCGCTTGGAAATGGCTTGGCGGGTAACTCCTAATGCTGAAGCAAGCTCTTTTTGCGTTTGGCACAGATCCTCATCGAGCAATGCCTCCAATTCAGCGTCTTCGAAGATTTTTGGCCTTCCTTCACGCGAACGGTCGTCTACATCAAAATCACCGTCTTTGAAGCGACGGAACCAATCACGGCATATTGTTTCACTCAGAGCAGCATCTCCGTAAACTTTTTGGAGTTCTCAATGCGCTCCAGCCGCCGTTTTCTTCGAATGAAAGAAGAAAAGGAACACTTCCCGCAAATGACGATTATTTGGCACAAAATCAGACATTTTCACACAACCAAAAGTATATGACGCAAAAACAAAATCACTAATGTGTCAAAGCGGTTTGTTTACCATATATATAAGCTTGGTTCATGACGTTTTGGTTATGTCCCAATCGACCAGCACTTACTACTGGAGCCATCTCTTGAAAAACAGCGGGAACTTAGTTGCGCACCTAATATATGGAGAAGATTCGTGGGGGTTGCGCCATTTCTTTGTGAAAGACGGGGAGTGACTGCTCCTTTCTTCAGTGTTTTTTGTTTTTTTTTAATTTATACTATATTTGAAATTTATATTATGCCCTTTTATGAAATTTATATTATAATTGATATATATATATATGCATTATAGTGAAACAAAGAAAGAGGGGAAAAGGAAAACTACGAATTTTTAAAATAAATGAAACAAAAAGAACAACAAACACGTTTGGAGTTATGACTTCAAACAAAATCCCCTAAACCCAAAACGTAAAGAGAAGAAAAAAAATTATTCATTATATTCTGAAATAATGACTGTACTTCGAGATTTGGGAATTTATGTTTGAGTGAAAGAGAATTAATTAAACGATCATGAGTTGATTTTAACCAACATATACAAGTATGGTTCGAGCTACTTATTGTTGTTATCAATATCATTTTTAGTTTTCTCTTTGTTATCGTTATCCTATTCGGGATCAAGCACGATGCACTGTATCTCTGACTTGCATTCGTCGCATGTTTCTCTATTTTTGCCACATTTGTAGCAATTATTCGCGTGGAGGCAAGGGAGAAACGTCACATTTATAGGTTGGTGATGGCAGGTTTAACATAACTGAGAGGCGGCATCTTCCTTATGGGATGGTGTCAGCGATAGTGTGGATAGGTCCAGTGACTCTGCTCAAGGGGTAGAAGGTCGGGAATTGCGTCGATGTGAAGTAATTAATTTTTCGTCTGACTTGTCTTTGTCCGTTGTGTCGGGATGTTGGTTCGGAAGACTATCTTGGTTAACGGGCGATGGAGGGGGAGCGGGAGGTCTGCGAAGTAATGCTGTGACTGAATCGATAAGACTGTTTGACAAAGGGGAACATGGGAACGTATTCGTAGTCATGATCAGGAATCGACAACCTTGATTTAGCAAGCCGTGTAGGTGTAAGGGATTTGGACCCGTTCCCGAACGCTTTATTTTAATTCCGCAATAAAAACAAGTTAATCTGTCCTTTTTCCCAGAATAAAAGAATCCAGCGTCTACTAATGTTACTGGTTTTATCGGTAGCGTCTCAGGCCAAGAAATGAAGCTTTCCAGGCGGTCTGTATAGTTTTCGTAGGTGGGGTACGAGGGCTGTAGGCCGTCGTCCTTGGAACATGCCCATTCTAGACAGTCGAGGGTGGCTCGGAGCCTTACCAATAGTCTGGCGACGAATCTCTGATGGCAGGTAGGGGGGCTCTCGTGCAGTTCTGTCTGAGAGGCGGGACTTAGCGAGCAAAAGGATGGCGACGAGGTGTTTGACCGTGTAACGAATCGGCCCTGTAGGCTACCGGGTCGATGTTATTAGCCTTAGAAATAATTCAATCCTCGGCGTACCGTGGATTCACCGTTGATCCCCTACTCCTTGGCGGTCAAGCGTATCAAAATATATTGTAATGAGAGTAATGGATTTTGCGTGATAAAGAGAAAGTCAGTCGCTGCGAAGCAGCCGAGCAGTCCGCTTGCTCCAATTTATATATCTGTAATATAACCTCAGTCGCTGCGAAGCAGCCGAGCAGTACTCTTGCTCCAATTTATATATCTGTAATATAACCTGAGTCGCTAAGTAGCCACCGACGGCTACACATTTATAAGGCTCCAAGTCGTCTCAATCATATATAATAATTCGTCTATAAAAATCTCGTATGATAATCGAGATAGGCTACGCGATATTCTCTGAGAATAATAAGGAGTTATATAAAGGCACGATGAAGCCCTTTTTCTGCGAGTGACTAGTAAAGTCACGATCAACATTGATTGGAATATTATAACTCACTCGAAGACTATCATACTCGGTAACCTGGAGGAATTTGAAACAAATAGGCCTGAGTATCGCCTGTCCACCTATCTATATATATATAAAGAAAAGTCCTGACTGACTGACTCACTGACTCACTCACTCACTCACTCATCAACGCCCAGCCCAAACGCCTGGGCCTAGAAACTTAAACTTCTAGGGATATATTCCCTTCGTGTCGTAGACGCTCACTAAGAAGGGAATTTTCGAAATTTCACCCCTATGGGGGTGTAAAAGGGTGAAATATGTTTTTACGTATTTCTCAATATCTCTTAGGCACGATGAGATATCGCCTTGGTTTCTGCTTGCAAATTTTACTCATACAAATGTTGAGAAACGAATTTCTGGATTTTTAGAAATTCTACCCCTAAGGGGGTGTAAAAGGGTTAAATATGTTTTTACGTATTTCTCCATATCTCTTAGGCACGATGAGATATCGCCTTGGTTTTTGTTTGCAAATGTTACTCATACAAATGTTCAAAAACAAATTTCAGGTTTTTTAGAAATTCTACCCCTAAGGGGGTGTAAAAGGGTTAAATATGTTTTTACGTATTTCTCAATATCTCTTAGGCACAATGAGATATCGCCTTGGTTTTCGCTTGCAAATGTTACTCATACAAATGTTTAAAAACTAATTTCAGGATTTTTAGAAATTCCACCCCTAAGGGGGTGTAAAAGAGTTAAATATGTTTTTACGTATTTCTCTTAGGCACGATGAGATATCGCCTTGGTTTTTGCTTGCAAATGTTACTCATACAAATGTTTAGAAACCGATTTTAGGATTTTTAGAAATTCCACCTCTAAGGGGGTGTAAAAGGGTTAAATATGTTTTTACGTGTTTCTCCATATCTCTTAGGCACGATGAGATATCGCCTTGGTTTTTGCTTGCAAATGTAACTCATACAAATGTTTAGAAACCGATTTTAGGATTTTTAGAAATTCCACCTCTAAGGGGGTGTAAAAGGGTTAAATATGTTTTTTACGTATTTCTCAATATCTCTTAGGCACGATGAGATATCACCTTGGTTTTTGCTTGCAAATGTTACTCGTACAAATGTTCAAAAACCAATTTCAGGATTTTTAGAAATTCCACCATTAAGGGGGTGTAAAAGAGTTAAATATGTTTTTACGTATTTCTCTTAGGCACGATGAGATATCGCCTTGGTTTTTGCTTGCAAATGTTACTCATACAAATGTTTAGAAACCGATTTTAGGATTTTTAGAAATTCCACCCCTAAGGGGGTGTAAAAGGGTTAAATATATTTTTACGTATTTCTCTTAGGCACAATGAGATATCGCCTTGGTTTTTGCTTGCAAATGTTACTCATACAAATGTTTAGAAACCGATTTTAGGATTTTTAGAAATTCCACCCCTAAGGGGGTGTAAAAGGGATAAATCTGTTTTTACGTGTTTCTCTATATCTCTTAGGCACGATGAGATATCGCCTTGGTTTTCGCTTGCAAATGTTACTCATACAAATGTCTAAAAACTATATTAGGATTTTTAGAAATTCCACCCCTTAGGTGTAAAAGGGTGTAAAAGGGTTAAATATGATTTTACGTATTTGCAAACAGAATTCTGCAAAGCATAATTCACCATTTTGCCCTCATCGGCCGTAAAGGGCCAAATCCATATTAAAAAAAATCAAATAAATATGCATAAGACTGTATAAATATATAAAGAAGAAAAACAAGAGATCTAACAGTCATTATATGACTGTTCATTTCGTAGAAATGGGCTTAAGGCGCACTATTGCCGAAATGCTGTCGTCTTCGATAAATATTTTATTTATTAACAAGTGTGTGACATCTCGATTTCGAGTGTATCGAATCGACAGAAGTCTCTTTTTCACGGTGATATGTTTTTGTCCGTTGTGGCTACATTCGTGTCGACAGCATTAATCTGTCAAACGGCAATTTCTGACCAAACGAGCAACAGAGCGTACGAGCAAAAGAGCGAGCAAGCGAGATCATTATCTAATATCATTATCATTATCATTTTGAAGAAAATAGTGTTTCCAAGGGATATATTTGAAGAGAAGTTATTGTAAGTAAAAAATTAAATAATATTTTTGTGTGCTGACGACGATGATGGAGACGATGACAAAAAAGATGACGCTGGCCATAGACAGCAAACCTAAATGATACAGACGTGTAGTAGTGTCGCAGAAGGAGTTTAATAAAATTCAAAATTTAATACATCGTCGTCGTCGTCATCGACTCCATCATCGTCATCGTATTTATAGTCGTAGTCCTTGTCAGTGTCGTCTTTTTTGTCACTGATCTGAAGATAATTCGAAGTCTGCGGTAGCGACGGCAACCTTCTTTATTTATTTATTTATTTCTTAGCAGTGCTTTTGCATTGAAATAATAATAACAGCAACAATAATGGTTCGAATATACGTTAAGGACGTAGCAAAATAAAAAACTATCTTTTCAACCCTTTTGTAAGCATGAAGGAGCTAACCAGCCACGAGTTACGATGGCTAATTGTTCATTCGTTATATTTTTCTTTCATATGTGCTCTAACACGGTTGCTGTACCGGTTCGAGAGTCAAAGGCACAGTCGAAGGGCGACGGTTTAACGCTATAACAGTTTCTCAGAGCTATAAAGCGTACATTTTGATACCAATTATATACGTTTTTGTGCGAATGGAATTCCGCTTAGATGCTCCGACGAATATAATATCACATATCCTTCTATGTAATATAATTTGCATGCATTGATTGACTTGTGATACTCATACATATGCAAAGAAACCATCACTGTTCTCACATTTACTCGAGTATAAACAAATTTGCGCTATAATATTCATTTTTTTAAACATTAGAACCTAACAGCTTTAAAAATAAATCAATGCCCGAGACTCTTTACCAATATGGAGGCTCTTTACAATAATTAACTCGATGTAAAAAAATGAATGCATAATTCAGCATTTTGCCGTAATCGGCCCGAAAGGGTCAAATCCAGATTAAGTTAAAAAATAAAAAAAGTCAAATAAATATGCATAAGACTGTATAAATATATGAAAAAGAAAAACAAGAGATCTAACAGTCATTATATGACTGTTTGTTTCGTAGAAATGGGCTTAAGGCGCACTATTGCCGAAATGCTGTCGTCTTCGATAAATATTTTATTTATTAACAAATGTCAACGCGTGTAGCTTTGTATAGCCGGACAGACAGACAAACATTCATCTTATATATAAAAAAAAAAGAATGTTTGTCTGTCTGTCTGTCCGGCCATACAAAGCTAAACGCGTTGACCGATTTCAACCAAACCTTACACGAATGTTGTTGAAGACCAAAGGAAGGCGACTGTATATATCGTACCCCTGAAAACCACCCCCTTCATCCCCTAAAAAAAGATTCTTAATAAAATCTACATGCCTTCACCGATTACAACCAAACCAAGCACAAATATTGCTAAGAGCCTAAGGAAGGTCACTGAATATATCTCACCCCTGAAAACCACCCCCTCCATCTCCTAAAGAAAAATTCTTAATAAAATCCACACGCCTTCACCGATTACAACTGAACCAAGCACAAATATTGTTAAGAGCCTAAGGAAAGTCACTGGATATATCTCACCCCTAAACCCCACCCTCTTCACCCCCTAAAAAAAGATTCTTCAAAAATATTCACGCGAATCAACTGATTTCAACCAAACCTTACACAAATATTGTTGAAGACCAAAGGAAGGCGACTGTATATATCTCGCCCCTGAAAACCGCCCTCTTCATCCCCTAAAAAAAAATTCTTAATAAAATCCACACGCCTTCACCGATTACAACTAAACCAAGCACAAATATTGTTAAGAGCCTAAGGAAGGTCACTGAATATATCTCACTCTTGAAAACCACCCCCTTCAACCCCTAAAAGAAGATTCTTCAAAAATATTCACGCGAATCAACTGACTTCAACCAAACCTTACACAAATATTGTTGAAGACCAAAGGAAGGCGACTGTATAGATCGTACCCCTGAAAACCACCCCCTTCATCCCCTAAAAAAAGATTCTTAATAAAATCTACACGCCTTCACCGATTACAACCAAACCAAGCACAAATATTGCTAAGAGCCTAAGGAAGGTCACTGAATATATCTCACCCCTAAAAACCACCCCCTCCATCTCCTAAAGAAAAATTCTTAATAAAATCCACACGCCTTCACCGGTTACAACTGAACCAAGCACAAATATTGTTAAGAGCCTAAGGAAAGTCACTGGATATATCTCACCCCTAAACCCCACCCTCTTCACCCCCTAAAAAAAGATTCTTCAAAAATATTCACGCGAATCAACTGATTTCAACCAAACCTTACACAAATATTGTTGAAGACCAAAGGAAGGCGACTGTATATATCTCACTCCTGAAAACCACCCCCTTCATCCTCTGAAAAAATTCGTTTCATATCGTATCATATCATATCATATCGTATCATATCGTATTTCGTTTTGTGTCGTTTTTACGAATGTTAATTGGACTTAAAGTTTTTTCAATAACACTGTTATTTTTACGATTTTTGATAAATGATTGTTGACTTTCCTTAACAAAATGTATTATATGCTATTGAAAATTTTTGCGATATTTGAGAAATAATTTGTGAATTTTTTGCATATTGTATTTCTCTCTGTGCTGTCCCAGATAGCATTTTGACATGCAGTGTATATACATTGCATATATACATCCGCGGATATGACATATCCTATGTACATACAGTGATACACAAACGACGTACATTGCATATCGTAGGGATATGCGAATGCAACGCGCTGTATGTTCAGTGGATATTCATACAATATACATATGTATATTAGCCGAACATTATATGTATATGTTCATATACATATAGATAGTTTCATCGTATACGACACTTCGTCGTTCGCAATATTTCATTGTAAACGCGTAAGTTGCAAGGGCGTATATTCTACGTATATTGAGGCTACTATCCGAAATGCATATGCATACTACATATGTTCACACGATATTCTTAGAATATTCGTAAATGTATCATATATTCATCTACGTGAGTCGTATGTACACGGATTTGATCTATATACATGGCGTATATTTTACGTATATTGAGTTTACTATCCAAAACGCATAACGGTATGGTTCCGGTTCCGGTACTATAAGCTTTGTAAAATTTCGGTTATTATTTGTTTCAACGTCAGATATGTGAGAGACGCGCGAGAGAGAGAGAGAGTAACGCGAGAGACACCAAGAACGTGAGAAACGCAAGAGACGCGAGAGGGAGACGGAAGAGACGCGAGAGAAATCTATCTACATAAAAAGATAAGTCCTGACTGACTCACTAACTATAAGTTTTGTCCTTTCTCTTCATTGTTTTTTAGTATGTCAATTGAATTTTTAAATATTAATGGGGAGATGGTGCCTCACACTATTATCCCCATCACGGGAGACGGAGCTTGCCTGTTCCGGTCGCTCTCATATCTTATATATTATAATCAGTTATTGGCTAGGGAGGTGCGTGAGCTGATCGTCAGGCACGTGGTGGACACCTGGGAGGAGTTCTCCATCATGTCCCACAACAGCGAGGGGGATAACTACACCAGCTCTGCTGAGTACCTCGCTCACATGTCCCGACCCTCTACTTATGGTGGTTTATGCGAACTTGTGGCGGCTGGCCAATTGTTCGAGTTCGTCTTCGAAGTTTACCGCAATGGCGAGCTGTATGCGAGTGTCGGTGCTGAAGGTCATCCCGTGAGGAGGTTACGTTTTTCGCAGGACCTTTCTAGTGGCCATTTCGATGCGTACCTGCCACGTGAACCTGAATAAGTGTTTATCTGACTACCTCTTTCCCAGTTCGAGTCCTATTTACATTTCTCATAGCCTTTACCTCTTTCCCTGCTTTTCCAGCTCGACTCCTATTCAGACTTCTCACAGCCATCACCTCTTCCTATCCTCAAGAAGGCTCCTGGCAAACGTCGTGCCAGATATTCCGATGTTAAAAGGAGGAAGCAACTTAAGGATGCGGCGAGGAAATATGCTCAGAATAATCCTGCGGTGAACCGTGCTGCGGTGGCCAAGTACCAGCAAGATCATCCTGCGGTGAACCGTGCTGCGGTGGCCAAGTGCCAGCAAGATCATCCTGCGGTGAACCGTGCTGCGGTGGCCAAGTACCAGCAAGATCATCCTGAAGTGCACCGTGATGCGGTGGCCAAGTACCAGCAAGATCATTCTGCGGTGAACCGTGCTGCGGTGGTCAAGTACCAGCAAGATCACCCTGAAGTGCACAGAGCGACAGAATTTCGGTATGAGCAAAGCAATCCTGGAAGACGAGTAGAAAGGCGAGCACTTCCATGGAAAGTCAAGGCTCACTCAGGCATGGCATATGATCCTGACGTGGCTTCTGAGGCAGACAGCACTGTAGATCTGGGTACTATGAGCCACAAATGCATATATTGCAATGCTTTGAAGTGGAAGGAAGAGCCCCGCGGCATGTGCTGCAGCGCTGGCAAGGTGCAGCTTCCGCCCTTCGAACCTCTGCCCGAGCCTCTTTACAGCCTGGTAATGGATATCCACCCTGAGCACGTCCACTTCATGGAACGTATTCGGAAGTATAATGGCTGCTTCAACATGACATCATTTGGGGCTAAGCAGGTTCTACGAGATGGCTTCATACCGACTTTTAAAGTTCAGGGGCAGGTGTATCATTTGATAGGAAGTCTGCTGCCAGCACCTCAACAGGAAGCCCAATTTCTGCAAATGTATTTTGTGGGCGACGACGAAAGGGAAGTACGCTTGAGGTGCAGCAAATTTTCTGACGTCAAACAGGGATTGGTCAAACAACTGCAGAGGATGCTACACGACATCAATAGCTATATAAAGGATCTGAAGACTGCCATGGACAAGGTAGCTCCAACCTGCGAGAAGTTCGAAGTCGTTATCCATGCAGATAAAAAGCCAGCTGACGCTCATGGAGGTCGCTTCAATGCACCAACAGCAAATGAGGTAGCTCTGGTGATTGTTGGTCAGCAATTCAAGCATCGAGACATTGTGCTGCAGAGCCATAACAACACATTGCAGCGCATTAGTGAAATTCATCGATCATACGACGCCTTGCAGTATCCGCTTCTGTTTTGCCGTGGCGAGGATGGGTACTCTATTGCCTTGCCTCAGCGCGATCCTAAGACCAAGTTGCGCCTCAATAAGACAGTCTCCGCAGCGAGGTTTTACTCTTATCGTATTAGGGTCAGGCAAGGGGAGGTCAACCATATTTTGTACTTCCGCTCCCTTTTCAGTCAATTTCTGGTTGACATGTATGCCAAAATAGAGACTGAGAGGTTGAATTACATCAGGAACAATCAGGCGCAGCTGAGGGCAGACAGCTATATTCACCTAAAGGACGCTGTGAGTGGACAGGATGCTGACGCTGCTCAGCTGGGTCAAATGGTGGTGCTTCCTTCATCATTCACTGGGGGACCTCGCTATATGCATGAGCGGACTCAAGAGGCCATGACATATGTTCGTCATTACGGCCGTCCTGATCTGTTCATCACTTTCACCTGTAATCCCAGGTGGAAGGATATCACAAATGTACTGCTGCCTGGGCAAAAGTCTCACGATCGTCATGACATCATAGCCAGGGTATTCCATCTCAAGGTGAAGAAGATGATATCTCTTTTGAACAAGGGCAGTCTGTTTGGTAGAGTACGGTGTTTTATGTACTCTGTCGAGTGGCAAAAGCGGGGTCTGCCTCACATTCACATATTGCTGTGGCTAGAGCAGCGCATCTTCTCTGACATGATCGACAAAGTCATCTGTGCTGAAATACCTGATCCTGAGAAAGATCCTCTCCTCCACAACATTGTCAAGGCCAACATGATTCATGGGCCCTGCGGCAGCTTGAATTACAATTCGCCTTGCATGAAAGGAGGTAGTTGCAGCAAGAAGTATCCTCGGCCACTTCTCAAGAACACTCAGACAGGAGACGATACATATCCGCAGTATCGTAGGAGGTCTCCAGCTGAAGGTGGCTTCACTGTAGAAATCAATAGGATAAAACTGGACAACCGCTGGGTGGTGCCCTACAACCCTGTCTTGTCACGCACTTTCGATGCTCACATCAATGTAGAATTATGTAACTCTGTTAAGTCCATTAAATACATTTGCAAATACGTGAACAAGGGCAGTGACCAGGCGTCTTTTGCTCTGGAGAATGAGAAGGATGAAGTAAAGATGTATGAGAGTGGGCGGTACATTAGTAGCTTGGGGGCGGTTTGGAGGATATTAGCGTTCCCTATTCATGAGAGGTATCCCACTATTTTTCATCTGGCTGTTCACCTCGAGAATGGTCAGCGTGTGTACTTCAACTCCGACAACTTGGCCGAGAAGCTTAGCAACCCTCCTCAGACAACACTCTTGGCTTTTTTCGAGTTATGCAAAAATGACGAATTTGCAAAAACCCTCCTGTACTCTGAGGTCCCTTCTTACTTTGTATGGGAAAATTACAAGTTTGGGAGAAGGAAGCAAGGGAACGATGTCGATGGCTGGTCAGGAGTGAAGAGAGGCAATGCGCTGGGAAGGGTGTACACCATCCACCCAAGTAACACCGAATGTTATTATCTCCGTCTGTTGCTACATGAGGTTCGAGGCCCAACGTCTTTTTCAGAGTTGAAGATTGTGAATGGTGTCCTTCATCCTACATTCCAGTCTACATGCAAGGCATTAGGTTTGCTGGAGAATGACAATCACTGGGATAGTACTTTGGGGGAAGCTGCCCTGTGTGATTCTCCGTTTAAGCTCCGAGAGCTCTTCACAGTGATGTTGGTTTTTTGTCAACTCTCTGATCCTCTTAGTCTTTGGGAGAAGTACAAAGACAGTTTTTCAGAAGATATCACGCGGCAGGTGGAAAGAGAGTTGCAAGATAGTGCGCAGCAGATGAAGGAGCAGGTGTACAATAGATGCCTGGTGCTGATTGAGGACGCAGTGTTAGCTTTGGGAGGACAGGGTTTGCCTCAGTACGGCTTGCCTCAACCAACAAGGTCTGGAAAAGTTTTGGGAAATAAGGACTATCTGAGGGAGACCAGCTACGATACAAACGCCTTGGCACAAGTGGTATCGAATAACGAGGGTTTACTAACGGATGAGCAGCTCGCTGTCTATCGGCAGATCCTTAGCAGCGTTGAGTCAGGTGCTGGGCAGGTTTTTTTCTTGGATGCTCCTGGTGGTACTGGGAAGACTTTCCTCATCAACTTGCTCCTGGCGAAGGTAAGGAGTAATCGTGGCATCGCTTTGGCTGTCGCATCCTCTGGCATCGCTGCTACGCTATTGGAGGGAGGCAAGACAGCCCACGCTGCCTTCAAGCTGCCCCTCAATCTCATTCATGCAGAAACACCTCTGTGCAACATCTCAAAACAAAGCAATATGGCCAAAGTGCTGAGAGATTGTAAGCTCATTGTTTGGGATGAGAGCACCATGGCGCACAAGCGGGGTTTTGAGGCACTGAGCATAACCCTCAAAGACATCAGAGGCAACGATGGAGTGATGGGGGGAGTCACTGTGTTGCTTGCTGGAGACTTTCGGCAGACTTTGCCAGTAGTGCCAAGGGGAACTCGAGCTGACGAGATTAAGGCGTGCATCAAGGCGTCATATTTATGGCCCTTTATCTGCAAACTTTCTCTCAGAAAGAACATGAGGGTCCACTTGAGAGGTGATGTCTCCGCTGGGGAATTTTCCGAACTTCTACTGAAAATAGGGGATGGATAATATCCTGAGTCCGAGGGAAAGGTGACTATCCCTATAGGCCTGGGCGCAGTAGTGATGACCCTAACAGACCTTTCAACCAGAATATACCCAGATATAGCCGATATCAAGGAAAAGTCTATGGACTGGCTGTGCGAGCGTGCCATTCTGACCCCCAAGAATGATAACGCTGCCATCATTAATGACATTCTACTTAATTCGTTCGAAGAGGCAGAAATGGAATATAGGTCTGTGGATTCAGTAATGCAAATGGATGACGCCGTCCATTACCCCGTGGAGTTTCTCAATTCCCTCAACCCTCCTGGATTCCCACCCCACAAGCTTCTCCTCAAAGTGGGGGCTCCAGTGATGTTGCTGCGGAATCTCAACCCGCCCAAACTTTGCAACGGCACCAGGCTACGAGTGAAGGCCCTTTATAGAAACGTTATTGAGGCCACAGTGTTCACTGGTTGTGCTCGAGGGGAGTCGGTATTTGTACCACGCATACCACTCATACCATCAGAGTACCCCTTCGAGTTCAAGAGGCTGCAGTTCCCCCTCAAGGTCTGCTTTGCTATGACCATCAACAAGTCCCAGGGGCAGTCGCTGAAGATGGCAGGGATTGACTTAAGGGAGGAGTGTTTCTCACATGGACAGTTTTATGTGGCCTGCTCCAGAGTGAGCTCACCAAGCAGCCTGGTGATTCTACCACTTCAGGGAAGAACTACTAATGTGGTCTACAAAGAAGTCCTTCAGTGTTATGACATGTGTTAAGGACCACCTCGGTTAAGGACGACACCGAGTAGGGAATAGGGAAAGCCATCCCTGGGATAATCCATAACAATCCAGCGTTATTGAAGTGGGATTATCGCAAATAAAGTAGAGGCGTGTGATATCGTGCGAAAAGGAGACGAGCATCGACGCACAACGGGCGCGTGCAACAGGCGGGAAAAAGAATTCGCAACAACGTGAAAGAAGACGAGCATCGACGCACAACGGGTGCGTGCAACAGGCGGGAAAAAAGATTTCGCAACAAAGTGTAAAATAAAGACAAAGTGTAAATTGAAGACAAAGTGTAAAATAAAGACAAAGTGTAAAATAAAAACAAAGTGTAAAATAAAGACAAAGTGTAAAATAAAGACAAAGTGTAAATTGAAGACAAAGTGTAAAATAAAGACAAAGTGTAAAATAAAAACAAAGTGTAAAATAAAGACAAAGTTTAAAATAAAGACAACATGTAAAATAAAGACAAAGTGTGATACTAAAGGGTGATTTTTTAAGAGCTTGAGAACTTTTTTTTAAAAAAAAACGCATAAAATTTGCAAAATCTCATCGGTTCTTTATTTGAAACGTTAGATTGGTCCATGACATTTACTTTTTGAAGATAATTTCATTTAAATGTTGACCGCGGCTGCGTCTTAGGTGGTCCATTCGGAAAGTCCAATTTTGGGCAACTTTTTCGAGCATTTGGGCCGGAATAGCCCGAATTTCTTCGGAAATGTTGTCTTCCAAAACTGGAATAGTTGCTGGCTTATTTCTGTAGACTTTAGACTTGACGTAGCCCCACAAAAAATAGTCTAATGGCGTCAAATCGCATGATCTTGGTGGCCAACTTACCGGGCCATTTCTTGAGATGAATTGTTCTCCGAAGTTTTCGCTCAAAATGGCCATAGAATCGCGAGCTGTGTGGCATGTAGCGCCATCTTGTTGAAACCACATGTCAACTAAGTTCAGTTCTTCCATTTTTGGCAACAAAAAGTTTGTTAGCATCGAACGATAGCGATCGCCATTCACCGTAACGTTGCGTCCAACAGCATCTTTGAAAAAATACGGTCCAATGATTCCACCAGCGTACAAACCACACCAAACAGTGCATTTTTCGGGATGCATGGGCAGTTCTTGAACGGCTTCTGGTTGCTCTTCACTCCAAATGCGGCAATTTTGCTTATTTACGTAGCCATTCAACCAGAAATGAGCCTCATCGCTGAACAAAATTTGTCGATAAAAAAGCGGATTTTCTGCCAACTTTTCTAGGGCCCATTCACTGAAAATTCGACGTTGTGGCAGATCGTTCGGCTTCAGTTGTTGCAGGAGCTGTATTTTATACGGTTTTACACCAAGATCTTTGCGTAAAATCTTCCATGTCGTCGAATAACACAAACCCAATTGCTGCGAACGGCGACGAATCGACATTTCACGGTCTTCAGCAACACTCTCAGAAACAGACGCAATATTCTCTTCTGTACGCACTGTACGCATTCGTGTGGTTGGTTTAATGTCCAATAAAGTAAACTGAGTGCGAAACTTGGTCACAATCGCATTAATTGTTTGCTCACTTGGTCGATTATGTAGACCATAAATCGGACGTAAATCGCGAAACACTTTTCGAACCGAACACTGATTTTTGTAATAAAATTCAATTATTTGCAAGCGTTGCTCGTTAGTAAGTCTATTCATTATGAAATGTCAAAGCATACTGAGCATCTTTCTCTTTGACACCTTGTCTGAAATCCCGCGTGATCTGTCAAATACTAATGCATGAAAATCCTAACCTCAAAAAAATCACCCTTTACAAAGTAAGGACAAAGGCAGTAATAGTAGCGCGTGAAGGAAGTCATCTGGTATTTACGAATCGTCAAGACAATCGATCGCCGACGTAAGTATCGATGGAGTACTCGTACTCGATCTACCACTATGCGTAGTGGAAGACGAGACCCAAACGATTACAGAAGAAATTACAGAAAAACGAAGAAAGAAGCGAGAAGCAAGAAGAACGAAATTCAGAAGAAATTACAGAAGAAATCATAGAAGAAAGAAGCGAGAAGCAAGAAGGAACAACGCCAGATGAAACTAGCAGTGAAGACGAAGCTAAGGAAGACACGACGATGGGGAAAAGCGAAAAGCCCTTCGACGACAACAAGAAATTGTCGACCTTTAAGCAATAAGAACGAAATTCAGAAGAAATTACAGAAAAACGAAGAAAGGAGCAGCAAGAGCAAAATTCAGAAGAAATTGCAGAAAAACGAAGAAAGAAGCGAGAAGCTTGAAGAACGAAATTCAGAAGAAATTACAGAAAAACGAAGAAAGAAGCAGCAAGAGCAAAATTCAGAAGAAATTACAGAAAAATGAAGAAAGAAGCAGCAAAAGCAAAATTCAGAAGAAATTTTAGAAGAAATCATAGAAGAAAGAAGCGAGAAGCAAGAAGGAACAACGCCAGATGAAACTAGCAGTGAAGGCGAAGCTAAGGAAGACACGACGATGGGGAAAAGCGAAAAGCCCTTCGACGACAACAAGAAATTGTTGACCTTTAAGCAATAAGAACGAAATTCAGAAGAAATTATGGAAAAACGAAGAAAGGAGCAGCAAGAGCCAAATTCAAAAAAAATTACAGAAAAATGAAGAAAGAAGCAGCAAAAGCAAAATTCAGAAGAAATTTCAGAAGAAATCATAGAAGAAAGAAGCGAGAAGCAAGAAGGAACAACGCCAGATGAAACTAGCAGTGAAGGCGAAGCTAAGGAAGACACGACTATGGGGAAAAGCGATAAGCCCTTCGACGACAACAAGAAATTGTTGACCTTTAAGCAATAAGAACGAAATTCAGAAGAAATTATGGAAAAACGGAGAAAGGAGCAGCAAGAGCAAAATTCAAAAGAAATTACAGAAAAATGAAGAAAGAAGCAGCAAAAGCAAAATTCAGAAGAAATTTCAGAAGAAATCATAGAAGAAAGAAGCGAGAAGCAAGAAGGAACAACGCCAGATGAAACTAGCAGTGAAGGCGAAGCTAAGGAAGACACGACGATGGGGAAAAGCGAAAAGCTCTTCGACGACAACAAGAAATTGTTGACCTTTAAGCAATAAGAACGAAATTCAGAAGAAATTATGGAAAAACGAAGAAAGGAGCAGCAAGAGCAAAATTCAAAAGAAATTGCAGAAAAACGAAGAAAGAAGCAGCAAAAGCAAAATTCAGAAGAAATTGCAGAAGAAATCATAGAAGAAAGAAGCGAGAAGCAAGAAGGAACAACGCCAGATGAAACTAGCAGTGAAGGCGAAGCTAAGGAAGACACGACGATGGGGAAAAGCAAAAAGCCCTTCGACGACAACAAGAAATTGTCGACCTTTAACGACAACCCAAGCGGGAGGAACACCATAGCGAAAGGAACCCCAACCCCACAGCTGAGAAGACAATTAGCGCGAGTGCGCGTCAGGTAGCGAAACGATACGATCGGTGACATTAAGCAAAGAAGCCAGGTACGACGCCACGCGGGCGGTCTACTACGCGTTCAAGTGCAACGATGTGCCGAGTCTCATAGGCTACGACGAGCCATCGAACGTGCGCAGCACACGGAAGGACGACACCGAGTAGGGAACAGGGGAAGCCATCCCTGGGATAATCCATAACACATGGTACAGAAGTTAAAGTGCGGTTTTTTAGCCGGTAGGAGTCCGGCACTACCCCGGGTGTCCATGAAGGATTTTTCCTCACTAAAGAAGAAAAAAAAAAAACAAAAAAAGTAATAAGATTTAATGTAATGTAATGTATTATACTATAATGACAAATGTAATGTAATGTATTCATTACATTACATTAAATCATATTACTTTTTAAGCCAAGAACGCGTTGTAGAGTCGTTATAGGCAAACGTAAGCGTTAAGTACGGATGTGCGGCATTGTTTTGACCTATTTAGAAATTACATTTAAAGATACCCGTGGCGAAGTACCCACGGGTAATATGCTAATCTATATATATATAAAGAAAAGTCCTGACTGACTGACTGACTCACTCACTGACTCATCAACGCCCAGCCCAAACCCCTGGGCCTAGAAACTTGAAATTCTAGGGATCCATTCCCTTCGTGTCGTAGACGCTCACTAAGAACGGAATTTTAGAAATTCCACCCCTAAGGGGGTGTAAAAGGCTTAAATATGTTTTTACGTATTTCTCAATATCTCTTAGGCACAATGAGATATCGCCTTGGTTTTCGCTTGCAAATGTTACTCATAGAAATGTTTAAAAACTAATTTCAGGATTTTTAAAAATTCTACCCCTAAGGGGGTGTAAAAGGGTTAGAAATTGTAGAAAGTGTTTTAACGGTTTTTTTTAAATTCTATCCCTAAGGGATCGTACAGGGTTGTTTTTCGCATATTTCTCAATTTTCCTTGCAAAGGTTACCGATACAAATTTGCGTTTTCTCAAATTCTGTCAAGCATAATAAAATTCTGACTTTATTTTCGCTTACGAATGTTGTTTACGCTTTTACTACAAAATATAATTCAGTATTTTGTCCTAAATAGCCCTTAAAAGGCCAATTTTAGATTCGGTTGAAAAATTAAAAAATTTAATAAATACCATGTCCAGCTCAAACCTCTGGTTCTAGAATCTTGGTTTTTGCTTACGAAGGTTGTTTATATTTATAATTGTAATTAATCTATAATAAATAAGTTACTTTAAACTTAAAATTCTGACTTATTTAAAACAATTTAAGTATAGATTTATTTGAGAAGATAATAAATATATAATAAATTACTTTAAACTTAAAATTCTAACTTATTTGAAATAATTTAATCATTGATTTATTGGAGAATACAATTAATCTATAATAAATAACTTCAAACTTTAAATTCTAAATTATTTTAAAAAAATTAATCATAAATTTTTTGAAGAAGATAATAAATTACCTTAAATCTAAAATTCTAACTTATTAAAAAAAAGTAATTATAGATTTACTAGCTGATTTACCCGGCGTTGCCTGGGTACACAAGCAAATAGATAAGACCTAAGCAAGGTCACTCGATATATCTCACACCTTAAAACCACCCTGACAAAATACCCTCTATCATACCACAAAAAATAATGTGGCTTTTAATAACATTTTTTAAATCAAATTTAGCTGTTATTCCCCGTATGATGTGGCACTCGGGCAACGCCGGGTAAATCAGCTAGTATATCTATATGCAGAAGACACATCTAGCTGCATCTATATCTCTGTGCACATCCATACTTTGGTATCAGCGATGTATACATACATATTCAACCGTCACCAAGAGCTACTGCGCCTGCCCCGCACACCTTCTACACCGGTGATCGAAATTTCGTGTAAACTCAACAACGCAATATTAAGATAAGTCTTACGTTTATCTGATAGAATTATATCATGCAAACGCCTTTCCTAAAATGAATGTCTCGTGTATTATATATTGAAGGCGATTTATACGAATGAATATCGCAAGCATTTTTATATGTTATTGAAGTCATGCTAATCGCTATACCGTGCGTAATTAAATTCATGTAACGTGTTCTGCAACCTGTGTAATTTTCACGTCAAGTATTAGGCTGCTAGCCAGAAATAGCAAACAGTTTATATTATAATTGTATTGATATCCCTTCATTAATGATTCGTATATAATGATAATGTTGCTGAATGTCCGTTCGTCGGCTTGACTTATTCATATGTTACTTGTGCGCTGAATTTATGTATTTAGTAAAGTTAATCTCGCCTGCTTATGAATTCATGCTCGGGATTTCGATTAAAATATTTGTGTACCATTTCGAGAGTGAGGAGTCCGTTGTTATTCTTATTTAATAATTAAAGATATTATTGCCAGTCATAGGTTCGACTCTGTTCGTGTTTCCAATATTCCTCTCGAGCCCCAGATTAAATAAAAACAAACAAATCATAAGAAACAATCATAAGTGCAAAAAAGAAAATTTCTTACAACCGGGTGGTCTGCTTCCTATGCTCATTATTATGTAACGACAATTAGGGCTCCATATAGCATGCTTTTCCCAAGGGTCGTCATAAATTTCGCAATTATCTAATGATACTCCACAATGAAAACACCTGATTTTAGTCTGACTGCAGGTGAAAAAAAATCCGGCTGCTGATAATACTGCAATATTGATTTCACAATTTCCAGGCCATTAAGCGAAGCTGTCTACTCGTTTAGTATAATCTTCGAATGCGGGATACATGGGAGTCAAATCGCTCTTCTCTGGAGGCATATCCTCGTGACAATCAGGGGTCGCGATTACTCTTACTTCTAATCTGCAATCATGGCGTTCTTTTTCACAAGAAAGGGGTACATGCCAGGGGTGCCACTTACGGTGGTCATGCATTGGTATATCACCGACTTTCCATTCTTTAATAGTAACTCTGAAATTAAAACAACTGACCTCGTCGTCCTGCCCGGTGTAATAAAATCCTGCAGCGTCAAGTTACCACGGGTCGACAAAGTTTACTGGCCAACTACGGTAACTGTCGAGACGCACTTGTTCGTATGAGTACATGCCGCGTGGGCTTTTTGATGACATGCTTAGCGATCGTATACACACTTTTATAATTAATCTTTTCCAAGATGTAGGTATAAACAGTAGTGTAAACAGTAGTGTAAACAGTAGTTTATTTAGTTATGTTAATAAAAATATTTATGCATATATTTACTCGTATATGTTAATGTTCTTGATATGATTATTATTGCATTCTCTTTATATTTAGTTGTACTCTCTTCTTTTTTTTTTTGAAGTCTAAAACTGATCTGGGTGCACTAAGATATTTTCTCTTCAAGAGGTTTTATTTAATAGCTTGTCTTTGAGTGCGTTTCTTGGTGTCTCGTTTGCGTTGGCGTATTGGTAACTGTGTTTGCCTGGTTTGAAACCTTAAAGAAAAATGTCTATTCACTAAAACTTGAATACACTGATCATTGTTATTATTATTATTGCCTTTATTATTATCACTATTATTACTATTACTATGATTATATGTGTGTATTATTTCCTTTCATATTTAATATGTTTATTTATTTGATAAAGGGTTATTTGATTAATACGTTACAGCACGATATTTGGCGGACGACTTGGCATCGTTTATGCCAAAATTGTCTCCTAGTATTGGAATATCGTTGATAAAAATAAATATGGAGTATTATTAGAGTTTATTGTAGTTTTATATTTACTCCCGTATGATATATATATATATATATATATATATATTTTTTTTTTGTTTTTAGTTTTGTTTTCTGATTTTTCATTCGTATATATCAATTTATTATGTAAATTCTATGTTTATTATAGCATGATATCCAAAAAGAAAGTGCAGTATGAGTGCGTACCATAGAAACATCGTATATTTTTATGCGAAATATGTTTCTGGAAATTCCTTTTTTTTTCGAAAATCTTAGAATGCAATTTTCGATTTCTTCAATCGATTTGAATGTACAGGAATGTCTCTGTTTGGGAGTTTAATACGTACGTTACCGTTCGTTAATATAGTCTTTATTTCGTGCGGACCGGTGTAGTGGTCACCAAGTTTTCTTGGTTTTGGTCCTTTAAGAAAAAATACTGGTTCACCCACTTTAAATGCAACAAGACTAATTTTTTTGTCTTGATATATTTTGCAATTTTCTTTAGGCTTTATCAAATTTTTTCGTCTCAGACCCTGTATTTCATGGATTTGCGTGACCAGTTGCGTTAGATACTAGAAGGGGTACGAGCTATCTTACCAAAAACCATTTCGTATGGCGTATGCTTAGTACCTTCGTGTACATTCGCGTTATAATTGTAAATAGCCATTTCAACCCATTCATCCCAATTATTTTGTTTAGTGGTGAATTGTTTAAGATATACACCAAGAGCAGGATGCGATCTTTCCAATGATACATGGGATTGAGGGTGAAATGCTGTAGTTCTAACTTTACGTATTTTGAACAATTTCGCAATTTGTTTTAAGAAATTACTCAAAAAATTACTACGTTGGTCAGTGAGTACCGCTTCGGGTGAGCCGAAATAACAAATGAATCGCTTGACGAATGCTTCCGCTATCGTTACTGCCTTCGCATTAAGTAAAGGGATTGCTACGGAATATTTTGTTAATTGATCTTGAATTGTAAGTATGTATTCGTTTTGTTGCTTAGTTTTTGGCATAGGGCCTACGATATCCATTGCAGTTTTACCGAAAGCAATTGCTGGAGTATCTGTTATGATCATAGGCTGGTTAGTTTTTACGCGGACTAATTTTTTTAATTGACATTGTAAACGCCGTTGAATATACAATTGGACGTCAGTTAAAATTTTTTCCCAATAATACACATGACGAATTCGATTATATGTTTTACTGACACCTTTGTGTCCGCCTATGGTTGACGAATGCATTTCTGCAATAATCTTATTTTGTCTTTCCACTGAGGGTTGTCTAACTAAACCGTGACAAATAATGATTTTAACGTCGCTTTGCGCGAATATTAATCGAATCATAATATTTTCCCATGGCACATTTAACATAAAACTTGATTTTGCAATACGGACGGTTTGTAATGATAATTTGTCAATTAAATAACGATCACTTTTTAAAGCTTCTACTATATTTTGCAAAATTAATGTGGGACCTTCTCCAGAATTATCTGTGATAGGGCAAAGCTATATTTAATCTGTGAGCTCGTTTCATAATAGATTGAGCTTTCTTTAATTCTAGATTCTTTAAGTGTGGAAAATTGTCAGTAACTCGTAGTGCAATAAGTCTAGTGCTCCAGTATCTATCGGTGCACAGTTGGTGGAAACAAAATAAACTAAATTATCTTTTCGAGTGTGAAATAAGTCTCGTGATTGTTTGGAATATGTTGTTAAAATAAAAGGCTTGGAAAAATCAAGATATAGCAAAACTGGAGTCGTACAAAGTTTATTCTTTAAAATTTCAAATGACCGCTGTTGTTCGGGTCCCCAATCAAATATATTTTCTTTACGTAATAAAGCCGTGACGGGTTTTCATACCTTGGCATATCCTTCTATGAATCGCCTATAATAACCTGTTAATCCCGGAAATTGTCGAATATTTTAAACATTTTTAAGTATGGGATATTCACGTACAGCTTCTAATTTCTTAGGATCGGGCCAAACTCCATTATTCCCAATTATATGTTCTAAGTACGCGACTTTTCTTTTTAAAAATTCGCATTTATCTGGTTGTAATTTTTAATTTTCTGCTTCTAATCGTTTCATTTATTCGAGATATATATTCTCGTGTTCTTTGAGATTGTAGGCACAAATGACAATATCGTTCAAATAAACAAATAGTCCTTTCCCAAGGAGCCCGCTTAGCGTGAGATCCATTGCTCTTTGAAACATCGGAGGGGCGTTCCGAAGGCCGAACGGCATTCTAACGAATTCGAAATGGCCACGCGGAGTAGTAAATGCGGTATTATGACGATCCTCTGGAAAGACTTCTATCTCATCAAATCCCGATGCTAAATCGAATACAGAAAAGTATTGTGCACCGCCTAATTGATCGGTAATCGAACACTGCTCTTCATTTTTTATTACCCTGAGAGTCGGCTTTCTTGGGAACGATCCAGACAGGACAATTGTATGGTGAGGTAGAGGGTATTATTTCTCCTTCAACGAGCATATCCTCTATTTGCTTGCCTATTTCTTCTTTAGTACATTCTGGCCATCTGTAGCCTGGAGTATTTATAGGAAGATCATCAGTAGTAGGAATGCGATGTTGCAATATAGTGGTGCACGTCAACGTATCTCCTGGGATTTGGTATAAATGTGCGCTTTCCTTTAAAAGCGTCTCGATACTTGCTTTTTCTTCTTCGTTCAATTCGACGAGTCTCAATAATTCCTTAATTTGATTATGGCGGTCGATCATTACCGATTCTGATATTACTTAACATGATTTTTCACGTATAAAAGGTTGAATTTCGCGAGTAATATTAGCTATACTGAGTTTTTGTGTTAACGAAACTGTTCGAGAATTCAGTAGATGGAAAGAAGTGGACTGTAAATGTTTGCAAGGTGAATTAATGAGCAGTACATTGATGTTAATTACAATAGCATTTATTGCTCCACATGTCAAATGCTGTGGATGAGAATACACATAAAAGAAGTAGAATATGGAAAATAATAGATTAAAATGAGCACAGAAAAAGATAGAAAAATGTAAGAATGAAATGTGGTGAGCTTTTACCACACACGATTATAGTAATCGTGTATAATCGCTGAGAAGATCTGTCACGACCGGGTCTCACTGTGAAGCTGACGCTGGGTGCACGACAAGATGAGCCAAATGGTGATGTACTGGTGAGTCGACATATATATACCAATGCTGATATGATCGAAGAGTTTGTTGAGACTGTAGGTCGGCAAAGCTGCACTTTGAGACGAATTTGGATGCACAGAACTTTTATGAACACGCACGACCACGGAGGCTAAGAAAACCGTAGGAGAGCAAAACGCAAGATGGCTGCGTTATACGAAGCAGCCGTTGTCAAACCAAGCAGTCGTAGAGCGCTTGCGCACAGCGACCTGTTGCTCGGCACGCAGACCTAGTGCGAGATTTACAGCTTCTGCGTGGTGCTGCCGCCGAGTGGCAGCAGCAAGCAGTTGCCCATGCTAGCCTGCAGTGCGCAGTCTAGCTACGCGTAGCAGAATGCTCAAGCATTCTCAAACAGAAGCGTTCATGATTTTATACGATTTTGGACTATATTTCTCGCTTCTTTCTTCGTCTTTAATATTTTCTATAATGACGCTTTTTTGACGGTTCAAGTGTACAAGTTGTTCGTAAATTCTTCAGGTCTTCATAATTTTTAAGATTGACAGTTTGATCGCAACGATTCGCAGGCACGAAAGGTTCAACAGGTTTATGGCAAAGTACTAGATCGAATTTTCGCATATCTCCAACAAGTTTTGTCCGTTCAGTCGGCACAGTTACGTCTGTGATGCTCGAACAACCCGCATAATTAACACAATTGGACTCGCTATCTTCTGCCGATATTTTTGTTTTTATTGGATTTGAATTAACGACGTTTTCTTCTTGAACATAATTTTCATAATCTTAAGGAGTTTCTGTCCTTTCCATAGGCACAGGTTTCCCCAAAAAATTTGAGCTGGGCTCCCTTAATTCTCCAACGGGCGCTGCCCGTTTCGTCGACACAGACACCCCTGTGGATCCAAGGCAAGTCTCCTCATTAACACAGTTTACTTTCGTCTCTATCGAATTCGGATAGACAACGTTTTTTTCTAGGTACAATAGTCTCTACAGGTCCAATATAAGTGTTCCCCTTGCCCGAATCCGACGTACAAAATTCCATAAAATTTCGCGAACTAGACTGCGAATTTTCAACTTGATCTTCTATTTTTACTTTACCAATTTCTTTACATGATTTTTCATTTTTTACACGGTTTTCGTAAGCTTCTTGAATAATATCTGAACAATTTCTTATTTCTTCTTTTATAATTTTTTTCACAAAATCAGACATAGTCTCTAAAGAAGTTTCTGTATCTCCGAGGGGTAGTATCTCTGATAAGAACGCATTCTTTCCCGTCGGAATGAATTTTTTCCCAATATTTTCACTTGAATTGACTTCACCTTTATTAGTTTCATGACTCACAAGGAGAGGCCGCCTACTCGTCACCACGGATTTCGCTCAAATTTATAGCATATGTAGGGGTTGGCTAGAAATGAAAGTACCCAAAGTGGCAAGTCCAGATGGCCAAGCATTTAGAAAATAAATTTCTTTACGCGGATCTGGCACCGTAAAAGCCATTTATGTTAGTATATTTGCCACGCATCAGTCGGCGTAGTGCTGAGAGCTCGGACTAGTAATGCGATGGTCGCAGGTTCGACTCCCAGTGCGGAGACTTTTTTTTCTAGTTCTTTCCCAATTTTTATAATATTCATGTCACAATTAAGCGAAGTGATAAATAATTTGTTTTATTTATTTATTTAGGTTAGATTTTATGAATTAAATCGTTTTATAAAAACTTAGTAGTAAAGAATGATACATTTTCATTGAGTCGTTAAAACTCGTTAAAATGTAAAAAATCAATTTCTATGGTTTAAATCAATTCTCAAAAATGCGGTAAAAAGGTAAAGATTGGATTTTATGAATTAAATCGTTTTATAAAAACTCAGTAGTAAAGAATGATAGATTTTCATTGAGTCATTAAAACTCAATAAAAAGTAAAAATCTATTTTTATGAAATAAATCAACTCTCGAAAATGCGGTAAAAAGGGAAAGGTTGGATTTCATGAATTAAATCGATTTATAAAAGATTAGCGGCAAAGAATAATAAATTTTCATTGAATCGTTAAAATTCAATAAAAAGTATAAAATCAAGTTCCATGATTTAAATCAACTCTTGAAAATGCTGTAAAAAGGGAAAAGGTGGATTTCATGAATTAAATCGTTTTATAAAAACTCAGCAGTGAAGAATGATACATTTTTATTGAGTCGCTAAAACTCAATAAAAAGTAAAAAATCGATTTTTATGAAATGAATCAACTCTCGAAAATGCGGTAAAAAGATAAAGGTTGTATTTTATGAATTAAATCGATTTATAAAAGCTTAGCGGCATCGAATAATAAATTTTATTGAATCGTTAAAATTCAATATAAAGTCAAAAATCAATTTCTATGATTTAAATCAACTCTTGAAAATGCGGTAAAAAGAGAAAAGGTGGATTTTACGAATTAAATCGTTTTATAAAAATTTAGTAGAAAGGAATGATAGATTTTCATCGAGTCGTTAAAACTCATTAAAAAGTAAAAAATCAATTTCTATGATTTAAATCAACTCCCAAAAAATGCGGTAAAAAGAGAAAAGTTAAATTTTATTAATTAAATTGATTTATAAAAACTCAGTAGAGAAGAATTATAAATTTTCATTAAATGGATTGAATCGTTAAAATTTAATAAAAAGTAAAAAATCAATTTTTATGAATTAAATCAACTCTCAAAAGTGCGGTAAAAAAGAAAAATATTTTCTTTTCAGTTGATTTTTACAAAATTAATTTGAACAAAACTTACACTCTAAAATCCCGGACGAGCCCCCAGAATTTGTTACGTCAAAATCGCGGTCTATCTTGCGAAACCCACGAATTTAACATAGATGCACGTTTCGGTGTATATTTTCCGTGCGCTGGTCAAGGAGAATAAATCCTCCCTTTACCACACCCGACGAGAAAATACCGAAGACGTAAGCCCATTTTTGAGTCTAACCTCGCGGAAAATTACTCGGGATAGGGCTGGAGTGCATTTTGTTCTTTGTTGGGGATAATCACTTCACGAATAATGGGGTGGGACTTCAATGACAATTTCGCGCGGATCAAGATTTCACTTTAATTGATAAAAGAAAATTCTACTAACGGTTATTTGTTGCTGTGGTTATTGCTGTTGAACGTTGGGCGTAGACTGATGAAGTCGGACAAACCCAAAATCGAACGTATGCGTTGGTGCGTATTAATAATTATTTTTTGAAATAAAACTACATGAGTAGTCGTATGTTGCACGTTCAATATTCCCGATTTCGCACGCATTAATTATTATAAGTACTGTCGATCTCTGTATTCTGGACCCTTTGTCCAGTACTCTTTTTACTCGTACTCTGTACTACTTGAAACTGTTGAACTGTATTACTTGATCCCCGGGAAACTGTGTCTCCGGCCGATTTTCGCGGCTTTTTATAGAGCTCCTGAGCGTCGAAAAATCTTGTCGTCAAGCGCGTTAAAAGAAGAGAAGGGATAAAACCCTATCCTGATTATAAGAATTTCCCCGTGGTCTATCTCAACTATACACGTATTCATTCCCTTTGCCCCGCAGAGTAGCTTCCCGAGATGCAGAGCAATAGATCTATGCAAGTGCATCGGTATGGCGCGCTCTGATTTGTCCGCGCGATTTGATAAACAGAGGACCACGCGATTAGGTGACGGGACGCGCTCGAGGCGCTTTTCCCCTGAAAATGAGGCGATTTTTACCACCCCGCTTCTTGGCCTACTCTCGATAGAGTTTCTTAGCCTAGGTAATATCCTTATGCTCGCTTCTATGTAGATGAGTCTATGGTAATGCCTCAGAATTTCAGCGTTTGTATGGAACTTAATTAAATCCTTCGCATCAAACCACTAGTAATAATTATGTTACAGATTCTGTAGTTAACTTATCGTATGCAAGCTGGTTTTTTGCGTTAATCTCTTATCAGTATAAATATTTTTGTTAAGTTATTGGTTATTCGTTTAACACGTTAAGCGCCACGCCGAATTTCTGTGCCTTTCCGTTAGCCGTCAGGCGGACTCTGCAGGGCCGCTCGCGGTAACGTAACCCGCGTTGAGGATCGGGGCTTGTCTTCGTATGATTACCTTTCCACTTGCAGAAAATTGCATTCGAGAGCCTGACATTTTGCAATCGCAATAAATACTATGTATATACTTTGTTTATATCCTTATAGTCCCTTCTCCTTGGTAGAAGATAAACAAACCGAAAAGCGATGCCTAATGACGCCCGAACGATGTACACAAAAACCTCACATTTGCTTATCTTGTTTTAATAAATTACATTAATGTTTTTAAGTATTATATTTTTTTCCTTGAAGCATTGACCAAACAAAAACCGATATCGCATAATTTAAATGTTCAGTCTCACAAGTACGCAAGGACCGACACACGCGCCGCAATAGAAGAACGAAAAGTCTGCCGCCGGTCCGTAGGGACCGGCGAGGCCTGAACGGAAAGTCTAGCGCCGGTTCCTAGGGACCGGCGTGGCGCTTAACGTGTTAATTAGTAATTACTCTACTTATAGTTACGCCCTTTTTCTTAAATAACTTGTTAGTTAGACAATTATTCTCGTGTTATGGAAATGAGAGAGAGAGAGAGAGAGAGAGAGAGAGAGAGAGAGAGAGAGAGAGAGAGAGAGAGAGAGAGAGAGAGAGAGAGAGAGAGAGAGAGTATTTTACTTGAGAGCGACTCGCCCGACTTGGTTACTCGTATATTTCGTCCGCAAGTCATACGCAAGTCAACTAGATCGCCGTTCAGCCCTCGCGCCAAGGCGTTTATCGTGGCGCGGAGAGTCGACCAGCCTCGCTTTTGTGCAGAAGAAGCTTTATTGAAACATGTTACAGTTTCCTCTCTTTCTCGTTTTGTCTATTTTTCGCTATTTCACTGTAAATTAATCCTAATATTTCCTTTATCCGTCCTATATATGTATAACATATTCTATATATATAATTAAATAAATTATTTATAATTATTAGTCCATTCGTACAAAATAATTAATTTATTTTAAAGATAAAAACCAACCTGGCTCACGCCGGTCTGAACTCAAATCATGTAAGATTTTAATGGTCGAACAGACCAAAAATTTTAAACTTCTCCATTTAAATTTTATCTTAGTTCAACATCGAGGTCGCAATCATTACTATAAATACGATCTTCCCAATAATATTACGCTGTTGTCCCTAAGGTATTTTATTCTTATAATCTAAAATTCAAGATTAAATAATTATAAATTAATGTTCAAATTAAATTAGAGTTAAATTAATTTAAAAATCTCCCCAATTAAATTAATATTTTCTTAAAATAATAAAAATAAATTATTAAATAAAATTTCATTAATTAAAATCTATAGGGTCTTCTCGTCTTTTAAATTCATATTAATTTTTTAATTAATGAAAAAATGTTATTAATAAATCTGAGACAGTTAAAATTTCATTAAATCATTCATTCTAGCTTTTAATTAAAAAACTACTTATTATGCTACCTTTGTACAGTCAATATACTGCAGCTATTGAATTGAATAATCATTGAGCAGACTAGACTTAAAATTATAATCTTAAAGCCATGTTTTTGATAAACAGGTGAATTTTATTATCAATTTAAATAAAAATTGCCTAATTCCTTAAACTTAATTTATTTTAATTTTATATTAAAATTATATTTATAATATACTATCAGGAGTACAAATTGAAAATGCGGGATTTTTTTCTATTTTTGAACGTTTATTCTGAAAAAATGGTAACAAATGAATTATTCAAAGTATTGTCCATCGCTAGCCACAACTTTTTCCCATCTTTCTGGCAATTTACGGATACCGTCGCGAAAAAATTCGGCCGGCTTGGCTGCTATCCAGTCATCGACCCATTTTTGGGCTTCTTCGTAAGAATGGAAGCGCTGGTCAGCTAGGCCATGTGTCATCGATCGGAAAAGGTGGTAATCGGAAGGAGCAATATCTGGGCTATACGGCGGGTGGGGTAAGACTTCCCATTTCAGCGTTTGTAGGTATGTTTTGACCGGCGCTGCAACATGTGGCCGAGCGTTGTCATGTTGCAAAATTACTTTGTCGTGTCAGTAGTAAGGGCACAAGATAGAGAGACTTGTGGGCGTGGCCTATCTATATTTCTGCTGGCTTGTGATTGGTCCCCCCACCTTCTCACCCCCACTTTGCTCCTGCAGCTGATTGGTTGCCCCCACTTTGAGGCCCCTACTGACGTGCCACCTGGACGCCACGTGGGCCATCTGTCGGACGCATGTTACCGGTGAGCCATTTATTGTAAATATTTGACAGGAGGTATGTTACCGACGGGTGATATTGCGTAATTGGTATATCTATCGATAAGTACATTGGGCCCTACATGCGATAGGACAGATTGGGCCCTACCAGCGAAAAGAAGAAAAATTTTGTAGCTTGACATCGGTAAAAATATTTGCGTTCAATTGTGTCCTACACATCCGAAGTTTTTTGCTTTTTTTTACTATTTGACACTAATTAAAGCCAGCTAAAATAATTATGCTAAGTAAAATCACGTGTAATTCTTTTGAAATTTGATAAAACTATTTTATTTATTTACAAAGATTGTCAGACATATAAGAAACGCATCTCTCTCTCATTTTCGCTGAGCTCATGATTTATAATTACAACCTGTACAGTTCCTGCGAGCTGGTGGTGGACCGTCGATATGCGTGCTCGAGCCTGGTGTGTTGTAATGTAAATGGCACGGCAGGTACGTGGAAACCTCAGGGTCATTCTTGAGGTGTTCCGGTAGTTTGTCCCACAGCATATATATTTTTGATCCCCAATATTTCAACAGCATGGGTTTTGGGATGTACTCGAGCTCCTGTTTGGTGAATTTCCAAGGATCCTTGGAGTGGTCGAGCGCGAGTATACGGTCAATGGGATCCATTATGGTTACGAAAAGAGTAAAAGATGATTTTACCAAGACGTTTTCTTTTCAACTAACCTTTTCTCACATGCTACAGTAATATATACACTAGACCATTCTTCCACCACTCTTTATTATATTACAGTGCGCGCGCATCATTATAGGAATTAGGGTATCCACAGGTGTTTTCTCATGGTATACAAATACTGACTAGCGCATCCTCCAACTGTATTCTTATTTCATCGATACGCTCCTAGAGTTATATATATATATATACATAGACATCAGGCTTGTGTCATAGGGAAAACGCAGCATAGGTAGGGGTGATTTTCGAATAATAATGAGACAAAATATACAAGATGTAGAATTTATTCATAGTATTTTACAAGTAGCATCCAAATCGTTCTCTACAAGTTTGTACACAGGTGTTTCTATTACGTCCGTATCCCATTATATTATTGTTTTTTATATTTTTCATACGTTTTATTTTACGGTTTGAATATTTTAATCGTTTGTAATATTGTGCAGCGATGCGATCATTTTTCAGCCTGTTTGTCGTAAAATGTTCAGTAAAAGCATCCAGAGTATTACCACGAGCCATAAAATCAAGAAACATAAGGCAGTATTCGCCACACACTTTAGACTTGAGTGATTGAAGGGGTTGTGTGTTCCACTCGTGTAAAGATGCGTACATTAAAGTATGAAATACGTTTACCCGACGATTCCAGCGCGCCTCGAATCATGTTAATTTCAGGTTTGGTTTTCATATATATATATACGTACATGTATAGTATATAACAAAGATGACATCACGTGTTCGCCTTTGCGACGACGAACATATTTAAAGCAAGAGCTACGGAGTGGATTAGCCGACGTTTGCTGCTAGTTCAAAGTCGATGGTAATATAGGGGAAAACGTCGTATTCCGAAGTCGAATACGAGATCGTATGAACATACAGTATATTAATACAGAGAGCTCATAAATATTGAAAGTGTCGTGTCAACTGCATCCGTGGTGTTAACAAGTTCGAAATGATTCGTAAACCGAAGATAACGACGCTTCGAAGAAAGTCAATCGAGCTTGCACCGTCGGGCGTAAATGACTCGAGATGAAAATTTGCCTGTTGCAGACTCAGGAAGAAAAATAATTCGTTTCTCAACGCTACATCGAGCCTGTAATAAAGTGGCCATATTTTCACTAAAGAAAGAAGAAAAAAATAAATAAAAAGATAAACAAACGGCGTGTCAGGCGAGAGAACGTTTGTCACAACAATGAAATTCTAAATATCTGCATCGATAATGGCGCAGAAATCGGGCCGGGCCTAAAGAGGAGTAACCGGCCCAAATTTTTATTGCTCATACATATATGTTTGTAATAATGAACAACGTACGTTCCATTATCACTACTAATAACGTGGTTATACATAATAAATTTAAAAAAAAAGCGTGTATGCGAGGTACCTAAATGGAACCATTGTACGTATATTTCATTATGCAATAAGTTTTAGTCTTCCCGCGAGAAGTTTAAGGTGGGTATTCGAATGATCGAACCGTATGCCGGTAAACGACAGTCGATGTGTTTTAATGCCGTAGATTTAGCTACAGTAAAATCGCGCACCGTCGATTACAGATATACCGATCGATGACTGGGAGATACATCTTCTTCGATTTCGTGTTGCGTTGCGTTGCATTTTTCATCTTAATATCTTTCGTACTATATATATTTACGAGAGAAGGAGTAAATAAAATTGCCAAACTCTATAGAAGCGAGACGCAAGAATTATTGCCGCATAAGTTAACGGAAAAAAAAATCATTGCATTTCCCAATAGTTTTGAAATATTTATTGATAATTAGTTTTATCGAGGAGTGTTAAAAATGTGTTCACGCAGTTATATTCCAATTATACAAGCAAACAAAGTGAAACATTATCTTAGATCTTTCTTAAGTACGTACACATCAGATATTTTAATGAGTTATTCGTTGAAATGCTATCATATCACGTTGAGTTGTTATTAAAATCCACGAGCCTATCGTGAAAAGAAAAAAAGAACTTACGTATGCGAATATCATGATTTTCATTGACTCGGAAAATTCAAGAATGAATGTCAGTCTGTGTGAAAAAAATATAGTTAAGAAGGCAATTTGATGTTTCAGAAGTAAGCACAGTGATAGCATACCCAACGTAAATTAACGATTAACGAAATTATATGAGATAAGCGTATTAACAGGGGGCGCGTCCCATAAATCATCGTAAACTATAAGGACGCATTGCAAAATAATTTGTGAGTATATGACTCGATTAAACTTATCTATCGATGAAAAAGAAAATAAATTTACTTGCGCGCTATTGAGCAACATGATATGTTACGTCTATTATAAAAATTCGATACGACCGTCGCGACGACAGTATGAAATTATATTGCATATATTACATAAAGAATATAGCGACCTTTGGGTCGGATTGAAACATTTAGCAAATGATTAAAGAAGAAAAAAAGATTAAATAAAGTTGAGTCGAAATAGAATACAAAATGAGAATGATGTTCTCCAACGATACAAAATAAGTGAAAAAAAGGAAAAAAAAAACAAACTTATACGTTAATGTGTTTTTACTCATCGTATGTGTGTATCGACATATCCGAGCGAATGCTTTTCAATCCGTCAAAGACACGGAATGCGTGATTGTCGTTGTTTTAGTTTCGTTTGTATCGAGTGACGAGATTTAGCAAAGAGAAAGAGAAACAAAGATACGATTGCTGTCATCCATACATTTCTTCCCAGAGTACATCCGCTCCGCAAAGAGTTTCATTAAATTCGTATACATACGCTTACGTATACGCTCGCTTCGACGAACTTGCGAAGGCATTCTAATATCATTACTTCCTAGTGTATCGCGTTCCTTAGCATCAGCGCCTCGAGAGATATAATCTATCTATAAAAACTAGTAGGATTAGTTTCTCGAAAGGATGAAAATGTCTTATGGAATAGTGGACGCAATCTAGAGAGTAAGCCAATGAATATATATAAACGTTAAAAAATTATAACCGCGTGGAACATTCTGTTCTGTCTCCGGTTGTACATGACGATGAGGGATAAGAGAGGGAGGGCTTTGAAAATGCGAGTAGAGCACTAACATTGCCACCACCAACTGCTTCAACCATTCGTATCGATTGATACCGAAACATAAAAGACATATTATACACACACACCACATCTAATGGTTTCGTTGCTCAAAGTTGTGCGGTAATTGATCGTATGTTCTCTATTTACTGCCATAGCTAAATGTAACGTATGTCTAAACGACGAGATACATATTACGAATTTCACGATAGCTTGTCGCAATCGTCTTCACTTGTATTGTAACTGTTCCACGAGACCCGCGTTAGAAAAATATATATATATATATATATATATCTCGATAAGTTTTTCTAGTTTTTTTTTATTGCAACGTGCTCAAATAATTACGAATGGAACATATAAGGAAAGATCTATGATGCACACGTTTGATAAACGATTATCGGATATCTTATTGCTTTTGGTGCAACGAGACACGGACTAACGGTTATACCATAACCCGGTATATACTTCTACCAAGCGACATTCAACGAACAGTTTCATATTACATCGTATAGAACATCGTAAGGATAATTTTTAAAAAATTAAATGTTCGAAGTTAAACGGTTGATTAACGAAAATAACGTTGTGAAATAGCGTTTTTAAATACCTGCCCCGTATAAAAGAAGAAAAAAAACAAAATATGCCTCTTGGTATAAATTAAAGCGTTAGTGGGGCATCCAACCAACTGTTTCATTATTCGCATTCATCCTCTAGATTATTATATGATAAAGCAAATATACAAACGAGGCATTTTAAGAAGAAAATAAAAACAACGTAAAAACATTTTAAACAAACAATAACGTTCGGTGTGATGCCCCATTGAACGATAAAAGTGTAAACGATGATGAAAACTTTCTACATAACAGGTGTATATCTATAAAAATGATGAATAAACTTGATTTTTGTAATATCGCGAAACGATCCTCTTCATCACCTTCCCCTTTGGGTCGATAGGTAAGTTGAATTTGTTGAAACATTGAAAGGGAAAAATATTTTATTTATTCGTAAATTATAATTTAACGTAACATACAATCAATAGCGCTTGTACATTCGATTCAGTCTAATCGTGGTCGGTACTCTCTTCCCCTCGTGACTAGTTTCCTCTGACTACGTTTCTTCAACTTCTTCTTTAGTCATCGCACCTGCGGACAGAATTGAATATCATGAAATCTATGTCAGTTACACACAGTTGAATGCATTTGTACGTTCGTTTGGTAGCAATTATCGGATATCTTAATGGTTTTCGTGCAACGAGACACGGACTCATGGTATATTTCCACCAAGCGACATTCAATAGTTTCATATTACATCTATGGAACATCGTGAAGATAATTTTTTTAAAATAAGATATTCGAAGTTAAACGGTTGATTAACAAAAATAACGTTGTGAAATAGCGTTTTTTAATACCTGCCCCGTATAAAAGAAGAAAAAAAAACAGAATATGTCTCTTGGTATAAATTAAAGGGTTAGAGGGACATCCAGCCAACTGTTAATGCGTTATTCGTATTCATCCTCTAGATTATTATATGATAAAGCAAATATACAAACGAGACATTTTAAGAAGAAAACAAAACAACGTAAAATCATTTTAAACAAACAATAACGTTCGGTGTGATGCCCCATTAAACGATAAAAGTGTAAACGATGATGAAAACTTTCTACATAACAGGTGAATATCTATAAAATTGATGAATAAACTTGATTTTTGTAATATCGCGAAACGATCCTCTTCATCACCTTCCCCTTTGGGTCGATAGATAAGATTAATTTGTTGAAGCATTGGTAGGGGAAAAATATTTGATTTATTCGTAAATTATAATTTAACGTAACATACAATCAATAGCGCTTGTACATTCGATTCAGTCTAATCGTGGTCGGTACTCTCTTCCTCCGTGACTAGTTTCCTCTGACTACGTTTCTTCAACTTCTTCTTTATAGTCATCGCACCTGCGGACAGAATTCAATATTATGAAATCTATGTCGCTTACGCACAGTTGGATGCATTTGTATGGTCGTTTAAAGAATATAATACACTAACAAAAAAGAGTTTGCCATAATTCAGTCTTTTGTTTATGTGCACTCGCTTCATCGGTAACCCTATGATAAAAAATTATTCATATTAAAAATGTGTTACTTTATATTAATCGTCCATTGATAATCATATCTCAACTCACTTGTTATTGTTAATTGAACTCCTGTGCTTTTTAAGAATATTGACAAATTCTATAGCTTCTCTACTCGGCGGTGGAAATAAACTTGTTTCCAAGCATTGCTTCGAGTACATACAGCCAAATTCCTTATGACGTATCTATGTTGAAGTTTTCATCAAACAGAACATTTAAATACGTTTAAAAAAAGAGAAGAAGCCTGTTTATCGTACTATCGTTTAACTATAATTAAAGAACGATGCAATCTCACCGAATTAAGTAATTCGCAGATGAGCCACATCCATAGACAAGCCTGAATTTTCCAATTGCGATTTGCATCTACGTACAACAATATCAAAGATCCAGGTACAAGAAAGATGCGTACGTAGATCCTAAACAAAAAATGCAGTTGTCGAATGAAAAATTATCAATAATTCCAAGAAGCACTAGCTATCATTTAAAATAATAAAAACTAACCAATTTACAAAATGCAGAAGAAATAGAAGTTTAGCGACTCTTTTAACAATTTTATTTCTGGATAGCGTCAGTAGAATTCTACAGCTATTTAATAGCGCCGCGTCGCTGGCTTCGTAAAAGAGCAGAACAGCAAAAGCGGTGGGCCATCTGAATATCAAGAAGCACAGATCATTCGTATAAGTTATGTGTACGTACGACAGCGGTAATGATTCGATTAATAAAAGTGCTTATGTACTTTTGCTGCAGAGAAGTGGAAATGTCCGAGGTAAACAGTCCGATGGTCCAACCCTTTAGCCAACAATGTCGAACGAATACTTCTGTCGCAGCTCGATGCAAATAAAATGTCTTGTGTACTAAAAAGCCTAATTGCACATTACTCGCCTTGCGCCATGGACAAGAACGATCTAGACTCTGAGGCGTAAAGTATGTCAGAAATATCATACTGCAGATGGAAAAACCACAGTACCACGCTCCATCGATTATACGATTTCTTTGAATAAAAGGAAGCTGCATTAATCGAGCGCATCTTGTTTACAAATAGTCGATGCTGCGACGAATGCAGCTTCCTTTTATTCAAAGAAATCGTATAATCGATGGAGCGTGGTACTGTGGTTTTTCCATCTGCAGTATGATATTTCTGACATACTTTACGCCTCAGAGTCTAGATCGTTCTTGTCCATGGCGCAAGGCGAGTAATGTGCAATTAGGCTTTTTAGTACACAAGACATTTTATTTGCATCGAGCTGCGACAGAAGTATTCGTTCGACATTGTTGGCTAAAGGGTTGGACCATCGGACTGTTTACCTCGGACATTTCCACTTCTCTGCAGCAAAAGTACATAAGCACTTTTATTAATCGAATCATTACCGCTGTCGTACGTACACATAACTTATACGAATGATCTGTGCTTCTTGATATTCAGATGGCCCACCGCTTTTGCTGTTCTGCTCTTTTACGAAGCCAGCGACGCGGCGCTATTAAATAGCTGTAGAATTCTACTGACGCTATCCAGAAATAAAATTGTTAAAAGAGTCGCTAAACTTCTATTTCTTCTGCATTTTGTAAATTGGTTAGTTTTTATTATTTTAAATGATAGCTAGTGCTTCTTGGAATTATTGATAATTTTTCATTCGACAACTGCATTTTTTGTTTAGGATCTACGTACGCATCTTTCTTGTACCTGGATCTTTGATATTGTTGTACGTAGATGCAAATCGCAATTGGAAAATTCAGGCTTGTCTATGGATGTGGCTCATCTGCGAATTACTTAATTCGGTGAGATTGCATCGTTCTTTAATTATAGTTAAACGATAGTACGATAAACAGGCTTCTTCTCTTTTTTTAAACGTATTTAAATGTTCTGTTTGATGAAAACTTCAACATAGATACGTCATAAGGAATTTGGCTGTATGTACTCGAAGCAATGCTTGGAAACAAGTTTATTTCCACCGCCGAGTAGAGAAGCTATAGAATTTGTCAATATTCTTAAAAAGCACAGGAGTTCAATTAACAATAACAAGTGAGTTGAGATATGATTATCAATGGACGATTAATATAAAGTAACACATTTTTAATATGAATAATTTTTTATCATAGGGTTACCGATGAAGCGAGTGCACATAAACAAAAGACTGAATTATGGCAAACTCTTTTTTGTTAGTGTATTATATTCTTTAAACGACCATACAAATGCATCCAACTGTGCGTAAGCGACATAGATTTCATAATATTGAATTCTGTCCGCAGGTGCGATGACTATAAAGAAGAAGTTGAAGAAACGTAGTCAGAGGAAACTAGTCACGGAGGAAGAGAGTACCGACCACGATTAGACTGAATCGAATGTACAAGCGCTATTGATTGTATGTTACGTTAAATTATAATTTACGAATAAATCAAATATTTTTCCCCTACCAATGCTTCAACAAATTAATCTTATCTATCGACCCAAAGGGGAAGGTGATGAAGAGGATCGTTTCGCGATATTACAAAAATCAAGTTTATTCATCAATTTTATAGATATTCACCTGTTATGTAGAAAGTTTTCATCATCGTTTACACTTTTATCGTTTAATGGGGCATCACACCGAACGTTATTGTTTGTTTAAAATGATTTTACGTTGTTTTGTTTTCTTCTTAAAATGTCTCGTTTGTATATTTGCTTTATCATATAATAATCTAGAGGATGAATACGAATAACGCATTAACAGTTGGCTGGATGTCCCTCTAACCCTTTAATTTATACCAAGAGACATATTCTGTTTTTTTTTCTTCTTTTATACGGGGCAGGTATTAAAAAACGCTATTTCACAACGTTATTTTTGTTAATCAACCGTTTAACTTCGAATATCTTATTTTAAAAAAATTATCTTCACGATGTTCCATAGATGTAATATGAAACTATTGAATGTCGCTTGGTGGAAATATACCATGAGTCCGTGTCTCGTTGCACGAAAACCATTAAGATATCCGATAATTGCTACCAAACGAACGTACAAATGCATTCAACTGTGTGTAACTGACATAGATTTCATGATATTCAATTCTGTCCGCAGGTGCGATGACTAAAGAAGAAGTTGAAGAAACGTAGTCAGAGGAAACTAGTCACGAGGGGAAGAGAGTACCGACCACGATTAGACTGAATCGAATGTACAAGCGCTATTGATTGTATGTTACGTTAAATTATAATTTACGAATAAATAAAATATTTTTCCCTTTCAATGTTTCAACAAATTCAACTTACCTATCGACCCAAAGGGGAAGGTGATGAAGAGGATCGTTTCGCGATATTACAAAAATCAAGTTTATTCATCATTTTTATAGATATACACCTGTTATGTAGAAAGTTTTCATCATCGTTTACACTTTTATCGTTCAATGGGGCATCACACCGAACGTTATTGTTTGTTTAAAATGTTTTTACGTTGTTTTTATTTTCTTCTTAAAATGCCTCGTTTGTATATTTGCTTTATCATATAATAATCTAGAGGATGAATGCGAATAATGAAACAGTTGGTTGGATGCCCCACTAACGCTTTAATTTATACCAAGAGGCATATTTTGTTTTTTTTCTTCTTTTATACGGGGCAGGTATTTAAAAACGCTATTTCACAACGTTATTTTCGTTAATCAACCGTTTAACTTCGAACATTTAATTTTTTAAAAATTATCCTTACGATGTTCTATACGATGTAATATGAAACTGTTCGTTGAATGTCGCTTGGTAGAAGTATATACCGGGTTATGGTATAACCGTTAGTCCGTGTCTCGTTGCACCAAAAGCAATAAGATATCCGATAATCGTTTATCAAACGTGTGCATCATAGATCTTTCCTTATATGTTCCATTCGTAATTATTTGAGCACGTTGCAATAAAAAAAAACTAGAAAAACTTATCGAGATATATATATATATATATATATATTTTTCTAACGCGGGTCTCGTGGAACAGTTACAATACAAGTGAAGACGATTGCGACAAGCTATCGTGAAATTCGTAATATGTATCTCGTCGTTTAGACATACGTTACATTTAGCTATGGCAGTAAATAGAGAACATACGATCAATTACCGCACAACTTTGAGCAACGAAACCATTAGATGTGGTGTGTGTGTATAATATGTCTTTTATGTTTCGGTATCAATCGATACGAATGGTTGAAGCAGTTGGTGGTGGCAATGTTAGTGCTCTACTCGCATTTTCAAAGCCCTCCCTCTCTTATCCCTCATCGTCATGTACAACCGGAGACAGAACAGAATGTTCCACGCGGTTATAATTTTTTAACGTTTATATATATTCATTGGCTTACTCTCTAGATTGCGTCCACTATTCCATAAGACATTTTCATCCTTTCGAGAAACTAATCCTACTAGTTTTTATAGATAGATTATATCTCTCGAGGCGCTGATGCTAAGGAACGCGATACACTAGGAAGTAATGATATTAGAATGCCTTCGCAAGTTCGTCGAAGCGAGCGTATACGTAAGCGTATGTATACGAATTTAATGAAACTCTTTGCGGAGCGGATGTACTCTGGGAAGAAATGTATGGATGACAGCAATCGTATCTTTGTTTCTCTTTCTCTTTGCTAAATCTCGTCACTCGATACAAACGAAACTAAAACAACGACAATCACGCATTCCGTGTCTTTGACGGATTGAAAAGCATTCGCTCGGATATGTCGATACACACATACGATGAGTAAAAACACATTAACGTATAAGTTTGTTTTTTTTTTCCTTTTTTTCACTTATTTTGTATCGTTGGAGAACATCATTCTCATTTTGTATTCTATTTCGACTCAACTTTATTTAATCTTTTTTTCTTCTTTAATCATTTGCTAAATGTTTCAATCCGACCCAAAGGTCGCTATATTCTTTATGTAATATATGCAATATAATTTCATACTGTCGTCGCGACGGTCGTATCGAATTTTTATAATAGACGTAACATATCATGTTGCTCAATAGCGCGCAAGTAAATTTATTTTCTTTTTCATCGATAGATAAGTTTAATCGAGTCATATACTCACAAATTATTTTGCAATGCGTCCTTATAGTTTACGATGATTTATGGGACGCGCCCCCTGTTAATACGCTTATCTCATATAATTTCGTTAATCGTTAATTTACGTTGGGTATGCTATCACTGTGCTTACTTCTGAAACATCAAATTGCCTTCTTAACTATATTTTTTTCACACAGACTGACATTCATTCTTGAATTTTCCGAGTCAATGAAAATCATGATATTCGCATACGTAAGTTCTTTTTTTCTTTTCACGATAGGCTCGTGGATTTTAATAACAACTCAACGTGATATGATAGCATTTCAACGAATAACTCATTAAAATATCTGATGTGTACGTACTTAAGAAAGATCTAAGATAATGTTTCACTTTGTTTGCTTGTATAATTGGAATATAACTGCGTGAACACATTTTTAACACTCCTCGATAAAACTAATTATCAATAAATATTTCAAAACTATTGGGAAATGCAATGATTTTTTTTTCCGTTAACTTATGCGGCAATAATTCTTGCGTCTCGCTTCTATAGAGTTTGGCAATTTTATTTACTCCTTCTCTCGTAAATATATATAGTACGAAAGATATTAAGATGAAAAATGCAACGCAACGCAACACGAAATCGAAGAAGATGTATCTCCCAGTCATCGATCGGTATATCTGTAATCGACGGTGCGCGATTTTACTGTAGCTAAATCTACGGCATTAAAACACATCGACTGTCGTTTACCGGCATACGGTTCGATCATTCGAATACCCACCTTAAACTTCTCGCGGGAAGACTAAAACTTATTGCATAATGAAATATACGTACAATGGTTCCATTTAGGTACCTCGCATACACGCTTTTTTTTTAAATTTATTATGTATAACCACGTTATTAGTAGTGATAATGGAACGTACGTTGTTCATTATTACAAACATATATGTATGAGCAATAAAAATTTGGGCCGGTTACTCCTCTTTAGGCCCGGCCCGATTTCTGCGCCATTATCGATGCAGATATTTAGAATTTCATTGTTGTGACAAACGTTCTCTCGCCTGACACGCCGTTTGTTTATCTTTTTATTTATTTTTTTCTTCTTTCTTTAGTGAAAATATGGCCACTTTATTACAGGCTCGATGTAGCGTTGAGAAACGAATTATTTTTCTTCCTGAGTCTGCAACAGGCAAATTTTCATCTCGAGTCATTTACGCCCGACGGTGCAAGCTCGATTGACTTTCTTCGAAGCGTCGTTATCTTCGGTTTACGAATCATTTCGAACTTGTTAACACCACGGATGCAGTTGACACGACACTTTCAATATTTATGAGCTCTCTGTATTAATATACTGTATGTTCATACGATCTCGTATTCGACTTCGGAATACGACGTTTTCCCCTATATTACCATCGACTTTGAACTAGCAGCAAACGTCGGCTAATCCACTCCGTAGCTCTTGCTTTAAATATGTTCGTCGTCGCAAAGGCGAACACGTGATGTCATCTTTGTTATATACTATACATGTACGTATATATATATATGAAAACCAAACCTGAAATTAACATGATTCGAGGCGCGCTGGAATCGTCGGGTAAACGTATTTCATACTTTAATGTACGCATCTTTACACGAGTGGAACACACAACCCCTTCAATCACTCAAGTCTAAAGTGTGTGGCGAATACTGCCTTATGTTTCTTGATTTTATGGCTCGTGGTAATACTCTGGATGCTTTTACTGAACATTTTACGACAAACAGGCTGAAAAATGATCGCATCGCTGCACAATATTACAAACGATTAAAATATTCAAACCGTAAAATAAAACGTATGAAAAATATAAAAAACAATAATATAATGGGATACGGACGTAATAGAAACACCTGTGTACAAACTTGTAGAGAACGATTTGGATGCTACTTGTAAAATACTATGAATAAATTCTACATCTTGTATATTTTGTCTCATTATTATTCGAAAATCACCCCTACCTATGCTGCGTTTTCCCTATGACACAAGCCTGATGTCTATGTATATATATATATATAACTCTAGGAGCGTATCGATGAAATAAGAATACAGTTGGAGGATGCGCTAGTCAGTATTTGTATACCATGAGAAAACACCTGTGGATACCCTAATTCCTATAATGATGCGCGCGCACTGTAATATAATAAAGAGTGGTGGAAGAATGGTCTAGTGTATATATTACTGTAGCATGTGAGAAAAGGTTAGTTGAAAAGAAAACGTCTTGGTAAAATCATCTTTTACTCTTTTCGTAACCATAATGGATCCCATTGACCGTATACTCGCGCTCGACCACTCCAAGGATCCTTGGAAATTCACCAAACAGGAGCTCGAGTACATCCCAAAACCCATGCTGTTGAAATATTGGGGATCAAAAATATATATGCTGTGGGACAAACTACCGGAACACCTCAAGAATGACCCTGAGGTTTCCACGTACCTGCCGTGCCATTTACATTACAACACACCAGGCTCGAGCACGCATATCGACGGTCCACCACCAGCTCGCAGGAACTGTACAGGTTGTAATTATAAATCATGAGCTCAGCGAAAATGAGAGAGAGATGCGTTTCTTATATGTCTGACAATCTTTGTAAATAAATAAAATAGTTTTATCAAATTTCAAAAGAATTACACGTGATTTTACTTAGCATAATTATTTTAGCTGGCTTTAATTAGTGTCAAATAGTAAAAAAAAGCAAAAAACTTCGGATGTGTAGGACACAATTGAACGCAAATATTTTTACCGATGTCAAGCTACAAAATTTTTCTTCTTTTCGCTGGTAGGGCCCAATCTGTCCTATCGCATGTAGGGCCCAATGTACTTATCGATAGATATACCAATTACGCAATATCACCCGTCGGTAACATACCTCCTGTCAAATATTTACAATAAATGGCTCACCGGTAACATGCGTCCGACAGATGGCCCACGTGGCGTCCAGGTGGCACGTCAGTAGGGGCCTCAAAGTGGGGGCAACCAATCAGCTGCAGGAGCAAAGTGGGGGTGAGAAGGTGGGGGGACCAATCACAAGCCAGCAGAAATATAGATAGGCCACGCCCACAAGTCTCTCTATCTTGTGCCCTTACTACTCGTGTCTTTGCTCGTATTGTGGCCGTTTTTCTTTGAGTGCGCGGCTCAAACGCATCAATTGAGTTCGGTATAGTGCTCCTGTGATGGTTTCGTTCGATTTCAATAGCTCATAATACACCACACCCAGCTGGTCCCACCAAATACAGAGCATGAGCTTGGCGCCGTGAATATTTGGTTTGGCCGTCGATGATGATGCATGGCCGGGGTAACCATATGATTTTTTGCGCTTCGGGTTATCGTAATGGATCCACTTTTCATCACCAGTGACAATGCGATGCAAAAAACCCTTCCGTTTTTGCCGTTCGAGCAGCAGTTCGCATGCAAAAAAACGGCGCTCGACGTCTCTCGGCTTCAGCTCATACGGCACCCAATGTCCTTGCTTTTGGATCATTCCGAGGGCTTTTATACGATGGGAAATGGCTTGTTGTGTCACTCCCAATGAATCTGCGAGCTCTTGTTGAGTTTGACACGAGTCTTCATTGAGTATTGCCTCCAATTCAGCATTCTCAAACTTTTTCACTTGGCCCGGCCGCTCTTTGTCCTCAACGTCAAAATCACCACTTCTAAACCGCACAAACCATCTCTCGCACGTTGAAACCGATGGAACATGACTCGGATAAGCCTCGGAGACCAATCGATGTGCTTCAGCAGCACTTTTCTTCAAATTAAAGAAGTAAATTAAAACTTCCCGCAAATGCTGTTTTGTTGGCACGAAACTCGACATATTGAGAGCTCAAAAAAACTATGAATTTGACACTGCGACAAATTGACACATACTGAAAATTAAAGCTATAAGACGTAGCTTTGACATGAACATAGTCACAGTACTGCCTGATGCGTATAGCGTTAGTAACGCCATCTGTTATCAAACCCGCATTTTCAATTTGTACCCCTGATAATTTAATCATTATCTCAATTTTTTTTACATTAAAAAACCTAATTTAATAAAAAATTTGATTAAATAATTAATTTTTAATAAAATTTAAAAATTATCACATTTTTACTAATAAAAAAATTTTTCGTTTATATATATAAATATAAAAGTATAGTTAATCCCTAATTTTTTTATAATTATAAAAATCTACATAAAAAACTTATATACATTTTTTATAAAAAATGAGTTGAATTCATTTATTAAATATCTAGATATCTTAATAAATGAATAAAATTTCTTTTCTAATTAATTATTATTAGTAATTATCTTATACTAATTAAATTAATTAAATAAATCTTAATAATTCGCAAATTAATTTATATAAAATTTAAATTTTTAATCAACCCGAATACAAAAAAGATAAAAAATTAATTTTTATTTTAATTATATAGATTCTAATTTAATTTTGATTTCAATCACTTTACTAAAAATATAATTTTTTTTTCTTTATCATACTAAAATTATTATTAATTAATCTTAAAATTTTTTTTTTTACTAATAATTAATTAATTTTTTTTTCTTAAAATACAATATATACATAATAGTATATATATATATATATAATTTAAATTATTTATATTAAGTTTATAAAATTATAACTTATTAATGTAAATAATATATTTTCTTTAAACTTAAATTTATAATATCTAAAAACAATTTCCAATACCTTTACTTTGTTACGACTTGTTTCATTTTGTATGAAAATGACGGGCAATATGTACATATTCTAAACCTTTAATCAATCTAATTAATCAATTAAATTTACATTTAAATCTTATTAATAAAAAATATTAATTATTAATTATATCAATTAATAAAATTATTGCAATTCATTTTATTTTAAATAAAGCTACATTTTGATCTGAAATATATATAAATTTAAAAAAATATTTAAAAAAATTTTTTTTACGGAAATATATAAACTTAAACTTTAAATTTATCTTATCGTGGATTATCGATTAAAAATAAATTCCTCTAAATAGATTTAAATACTGCCAAATTCTTTAAGTTTAGTGATTAAACAATTAATACCTAAATAAATGAAATGAATTTATATAATAATAATAGGGTATCTAATCCTAGTTTATTAAAAATCTTCTTAATTTTAAATTCAAAAATTATGAATTTTCTAAAATAATCATATTTCACTAAAAATTATTTATTACAATTAATTAATTAATTAATTAATTAATTATAATTTACTTAATTAATTCATAACAATTGTTTAACCGCAATTGCTGGCACAATTTTAATTACTAGAATAAAAAATATTCTAAATATAAATTTTTTTAGATTTAACTAAATTAATTTTAATTCTATATATAAATACATATAAATTATTAAATATTATCTTATAAAGTAACTATCAAAATTTATTAGTTAATCAAATTAGTTTTAATTTACTCGTTAAAATTATTTAACATAATGTGACTTAATAAAATTTAATTAATTAATAATTAATATCTTAAAAAATTATTATTATTAAAACTGTATAAATTTATTAGTTAATCAAATTAATTTTAATTTACTCGTTAAAATTATTTAACATAATATTACTTATTAAAATTTAATTAATTAATAGTTAATATCTTTAAAAATTATTATTATTAAAACTGTATAAATTTATTAGTTAATCAAATTAGTTTTAATTTACTCGTTAAAATTATTTAACATAATGTTACTTAATAAAATTTAATTACTTAACAATTATATATATATATATTATTATATATATATATATGTATATGATGGTATTTGACTATATATTCCAATATTTTACGAGAGACTTATTAATATAATCTTAAGAGGAAAAGGAAATTAATCCTGATATACTGATCTTTCTTCTACAGGGTGTCCGCCGGGAAGGTATACTACTTTGTTTGTTTATAATTTTTGATTAAATGAAAGAGAATGGATCTTATATTGATAAATGTTTTATTTAATGTCGGCAATTATGTATGGAATACAATATCAGATAAATGTCCGCCTCTGTTAGCCTCACAAATGTGAGCCCTTTTGAGCACATTTTTCATTACATTCTCACACATTTCACGCGGTATTTCATTAATTTCATCACGAATATTTTGTTTGAGTTGCTCAAGCGTTTCTGGTTTGTTTGCATAAGCCTTGCTTTTTAGATATCCCCACAAAAAGAAGTCCGGAGCAGTCAAATCAGGCGACCGTGGAGGCCAATCAACATCACCATTTTTTGAAATAACTTGTTGTGGAAAGAGGTCTCGCAGTAATTCCATTGTAATCCTGGCTGTATGCGATGTGGCACCGTCTTGTTGATACCACATGTTAATCAAGCCCAAGGCATGCAGTTGTGGCGTTAAAAAGTTTTCAATCATATCACGATATCGCTCCCCATTCACAGTTACCGTTACGCCGTTTTGATTTTCAAAGAAGTAAGGTCCAATGATTCCTCCTGACCAAATTGCACACCAGACTGTCACTTTTAATGGATGTAAAGGTGACTGATGAATAATTTGAGGGTTTTCCATTGCCCAGAACCGACTATACTGTTTATTCACATATCCATTTGTTTCTCCCAAAAATTTCACGTAACTTTCTCATCGTCACAGTAATCGATGATTGATTTTGATAAAATGTTTTAACGATTAAAACACGTTGGTTTATCGAATATTTTTCCATAATAAATTTGCCACGTGTCTACTTCACGACTGCCAAATATGAACTGTCAAGACTAACGTTTACCAAAATGGCGGCAAAACAAAGTAGTATACCTTCCCGGCGGACACCCTGTATTACCCGATTACAACTGGGAAGCTCATTAATTCAATGTGGATTGTACTCGTTTTCGAGTGACAGCCCTAGGTAGTTTCTATATGGAAGAATAGTTGTTGTCTTTGCTGCTGATATTTTACGTAAAATATTCGTGTGAACATTTCAATGGTCATAAATCTTTCGTTTAAATCAGGGGTCTCCAAACTTTCCAGCCTTAGGGCCATACTGATTACTCCAGTAAGTTCCGAGGGCCAAAACCATATTATCATTGTTGCCGGTGGTAAAAAGTGAAATAGTCCAAAATCTGTCCGCGGGCCGAATGTGGCCCGCGGGCCGTAGTTTGGAGACCCCTGGTTTAAATCAATAGATCCTCCACTTTTGTTAATTTTGTTTCGTTCAAATAATAATTGTTCATGATTTCATTATCTTTGTAGAGAGAGAGAGAGAGAGAGAGAGAGAGAGAGAGAGAGAGAGAGAGAGAGAGAGAGAGAGAGAGAGAGAGAGAGAGAGAGAGAGAGAGAGAGAGAGAGAGAGAGAGAGAGAGAGAGAGAGAGAGAGAGAGAGAGAAAGAGAGAGAGAGAGAGAGAGAGAGAGAGAGATTGATTGATGTTTATTAGCTTTCTCAGCTATTTTATACACAGTGTTACATATTTTTCTTACATCTACATACATCTTACTTTACTGTTGACACAACATACTCCCTTAACATTCGTTTAAACTGTTTTACTTTTTCGCAACCTTTCAGTTCAGTTGGCAATGCATTATATATTTTCACTCCTTCATAGTACATACTCATTTGCGCACTTCTCGTTCTTCTAAATTGTATTACTATATTTTCCGCTTGCCTTGTTTCCCTACCACTCTTCGTTCCTACTATTTGTAGCCGATTTTTAAATTCTTTTGGCAGTAGATTCTTCACGGCTTTAAAGATAAATGTACAAACGTTATAGTACAATCTTTGCCTTATGGACATAAATTGTACCGCGTTCAGCATATCTTCTACTTTCGTATAGCGGTTGCATTGTAATATAACCCTCATTGCTCTGTTCTGCGCGATCTGCAGTTTCTTCAACTCTGTTTCACCCATAGCTACTGACAGTGTTGCACAATACTCAAAGTGAGGTGCTATGATTGCTTTATATATCACACATCGCGTATACGCAGATACATAATTCCCCATTCTGTTTAAAAAGCTCGTTTTTTTCCCTATTTTTTTAAACATATACTCACAGTGGTCTTTGAATCGTAGCTTGTCATCAATAATGACACCCAAATATTTTATTGACTCTTCTTTCTCAAGTTTCGTTCCATCGAAACACTTCAATACAATTCCTACTCACGACTTTCCTTACACTGCTGACAATCATATATTTTGTTTTCTCTACATTCATTTTTAATTTATTTCTTTCCATCCACTTTTCTACTATACTCAATAACATATTCATCTTTCTCTCCACTTCCGCGCTGCTTCTTCCAGGTACATATATCACTGTGTCATCAGCAAACATTTTTATTGCACATTCCTCTGGACACAAATTAACTATATCATTTATATATATAATAAACAGCAACGGCCCTAGTACTGACCCCTGCGGTACCCCATATTCGTTGGGAATAACTTCAGACCATTTATCATTGAATCGAACTTGCTGTGTTCTATTTCTTAAGTACGTTCTGAACCACTCTAATACCCTGTCTCTAATTTCATATTGGTATAATTTGTCTAATAATATATCCCTGTCGATTGTCTCAAACGCTCTTTTTAAATCCATGAATATTACTCCTACCATTTTTCCTTCACTAATGTACACTTTCCAATCATCTACAACAGTTTGAATCGCCGTTTCACACGAATATTGCTTTCTAAATCCTGACTGATGCTTCGTTATGATGTCATTGGTTTCTAAACATTTTTCAATTTGATTTTTTCTACTAATTCGAGCACTTTTTCCTATAATGGCAACATGTTAATTGGTCTGTAATGACTTGCTTTTATGGCTTTGTTTATTTTTAGAGAGAGAGAGAGAGAGAGAGAGAGAGAGAGAGAGAGAAGATTTTAGGCAAAAGCAAGAAGAAAGGATGCAGTCGCCTGGTCACGTGATAGCGTTCCCTCCAACCACTTCCCTATTACCAACGACGCCCCGGCGGCGACTAGCCGAACCCCTGGTCGAAGATTGAGGGTAAGGCTGCGCTGAATCATAGATCCATAAATGGCAGTCGATAACCGGGTATACGCAGTAGATCCCATGCTTTGAAAGTTTGCCGTTTTACCGGGAGTGCTGAAAAATTCCATCTTTACAAGATTCATTTTCCCGGGAGACGGTCGGTAAAGCCGCACCTCCACCTTGCTCCGCTCACTGTCGTTAAAATCGCTCTCCTTTTCTCTTAAGAAATTCGAAAATAAAAGAAAAATATGAGAAGTTACTCTTACTGTGGCGAAACTAAGAAAGAAGAACTTTAATGTAATTGAAATCAAAAAATATAAATGCGACGTTGCGTCAGGACGTAACACAGACGACGTCCATTTCACACTCTCTGGCGCCGTTAACAAGCAAAATTGCCGCATTTGGGGAACGGAGAATCCACACGAGATCCATGAAACACCATTGCATGACCAAAAAGTAACTGTTTCGGCCGGCGTTTGCGCCTAAACCATCATTGGGCGATTTTTCTTCACAGAAGGCGAAACAGTCGATGGGAATCGATGTCGGTGGATGTTGGCTCATTATGTCTGCCTACAAATGTGTGAAAAAGGTCTGGACGGATACTGGTTTCAACAAGACGGTGCGCCATGCCACACTGCAAATCAAACAATGCAGTTTCTACAATGAAAATTCCCTGGACGTGTGATGTCAAAAAATGGCGACATTGACTGGCCACCCAGATCTCCAGATTTGACCCCTCCGGACATCTTTTTGTGGGATTATTTGAAAAGCAAAGTGTACGTCAACAAGCCTCAGACCATTGACGAGCTCAAGGCAAACATTCGTGCCGAAATCATCGCTATACCACCCGAGTTGTTCGAAAAAGTTATGGAAAACGCAGCAAAAAAGGGCACATTTTGCTTTGGCCAATATAGGCGGCCACTTGATTGATGTTGTATTCAAAAACTAGTCCAAATAAATTGTAAAGGACCAAATTAAATAAAAATACCTCATATATGTAAATCGGTTATTTTTTTTTATATATTCAATTTTTACATACCGACATAATAGATGGCGCATCTTGTATATGATGTTGCAGCTACAGTATACAAGATAAGAAAACGATTCAAAAACGTTGTTTTAGAATTTTTAAGTTGTTCTTAGTTTCAGTTGAGGACTTACCGAACTGTGCGTTTATAGATATGTAATTAATGTTCAAAGATCATTTGGGTATGAGAAAGCTATCCGCAAGATGGGTACTGCGTTTGCTCACACTTGACCACAAACGCAGTCGTGTGACAGCTTCGAACGAGTGTTTGGCGTTGTTCAATCGGCACCCGGACGAGTTTTTGCGCCGTTTCATAACCGTGGACGAAACATGGATCCACTACAACATACCGGAGACCAGGCAGCATTCGAAACAGTGGGTTTCTCCGGGCGAAACGGCGCCGAAGAAAGCCAAGGTGGTTCTGTCGGCCAATAAGGCCATGGCGACAGTTTTTCGGGATGCGCGCGGCATAATCCACACCGATTACCTTTGAAATGAAAAAACAATCAACGCCGAATATTATGCCAACGTATTCGACCGGTTCAACGTCGATTTGAAGAAAACACGACCGCATTGACCAAAAAGAAAGTGCTCTTCCACCAAGACAATGTACGGGTGCATACAAGCGTAATCGTCGTGGCAAAATTTCATGAATTAGGATACGAATCGCTTTCATCCACCACATATATGCGAATACGCGAAGCGCGCAGGAGGCCTAGACCCTCTAGTGATTATATATATTTGACCGATCATAAAAGTGCGCATAGTTCGAGAGCCCTTCACTACGGTGGCGCGTCGACGGCAAAATAAAAATGGTCTCAAGAAGTTCGACCCATCGGCAATCAGCCTACTCATCTCTGCTATACAATAACTCACTCTTATATCTATTAAGTCTATTTATTTAGATGTAGTCTCTCACGTCGCCGTAACAGAGTCACACCCTCTAGTTAGTTGGTGGCGAAGACTAGTTGTTAGATGCACATTCCCAATTTCGGAACTTCAATAAATTCCAAGATCACAACTTCATACAAGTAACAAATATGATGGAAAAATTACGAGGTACTAAAGCGCCATTGACACTGTTTTTAAAATTAAGAGCTGAATGCACACAACTGCTGAATTTTTATAAATATTAAATTATAGCATTTGGGGGTGATAAGGGGCACGAAAGTTCTTCTTGAAAATGTGAACCGCCGGCTGGAATTTACAATGACAACTTGTCAATATTGTTCAATGGGAAACAATTTATTGATATTAATTTGTACTTTAGTGTTGTAGAAGTGTTGTATGTGCGAATTTTCCAATACGCGCAAAGTTAGCAAATTTCCATAATTCATGTTTCGGAATCTGTTGATCGTAAGTGTCATTGCTATCATACTCTTGTTACGTTTCAAGCTCAAGGCTCAGTAGAGGTGAGACGCAACAATTCCCTGCGTGAGGCGGGATTCGTGGGATAAGCGGGCCCGGTCTCTCAAAGATATAGGAATAAAGGTCACAATGAATGATACGAAAGATTGAAGAAAACGCACGGGTACAATATATAAATATATTCAATTGTTTTTTACAATATTACTCACATACATGTCCGAAATCAATTAAAATTATTATTGAATATCACGACGCAATACCGCACGCGATCGCAGGTCAAGGTAGCGGCATGGGTACTGGTCACGGCGTCACTCTTGATAAGGTCGAGGTTTTCAGGACTGTGCAGGTAGACATCCGGGTTGCCCTGAATCAGAAACCAGAAGCCGGGTGCACATAAAATGAATTTAGGGTTGTATAAACTATCACAAACATTCACAAATAATTCAACATTATTACGGATTTAAGACTACACGAAGGTAGTCTTAAGGAATATATATATATATATATATATATATATATATATATATATTATAATTAAGGAAATTATAACCCGAGCTAAAAGCCTTAGTTTGTCCGATAAAAAGGTGACCTATACTGCAGTTCTAAGCTCTATCGGTGAGCTCACACGCGGAGAAATCTATTGTCTATCTAGAGTTTTATTCGGGTTCACATTACAATTTGCACACATCTTCGCACTCACACAACACACTGCCGACGCTCTAACTTATACATATTTCCCAGCGTGTAAACAGATAACCGGAATATATGGGCTGTGAACCGGGATCTTACAATGATTACTCCCACGTATATTGTCGTTATATACATTTCCAAAAAGATTCATACTTACGTTGGATTGTTAACTCTACCGTCATTCAACTAGTTCAATCAACATTCACGCGTTTCGAGACTTGACCGAAATTGTGCACTTAATTAAGTTTTTGATAAAAATCTTGGGTCTTAGCATTCAACCTGGAATGGTGATTATCGAATTTTCCGCTTTATGCTCACCATCAGGTCGATATTTGAAGGACCACTCCCCCTATGTCAAAATAGGTATTTTACACCGTATGTGCTGAGTGAGAAAGAATCCGTTCGAATCAACAAATAATTTTTAATTAAACAAAATATAATTTGTTCGTATAATAAGTTCGTGAAAATTCATATTAAAGTAATTGAAATATAATGTAATGAACTTATCATGATTTTAATCAAAGGCACTATTTTGTATCAATTAACGTTGAAAATTGACTAAATTTATTGTGAAAAGTGTCACATTTACCATGACTAAACGGTTATTTATTCATTTTATTTTGTATTATTTTTTTTTTCTTAATTGATTCAGTAGCTTTTTTAATTAATTCTAGAAGATAACAACTAAATTATTATTTAGGAAAAGTATTTATTATAAATTATGTACTTTTAGACAATATCTTTTAGAATGGTCGCAATAATGTAAAAGACGATGGTCACAAAAATTCATCAGTGATATTGACAGAGGCACTAAATACTATAAATATAAAAATCATAAATCTGTACGAAATCAATATTTATTTAAAGCGAAATGATTGTGGCCACGTTTACGATGAATTAGGATTACACGCGAAGACCAAGGGATAAATAGGTGATTGGTTAAAACTAAACAAAGTATCACTGTGTGGTGGAATACCGGGTGTAGTGGACTGTAAAATTATTTGCAAATGAATTAGCCGTGATATACAAGTGGTATACAAAATAAGGCGTTTAAGGCGACAAAACACGAAGTGAGTCCAGATATGTTGATACACCGATGAGTAGCACAAATTCCTTTATAGCGATTCAACTAATTGTAACTCGGATGTTCGCTTTATGCTAACTTTCTGTTGATACCGATGATGAATACTTAATAAGCACAAATTAATAGGTGATCGAAACGTAAGCGACATGAGGCAGAGTGAGACCGTTATACGAACAAGTCTTTAGCACAAGATGGCTGCGTGTTGAGTTGACCGTTGCCACTGGCGCTGGTATTAGTAGTACGTAGCGCGTGCGTGCACTCCAGTGAGGTGCTGCCGCTCAGCAACCCACGTGAGAGCCTGCCAACGTTCGCTTACCGTCAACAGTCCGGGCATGTACAGCAGAATAAACCATAATTCTCAAACATTCCTCCGACCGTCAGCAATGTGGTTATCGATTTTCATTATCTTGTTGTTCCATTGAGGTGACTGGCAGAATTGCAAGCTTCGAAATGGGCAGAATGAGAATCGTAGTAGTAGTCTTAAAAGTCGCCACCCTTGTATATTCGTCATTGCATGGATGCAGTGATGTAACCCGTGCAAGTGGCCACTTGCACGAGGGAAAGCTCTCACCCGTGAGCAGAACAAGTGTTTTGGATGTTATTGTTAGGATGGCGCCATTTGGAGATTGACTGTTGGTGCTAAACGTATTCAGCCGACTACTGAGTCCTAAATTCTTGTAACTTCTGCTAGATTATCTGCCACCTTGACAACATTGAGACTGCCAAATCCGCCAGAGTTGGTTCTGGAACGGTGATGAGCGCCCTTCCGATGAAAAAATGCCCTGGTGTGAGAGCTGCGGCATCTTTAGAATCATCGCTGACCGGTTCCAAGAGCCTAGGGTTGTAAACATTCTCGATTTGAGCCAACAGTTGTGTCAGCTCCTCAAAGATGAGTATGGAATTACCCAACGTACACCGCAGATGATACATAACTGACTTCACTGCTGCTTCCCACTTGCCACCCATGTGTGGCGCAGTTTATAGATTGTACCGCCATTGCACTCAATCCGGTGAGAGTGCCGCTGTGATGATAAGATGAATCTTGGAGCTTAAGGTGAACAAGCGACGCAGCTCCTTGTCGGCACCTACAAAGTTGGTGCCACAGTCCGAATACAGAGTACAAGGGATCCCACGTCGGGCTGAGAAGCGCCCGGAATCAAGCAAGGAATTCTTCAGCTGAACAATCACTAACGGCTTCCAGGTATAATGCCGTTCTGTCATACCCACAAAGATACAAATTCAGCCCCTGTGTATAGTGCTTGACTCATCGCCCTTCCCACGCTTTGATCGCGAGCAGCCAGCGTAGTCAACTCCAGTCTCCGTGAAGGGCTGTGCAGATATAACTTAAAAGAGAGGTAGTTGGCCCATTAATTGATGAGCACGAATCCCCCTCTGCTGAGCATACATAACACAGCGCAAGATGTGAGTTTTGACTGGAGCTCTTCCCTCAATGATCCAGTGAGCCTGCTTGACTTACGCTAAGGTGAGCTGAGTTCCTCCGTGAAGCGTACGCCAATGAGCTAGGCCAATGATGAGCGATAAGAGATGCGATATTCCCGAGGCAATATAGCTGGATGACTTTCTTTGTGTGTGAGCGAAGATTGCACGCGACGACCTCCCACCTGAATAGCACCTTCTTGATCAAGGAAGGCTGTCAACCGACTAAAGAGATGAGAAACTGGCAACAACGATTTAGATTGCAGCATGTTAAGCTCGTGCGTAAAGAAAGCTGCCTGCGTTGCCTTTGTCCAGAAGATTTGCCTTCGGCTCATCCATCTCCTATGCCGAGATTGGAGCTGACAATGATGAGTTAGACCCTCCTCATTCGAGACACCACTCTGAACAAACCGGACTTAGTCGATACAGCCTGTTGAGAGAGGATACACGAAATTCCAGTGGTACTCCTGCTCTGATGTTGGCACCAGACTACTCCCGGCCGAGACTCCAAGACGCATAGATTTTTGGTCGATGCAGGCTGAGCTGGCCATGATCCCATTGGTTGGTTGAGCCATGCTGGACCTGTCCGCCACAGCTGATGAGCTCTGAGCTAATCCGTAGTTATGCTCCTTGAGGCACAGTCCGTTGGATTGGATGTGCCTGGAACATGTCGCCAATGAGAATTTTTAGTAAGTTCCTGATCTGAGTGACGCTGTTTCTGACGTAGTCCTTCCAACGTGATGGGTGTGCCTTGATCCAATGCGCGTGACAAGAGATTCCGTCCACGAATGAGTTGCTGTAATATTCAATTTAAGTGTGGCTTGAACCCATGAGATGAGCTTTGCCAATAGCAGCGCTGTTGTTAATTCCAACCTTGGAATGATGAGTCTTTTAAACACATTAGTGATGTCACTTTTTTTATGGACGTATTTACTGTGACGTAGATCACTGCAGCCATGGCTAACTGAGTAGCATCCGAGAAATCATGCAATTCCATTGCAGAGCTGCTCCATGAATTAAACCAACAAGGAATTGAGATCCTGGCCAGGCTAGTGAGATCCTCCCTAATGATGATTCACCGATGTGAGACCTGAGATGGCAGTGGATCATCCCATTTCAATTTGTGCAGTCACAGCTTTTGTAAGAGTATGTCGGCGCGTACAACAACCGAGGTAAAACCTGAGATGAAACCGAGTGGATCAAATAACTGAGCCACTTTAGATAAAATAAGACGCTTATCGAGCTGATCCAATGCTGAGCTGAACCTTGAAGAGAACACGAACTAGTCGTCATGAGGAAGCCAAGTGTTACGTCCTGACGTAATGTCGCGTTTATCTTTTTCATTTCGATTACGTTAAAGTTCTTCTGTTTTAGTTTCGCTACAGTAAAAGTAACATCTCACATTTTTCTTTTATTCTCGAACTTCTTAAGAGGAGAGGAGAGCGATTTTAGCGACGGAGATCGAAACAGGGTGAAGATGCGGCCCTACCGACCATCTCCGGGAAAGGATTAATCTTGTAAAGATGGAATTTTTCGGCGCTCCCAGTCAAAAGGCAAACTTTCAAACCATGGGATCTACTGCGTAGACCGGGTTATCGACTGCCATTTATGGATCTATGATTCAGAGCGGCCTTACCCTCAATCCTAGACCGGGGGTTCGGCTAGTCGCCGTCGGGGCGTTGTTGGTCATAAGGGAGCGGTTGGAGGGAACGCTATCACGTGACCAAGCGACGCACCTTTTCTTTTCGCTCTTGCCTGAAATCTTCTCTCTCTCTCTCTCTTTACAAAGATGATGAAATCACGAACAATTATTAACTAAGCGAAACAATTAACAAAAGTGGAGGAACTGTTGATTTAAACGAAAGAGTTATGACTATTAAAATGTTCACACGAATACTGTAGGTAAAATATCAGCAGCAAAAAGAACAATTATGCTTCCATATGGAAACTACCCAGGGCTGTCACTCGAAAACGAGTACAACCCACATTGAATTAATGAGCTTACCAAGTATAGTCGGGTAATAGAAGAAAGATCAGTATATCTGGATTAATTCCCCTTTTCTCTTGGGATTATATTAATATGTCTCTCGTAAAATATTGGAATTTATAGTAAAAATACCATCATAAATATATAAAACATGTTATGCCTATATATTAACATGTCTCTCGTAAAATATTGGAATTTATAGTAAAAATACCATCATAAATATATAGAACATGTTATGCCTATATAGAAAGGATAAAGGAAATATTAGGATTAATTTATGGTAAAATAGCGAAAAATAGACAGAAAAACGAGAAAGAGATGAGACTAAAATTGAGTTGCAATGAAGCTTCTGCTGCAGGAAAGCGAGGCTGGCCGACTCTCCACGCAACGAAAACGCCTTGCGCGAGGTCTGAACAGCGATCTAGCTGACTTGCGTACGAACGAAATGCACGAGTAACCAAGCTAGGCGAGTCGTTCTCAAGAGAAGAACTCTCTCGCTCTCTCTCGTTTCCATGCATAAAAATACTTGTTTTACCAGCAAGTTATTTATATGAAATATGTTACACATATATAGATAGGATAAAATGAAATGTTAAGATTATTTTATAGCTGAATACCCATAAGTAAGACTAAACGAGAAAGAGAGAAAAATTATAACATGTTTCAATAAAGCTTCCTCTGCAGGAAAGCGAGGCTAGGCGACTCTCTGCGCCACTACGAACGCCTTATCGCTAGGGCTGAACGGCGATCTAGCCGACTCGGGTACGAACGAAATGTACGAGTAATCGTCTAACTAACAAATTATTTAAGAAAACTTATTAACTATAAGAAGTCTAACGTCTAACTTACAAATTATCTAAGAAAACTTATTAACTATAAGTAGAGTAATCACTAATTCAACGAATAACCAATGATGTTTGGAATAAGCCATAACTCAACAAAACCATTTATACTAATAAGAGATTAACGCAGAAATCAGGTTGCATACGTCAAAGTTAACTACAGAATCTGTAACAAAATTATTACTAGTGGTTTCATGTGAAGGATTTAATTAAGTTCCGTACAAACGCTGAAAAACTAAGTCATTACCATAGACGAATCTACATAGAAGCGAGCATAGGGATATTACCTAGGCTAGGAAACTCTATCGAAAGTAGGCCAAAAAGCGGGGTGGTAAAAATCGCCTCATTTTCAGGAGAAAAACGCCTCGAACGCGTTCCCTCACCTAATCGCGTGGTCCTGTGTGTAGCACATCGCGCGGACAAATCAGAGCGCACCATACCGATGCACTTGCATAGATCTATGGCTCTGCATGTCGAGAAGCTACTCTGCGGAGTAAGGGGAATAAATACGTGTATGGTCGGGATAGACCACGGGGAAATTCTTATAATCAGGATAGGGTTTTATCCCTTCTCTTCTTTTACGCGCTTGACGACAAGAATTTTCGACGCTCAGGAGCCCTATAAAAGGCCGCGAAAATCAGGCGCCGGACACTTCCACCGACAGTTTCACGGGGGGTCAAGTAGAGGACTAATCACTAGCCTGGCAGTGAATAAGTCGCCGGCAGTGAGTTAGACTTTTCCCAAGGCAGCAAGTAGTACTGTTTGCCGGGAAATAAAGTAGTACAGAACGATAATTTTTCACCACGGCTTAATTTTCACAAAGTATAGTTTCAAGTAGTACAGAGTAAGAGTACAGTACTTATAATTATTAACGCTTGAAAAATCGGGATTATTGAACGTGCAACATTCAACTACTCATGTAGTTTTATTTCAATAAATAATTATTAATACGCACCAACGCCTACGTTCTATTTTGAGTCTGTCTGACTACACTAATCTACGTCCAACCAACGTTTAACAGCAAGAACCACAGCAACAAACAACCGTAGGTATAATTTTCAATTACCAATTAAAGTGAAATCTTGCTCCGCGTGAAATTATCATTTAAGTCCCTCCCCATTATTCGTGAAGTGATTATCCCCAACCAAGAACAAAACGCACTCCAGCCCTATCCCGAGTAATTTTCCGCGAGGTTAGACTCAAAAACGGGCTTGCGTCTTCGGTATTTTCTCGTCGGGTGTGGTAAAGGGAGAATTTATTCTCCTTGACCAGAGCACGGAAAAGATACACCGAAACGTGAAATCTATGTTAAATTCGTGGGTTCGTAAGATAGGCCGCGATTTTGACGTAACAAATTCTGGGGGCTCGTCCGGGATCTTAGAGTGTTAGTTTTGTTCAAACTAATATTGTGTAAAAGAATCAACTGAAAAGAAAATATTTTTACTTTGCCCTTTTTACCGTGGTTTTGTAAGCCGATTTAATCCTCGAAAATCGATTTTTTAATTGTTATTGAGTTTTAGTGATTCAATTCATTTCACGAAAAATAATCCCTCTGTTACTGAATTTTGTAAAACGATTTAATTTATAAAATCCACCTTTTCCCTTTTTACCGCATTTTCGAGAATTGATTTATTTTAAAGAAATTGATTTTTTACTTTTTATTGAATTTTAACGATTCAACGCACTTTATGAAAATTTATCATCATTTATTACTGAGTTTTTAGAAAACGATTTAATTTATAAAATCCACCTTTTCCCTTTTTACCGCATTTTCGAGATTGATTTATTTTAAAGAAATTGATTTTTTTACTTTTTATTGAATTTTAACGATTCAACGCATTTCATGAAAATTTATCATCATTTATTACTGAGTTTTTAGAAAACGATTTAATTTATAAAATCCACCTTTTCCCTTTTTACCGCATTTTCGAGAATTGATTTATTTTAAAGAAATTGATTTTTTTACTTTTTATTGAATTTTAACGATTCAACGCACTTCATAAAAATTTATCATCATTACTTACTGAGTTTTTAGAAAACGATTTAATTTATAAAATCCACCCTTTCCCTTTTTACCGCATTTTCGAGAAGTGATTTTTTTTAAAGAAATTGATTTTTTACTTTTTGTTGAATTTAACGATTCAATGCACTTCATGAAAAACTATCATTCTTTACTACTGAGTTTTTATAAAACGATCTAATTCATAAAATCTAACCTTTCCCTTTTTATTGCATTTTTAAGAGTTGATTTATTTCACAGAAATTGATTTTTTTTAGTTTTTAGTGAACTTTAACGAGCCAAGCCATTTCATAAAAATTTACCATCTTTTTAGAAGAATACCAGCTATTATTCAAGTTATATGGTAAGCCTTCTTCGTAAGTAAATTGACCTTGTGGAAATTAAATGTGGAAACTAATATTCGATAATGACTGGTGAATAAAAAAAAAGTAGAGAAGATAAAACTTGTATTGAAAGACATATACGTGGATATATATTGTAACGTACAGGCTACCTAATAACGCGCGGTGCACACACTAAGGCATCGCTACCGCACGTTATACACACCAGATCAGACCGGCCTATACTCGGCAACTCACGACGCTCGGTACGCACACAACAAAGCACTGTTACCGAGCGTCACTTACACCATTAGGCCGACACGTCAAAGACAAAGTCCCGTTATTCGTTCGAAAAGCACCGGTAAAAAATTAAAAGCCAACGAATAATTTCAAAAAGTACCAAGGCTACCAGTGGGCTACAGGAAGATGGGCTACAGGACCGCCACCAACTACAGTTATACCAAAAGCATGGGCCAACTGGAGGGGACTCTGGTATAAAAAGACCAGAATTTCGGCATTCGGGGAACAGTTTTGTTCACAGGTCCCGCCAACGCAGAAGTTCAGCTACCAGGAAGGGAGAGCAGCCAACCCTCGCTAGGTGCAGCCGCACAAATATCTAGAGAGCCCAGCTGTGTTACCTGACGTACATTTGACGGAAAGCAGCTGAGTTGGTGCTGCGTCCGAGGCCAACGCACCGCAGACCCAAACAACAACAGAGCGGTCTATCTCTGTCTCTCTCTCACTCTGGTAGCCGAGAATCGAGCTAAATCAACCGTCTACCCTCTCGGACACGAAAGGCTCCTCACAATATTTTAAAGAACAAAAATAGAATATCTTCGCTATTAGAGACTAGGAGATTATGGTAGCATAGGCAATTCAGTCGGGATATAAATTAAAAGATAGATTAAAGAGAAAAATATAAGAAGGCGATAAATGCACAGGGTACGGCCCTGGGAGATCAGGTAGTTGCGGATGCACTCCGAATGCATCCCACCGGCGCCAGATCATAGCGGCGGTCGGGTGGACGCGTAAGTCAACCTTTAAAAAATATATATCCACTCCTCCCAGCGGGCCTGTAGCGTTGGGAATTGAACCACTCAGCGGTAGAATCAAGCGGCGGCCGGTTAGTTACCGACGGTACGCATGCTAAACCAGTTACCTAGGGATCGCGGCGAACAGATAGAAATTATCAAGCGGCATTTATCATTCTGTTGTCAAATCAATTTTAGTAAAAGAATACTTTCACATCAAGAATATATTACCTATCAACGTTTACCATAGTACATATTATCAGGAGTACAAATTGAAAATGCGGGATTTTTTTCTATTTTTGAACGTTTATTCTGAAAAAATGGTAACAAATGAATTATTCAAAGTATTGTCCATCGCTAGCCACAACTTTTTCCCATCTTTCTGGCAATTTACGGATACCGTCGCGAAAAAATTCGGCCGGCTTGGCTGCTATCCAGTCATCGACCCATTTTTGGGCTTCTTCGTAAGAATGGAAGCGCTGGTCAGCTAGGCCATGTGTCATCGATCGGAAAAGGTGGTAATCGGAAGGAGCAATATCTGGGCTATACGGCGGGTGGGGTAAGACTTCCCATTTCAGCGTTTGTAGGTATGTTTTGACCGGCGCTGCAACATGTGGCCGAGCGTTGTCATGTTGCAAAATTACTTTGTCGTGTCTTTGCTCGTATTGTGGCCGTTTTTCTTTGAGTGCGCGGCTCAAACGCATCAATTGAGTTCGGTATAGTGCTCCTGTGATGGTTTCGTTCGATTTCAATAGCTCATAATACACCACACCCAGCTGGTCCCACCAAATACAGAGCATGAGCTTGGCGCCGTGAATATTTGGTTTGGCCGTCGATGATGATGCATGGCCGGGGTAACCATATGATTTTTTGCGCTTCGGGTTATCGTAATGGATCCACTTTTCATCACCAGTGACAATGCGATGCAAAAAACCCTTCCGTTTTTGCCGTTCGAGCAGCAGTTCGCATGCAAAAAAACGGCGCTCGACGTCTCTCGGCTTCAGCTCATACGGCACCCAATGTCCTTGCTTTTGGATCATTCCGAGGGCTTTTATACGATGGGAAATGGCTTGTTGTGTCACTCCCAATGAATCTGCGAGCTCTTGTTGAGTTTGACACGAGTCTTCATTGAGTATTGCCTCCAATTCAGCATTCTCAAACTTTTTCACTTGGCCCGGCCGCTCTTTGTCCTCAACGTCAAAATCACCACTTCTAAACCGCACAAACCATCTCTCGCACGTTGAAACCGATGGAACATGACTCGGATAAGCCTCGGAGACCAATCGATGTGCTTCAGCAGCACTTTTCTTCAAATTAAAGAAGTAAATTAAAACTTCCCGCAAATGCTGTTTTGTTGGCACGAAACTCGACATATTGAGAGCTCAAAAAAACTATGAATTTGACACTGCGACAAATTGACACATACTGAAAATTAAAGCTATAAGACGTAGCTTTGACATGAACATAGTCACAGTACTGCCTGATGCGTATAGCGTTAGTAACGCCATCTGTTATCAAACCCGCATTTTCAATTTGTACCCCTGATAATATTCTTTAAATTCACCCGCGGACACGATTATAAATGCACTCGTGTGCCCGGGAATAATCTATTGTAAGGCGCGTGGTAGCCGTAATACCAGGAAAAAGGGTTCGAGAATAAGATACAATATTCATTTCTTTTTCTACTGTATCGCATAATTTTTATCTGTTTTATTGAATAAACCCTACTTCTACCTATTACAAAAGCCTAAAATTACTTTCCTTCCTGCTCGAGTCCGAACAAGCCCATTAAGGGCAAAGTTAACGTTTAATACCGTTACAATATACATATTCATAAGTTGTACTCCATTATATGGGACCATTGGAAAAATTATTTGTACTTCAAGTGCGTATAAAGGAACTCGAGGTTCTCGCACAAGAACTCATTGAAGAAGTCACGCCAGAAATTTTCTTAAATCGACTTGGTTTAGAACGAATAAAACAGCAAGAAAGAATAACTGCTAAAACATACGTGAGGAGAACTACAAGGAAAATAGCTTCCCTAAATATTAATTATAGAGAGTAATATTATATTTGTTTTAACCAGACAACCATCAGACTTCTTGTGTTGTTTTTATACGATTCGCTCCGTAACATTAACTTCTTGTCACTATCATTTACATAAAATCTGTCAATCTACCAAGCGTTAAAACAGTTGACATACAATTCTGAAAATATTAATAGAATTACAAAACAGTTCTGCTATTCACTCCTACGTTGCTCATCTTAATAACCCCCTCGAGCGATCACTAGAATCGTTCACCTCCATCCACCGCTCATAACATTGCACCTCCACTTGCACGTGCTGCTCTTTCTGCCACAGGCTTTTAACAAACTCGCCGTCTCGCTTACACCAGCAGACAGCATTCTGTAAGCCCTACCTTAACTACCCTCTTTTCGACCTAACACATGGGCAACCAGATTTGCCCGCGCACGTATCACTAACAACACAATCATCAGAAAACGCATTACACTAGTGAACGAAATCCTATGTTCTAGCTCCTCACGCAAGTGAGGTCGGGGCTAGCAAGGCTCGTTCACGAAACACATTACACTTGTGAAGAGAAATCCTATGTTTCAGCTCCTCGCGTAAGTGGGGTTAAGGCTGGCAAGGCTCGCTCACAATACACATTACACTAGTGAAGAGAAATCCTATGTTTCAGCTCCCCGCGTAAGTGGGGTTAAGGCTGGCAAGGCTCGTTCACAAAACACATTACACTAGTGAAGAGAAATCCTATGTTTTAGCTCCTCACGCAAGTGAGTTCGGGGCTAGCAAGGCTCGTTCACAAAACACATTACACTAGTGAAGAGAAATCCTATGTTTTAGCTCCTCACGCAAGTGAGTTCGGGGCTAGCAAGGCTCGTTCACAAAACACATTACACTAGTGAAGAGAAATCCTATGTTTTAGCTCCTCACGCAAGTGAGTTCGGGGCTAGCAAGGCTCGTTCACGAAATACATTACACTAGTGAAAGAAATCCTATGTTTTAACTCCTCACGCAAGTGAGTTCGGGGCTAGCAAAGCTCGTTCACAAAACACATTACACTAGTGAGAGAAATCCTATGATTTAGCTCCTCGCGCAAGTGAGTTCGGGGCTGGCAAGGTTCGATCACGAAACATAACATACAAACGAGACAGACATAACCATACGTACTATTTACTAATTTTAACAATTACCAACCCTTATCCTTCATCCATGCCGAAAACCCGTAGAGCAGGAAGAAAAATACAAGCACTGAAATTAAAACAGCAATTGTTAAAAACACAGTACCAAGTTCCAACAATTGCGTGCAAATCGTATAACGAACAAGATTTTAGAGGCTTTAATATTGAAATAGAAAGCGATAATAAAATTATTCCTCTCGAAGGAAAAGAAATAACTGAATATGAGAAATTGCGACGACACAATTGCAGTACATAACGACTATTCGAGGCAAGAAAGGAATAGAATTTTAAATTCTAATAAAGCAAGTTGTCCTTTAACAGTAACAGCGAGTGAATCGTATAACAAGCAAAATTTTGGAGTCTCTAGCATCAAATCTACAAAAGATAACGAAGGTATTTTCCTTAACCAAGAAAAAATAACAGGTTTTCAGGGACCTTTACGTGAACAAACAGAGAAGTATAAAAATCATTCAGACAGTGCAAAGGCAGATTGCACGGGCCTCTCTAACGAAGAGATACCATATTTATTAAGGGAAATTACGTACGAAGCAAGCAGCAGTAAAGTCACACAGGGCGTCGACACAGAAATACCGAGTGAATATAGAATAAAACGCCTTAAGCAAATCCGAGAAATCGAGCGGAAAAATTTTCCAGACGCACTTGTCGCTGATTACGAAGCTCACTCGATAGAAGGGATACGCTATCACCCGATAGTAACACTAAGATCGAATCGTTGAATAAACATCAAGTCATCCTCCTGAAGGAAAAACCACATTTGATTTCACCTCAGGGAAATTTTGAAACAAAGTTAAAGGAATAAAGCTCCATAATTTCTCCTCGTTACAAGTAACAAAAAGAAAGTTATTCCTATTTCCTCATCCTGCGCAATTTTACTCTCATAATATTCTTATGTATTGTTGTATGTCTCTTTGATGCGGTATAAAAAAAAAAGAGCAAATATATTATTATACTTATATAAAATACATCAAAAATGAGTTCAACTCGATCAAAGGTAAGACTTGATGATAATGTGATACATGATTACCCTGAAGACCTAAAAAAGAAATCTCGAATACATAGCCCTCCTAAATCCCCATTTGACACAGTCGAAGAATTTTTCGACGAAAATACTGACAGTCCGCATCCCAAGACTCCCTCCACAACGAATCCAACGGGAGAAATTATTGCGGATACAGAGAAAAGTAGCGACATTAATCAAGAAAATCCGGAATTAATTAAAGTAGACGAAAATAGTCGTATACAATCCTTGGAATTAACGTCAAGTCATTTAATTATTACAAAAACGGAAATAAATCGCGAGGAAGCAAGTGATTCTTCAAGTTGTAACGGTAATTTTTTATCGTTTACATATATTTTTATTTATCGTGGGGATTTCGGGCTCGATCACAGGACTAATTAGTTTAGACTTCATAGTGGTTGACAGTAGGGCTTTATTCCACGAAAATAGTCTCATAAACAAAAACACTTTTTAATTATGGTCACTAGAATTTTCTACAATGACCATTTAATTTCGTAATTTCAGCGATCATTTCGACGATTATAACCCTATTTAGTATGCACCTATACTTGGCATCCTCGAGAGTTTATTATTCTCTTCGCACCGCAGTATTGCTGTACGCTCGACACACCAACACACTCATACCATCGGTCACTCGCCTCGCACTCGCTCCTTCTACCGAGTGTATGAACTCGGTTTACAATTCTTTTTCTTTTACTCTTGTTTCACTCTGACACACTTTATCATTGATATTTTCCCATCCGGGAGTTGCTTATTTATATTTATTAATTCGATGCATTCTAATCCTACCTATCACTATCCTCTACCTTTCCTAATTCGATATTCCACTCGGTATCAAAATTAGGGAATTCCCTCGATTATATTTATTATTATTTCTACTTATTTGAACAGAAATTCTTGGTATTTCTGGGCTCGAGTTACGGATACGTATTAACGCCTTGGTATTTTCTCGTTACCCACACACATACAGCCACACGCACCAGACTCTCTTTGGACAGAGTGGTTTAAAGTCCGCACTTGTTAATTTATTTTCTTATATACTAATTTCTTATTCTGATGCACTTAATTCTAGGCTTCTATTTATTTACTTAATCCTACAGCCCTTATGGGTCCTAACTGTATCTAGTGTTACGTCGCTTTATCACTCCCAACTAATCAATTTTTGAAATATTACTCCTCTTTACTCTTGAGATTAATAGTGTTCTAAACTGGTGCACTCGGAATTAGTTACGCAGGACTCCTGTCAGCGAAGAAGACGAGAGCCTTCCTTGTGGTGCAAGCGCTTTTATAGCCGTCTCCCCACCCTGGTTCCCTCTACGTCATCCTAGACTTCGGTTTTAAAATTTGTCCCGTTTCGCTCGATTATGCGATACCGTTGTCACGCCCCCCCCCCCCCCCCCTGGCTCTCCCTCGTCACCGAGCAAGGCCAGCTGGTCGCTGACCTGCTGTTTTCGGCGACGAGCGAATTCCAGAGGCGTGACGTCACCCGTTTTTATGCTAGGTCCGGGTTCATCGGCCTAGCGTCCGCTGTGCTCGACGCTTCAACTAAAGGGTGATTTTTTTGAGGTTAGGATTTTCATGCATTAGTATTTGACAGATCACGCGGGATTTCAGACAAGGTGTCAAAGAGAAAGATGCTCAGTATGCTTTGACATTTCATAATGAATAGACTTACTAACGAGCAACGCTTGCAAATAATTGAATTTTATTACAAAAATCAGTGTTCGGTTCGAAAAGTGTTTCGCGATTTACGTCCGATTTATGGTCTACATAATCGACCAAGTGAGCAAACAATTAATGCGATTGTGACCAAGTTTCGCACTCAGTTTACTTTATTGGACATTAAACCAACCACACGAATGCGTACAGTGCGTACAGAAGAGAATATTGCGTCTGTTTCTGAGAGTGTTGCTGAAGACCGTGAAATGTCGATTCGTCGCCGTTCGCAGCAATTGGGTTTGTGTTATTCGACGACATGGAAGATTTTACGCAAAGATCTTGGTGTAAAACCGTATAAAATACAGCTCCTGCAACAACTGAAGCCGAACGATCTGCCACAACGTCGAATTTTCAGTGAATGGGCCCTAGAAAAGTTGGCAGAAAATCCGCTTTTTTATCGACAAATTTTGTTCAGCGATGAGGCTCATTTCTGGTTGAATGGCTACGTAAATAAGCAAAATTGCCGCATTTGGAGTGAAGAGCAACCAGAAGCCGTTCAAGAACTGCCCATGCATCCCGAAAAATGCACTGTTTGGTGTGGTTTGTACGCTGGTGGAATCATTGGACCGTATTTTTTCAAAGATGCTGTTGGACGCAACGTTACGGTGAATGGCGATCGCTATCGTTCGATGCTAACAAACTTTTTGTTGCCAAAAATGGAAGAACTGAACTTAGTTGACATGTGGTTTCAACAAGATGGCGCTACATGCCACACAGCTCGCGATTCTATGGCCATTTTGAGCGAAAACTTCGGAGAACAATTCATCTCAAGAAATGGCCCGGTAAGTTGGCCACCAAGATCATGCGATTTGACGCCATTAGACTATTTTTTGTGGGGCTACGTCAAGTCTAAAGTCTACAGAAATAAGCCAGCAACTATTCCAGTTTTGGAAGACAACATTTCCGAAGAAATTCGGGCTATTCCGGCCCAAATGCTCGAAAAAGTTGCCCAAAATTGGACTTTCCGAATGGACCACCTAAGACGCAGCCGCGGTCAACATTTAAATGAAATTATCTTCAAAAAGTAAATGTCATGGACCAATCTAACGTTTCAAATAAAGAACCGATGAGATTTTGCAAATTTTATGCGTTTTTTTTTAAAAAAAAGTTCTCAAGCTCTTAAAAAATCACCCTTTATAAATCCGGTTCTCATAGCCGTTTGAAATAATAAAATAATCGTTCTATGGTAACTATGTTACAAAGTACTGAAGAAATTTTATCAATCTCGATAATTATAGTACATCAAATAGTCCCTTACAGATTCAAGAAATTTCAAGGAATTCAGAAAGTTTTGAGCAATTCACGAATCGAGTGCAAGAAACACTTACAGCGAGATCGGGAAACAATTTATTGTCTGTGGTTGGATTTTTGGAAGAACCTGGTCACCAATATTTACCACTTGTAATATATAGAGATCCTTGTAACGAAATTCCAGTTCAGATTCCCGCATCCCCCGAACATATTGTAAAAGGCGTCGAGCTGCAGCCCGCTACACACGAGACGACAGGTACGAATACACCAGTCATAACTACCCCGAACCCCATAGGCACCACGCCCACGTTAGGCCTTTTGAACTCCAGCGTCATATTTTACACTCCTGCAGGGGGGTCTACCCCATTCGACTGACCCATCGGTACACCGCTCCTCGTGAGTCATAATAAAACACTGTCCACTTCAACAAGAAGAAGGAATACTCGCGAAAAATCTAAATTAAAATCAATAATGAAACCCTCCCACATTGTCCCACAGAATTTGTTGAAAAATTTACACCTGCTATCTGAATACGAACCTGCTATTCCTGGTTGTTCCTCCCACCCCACGGGAAAAAGGTCGAGTCCAGATAAAAAGCCCAGTAAAATACCACCAGTGAACTTTTCTCTTGAAACTAGTGACCCTGTACCCGATCCTCCTCCCATAACGGTTAATAATAACCAAACGTTGTCTCTTCGAGATGCACTGGCTGTCATACCGAATTATGACGGTCATACTTTGTCATTGGGGATGTTTATCCAAGGATGCAAGGAAGCCTTGGCCATGATGGGGCCAGGCGCCGAATCAAATTTAGTGAAAGCAGTCCGCATAAAAATAATTGGCGAACCCCGTCGCACTATACAAGGGCAAACTTTTGAAAAAATAGAAGATTTGGGTAAATTTCTCAAAGATATTTATGCACCCACGCGAAACGTATATTAGTTGCAAGGTGAATTAGGATCAATATACCAAAGAGAAAGTGAGTCTGTTATTGCCTATTCGAATCGTGTACGAGATTTGGGAAATTTGATACTTGAAAATTACGATGCGAGCGAAGGTAATCCCTTGGCTGGCGCTTTTATTGATAATACTAAACAAAGCCTTCCAGCTTGTTTTCTACACGGTTTAAAACCGGAACTCGAACAACGATTAACTCCTAATAATAATCTTGAAGAATTAATAAAGCTAGCAGTGAAGACCGAAAAGAGTTTAGTGTCCCAAGCAGCCTTGCGTAGCGGTGAGCAAGTAACGTCGAGTCCAAGGGTTCCTAAGCCCGAGGCGAAACGAGGAGTACACGTGGTAGCAAGCGAAGAAGTGCATTGCCAGTTGTGCAATAAAAAAGGGCACAATGCTAAAGAATGTTCGACTCAGCAGAGTAGCCAAGCGTTGGCTGTTGGGTTACAAAATACGGGAAATGTCGATAAAGGACCGAACATAGGTCAGATCTGTCAGAAGACTGGGCACTCGGCAGACAAATGTTTTAAAATTTTTCCACCTTCAAATAACAATAAATCTAGCCTCGAAGCTCCTTCATTTATCATATGTCAGATCTGTAAAAGAACAGGACACTCGGCTGACAAATGTCTTAAAATCTTCCCCCCATCAAATAATAATAAACCCGTCTTTGACGGTCCTCCGCTCACTATATGCCAGGTATGTAATAAGCGCGGGCACACTGCCGACCGTTGTTATAAAATTTTTCCTCCTGAAAGGAAGGAGTCGGGAAATACATCGATGTTTTGTCACTTTTGTAAAAATCATGGACACACAGCGAATAGATGTCCTCAATCACCCTCAGTCCCCCCCAAACTAATGTCTTTACCGCAAACACAGGTACCAGTCAATCTCCGATACCAAAATCCTAGCGATATTCGGTGCCAAATATGTAAAAAAGAAGGCCACAGGGCCCATATTTGTCCTTATCGTAACAACCATTGACAGCCTTTAAATAACAATCGATCGGAAAATCGCGGAAATATTAATAATTTCAATAATAATTCCATGAATTCAACAGGAGCATGTTTTTATTGCAAACAACCCGGTCATTTTATCCGTGAGTGTCTCGCTCGAAGGGAGAACGAAGCAACATATGGACGTACGGGAAACCGAAGTGGTCTTCCGAGTACGGGTGCGCCCAGGGAGACTCCGCTAAACATGCATCCGATCCATACTATTTCAATCGCAGCTTCGACCCTCAACCGCGAGTAGTCCGTATCTTTAATATACAATTGCATCGAGAAAGTAGTGTTCCAACGGTTACGATAACGGCATCGGAAATAATATCCCCTATCACTCTTATGGTTGATACGGGAGCCGGGCCGAATATTTTAAAGAAACAATTTGTAAATGAACATATCGCTATAAATCACGGAGAAATTTTACAACTTAATGGAATAACAATAAATTCAATTTTTACTTTGGGTCATATTACAATACAAGCCTTCGGACGTTTCGCTACTTTTCATATTGTAGATAATAACTTCCCCATAAAGGAAGCTGGTATATTGGGTTCGGAATACCTTGACGGCAATCGCGTGAAAATTGACTATGAGAAAAGACAATTGAAAATGCAGAACGTAAGAATACCATTTGCAACTCAGGAAACTATTGTTATCCCTGCAGAGTCCATCAAATTGTGCTTCGTGAGAGTAAAGAATTTGGATTTACGGGAAGGTTATCTGCCTCCCCTGGATGCAGGTGAAGGTATAAACATAGAGAGCGGGTTTGTCATTAATAATAATGGTAAAGCTTACATTTATGTGACAAATAGCAATAGGTATTCGGTTCAAGTCCAGGTACCAGTACTAGAGTTAATGTCATCGGAAGAATTAACTCACAGTACAGGAATAAGAGAATCTACTGACGATTCAAAGACGAAAAAGGAACAACAGGTAACAAGTAAAGTTGAATTAATAAAAGAAAATAAGTCCTCGGACGGACTGAGTCATGAAACTAATAAAGATAAAATCAATTCAAGTGAAAATATTGGAAAAAAATTCATTCCGAAGGGAAAGAATGCGTTCTTGTCAGAGACACTACCCCGCGGAGATTCTATGGTCGATTTTGTGAAAAAAATTATACAGGAAGAAATAAGAAATTGTTCAGAAATTATTGAAGAAGCTTACGAAAATCGTGTGAAAAATCAAGTAAAGAAACTGGTAAAGTAAAAATAGAAGATCGAGTTGAAAATTTGCAGTCTAGTTCGCGAAATCTTACGGAACTTTGTACGTCGGATTCGAGCAAGGAGAGCACTTATATTGAACCTGTAGAGATTATTGTATCTAGAGAAAACGTTGACTATCCGAATTCGATAAAGACGAAAATTTACTGTGTCAATGAGGAGTCTTGCCTTGGCTCCACAGGGGTGTCTGTGCCGTCGAAACGGGCAGCGGTCGTTGGACAATTAAGGGAGCTCAGCTCAAATTTTTCGGGAAAATCTGTGCCTATGGAAAGGACAGAATCTTCTCAAGTATATGAAAATTATGTTCAAGAAGAAAACGTCGTTAATTCAAATCCAATAAAAACTGAAATATCGGCAAGACATAGCGAGTCTAATTGTGTTAATTATGCGGGTTGTTCGAGCTTCACAGACGTAACTGTGCCGACTGAACGGACAGAACTTGTTGGAGATATGCGAAAACTCGATCCATATTTCATAGGGTTATCTGTGCCGATGGAAAGGACAGAACCCTTTGATGATATTAATAATTATAATGAGGATTTTAGAAAGTCAACTAAAGAACAAATAATCCGAGAGAATAGAAACATTGAAACAATTGAATCAGTAAAAGTCAATTATTCAGATTTTACCAAAGCATCAGAGTCAATAAAAGAAGAAATAACGATGGAAAATAAAGAAGTACTTTGCCAGAAACCTGTTGAACCTTTCGTGCCTGTAAACCATTGCGATCAAACTGTCAATTTTGAAAATTATGAAGACCCGAGGAATTTACGAACAATTTGTACACTTGAACCGTCAAAAACGGAAAATATTATAGAAAATATTAAAGATAAAGATACACGTTTGAGAAGCGAGAAATATAGTCCGAAAACGTATAAAATCATGAACGTTGCGTTAACACAAAAACTCAGTATAGCTAATATCACTCGCAAAATTCAACCTTTCATTCGCGAAAATTCATGCTACGTAATATCAGAATCGATAATGATCGACCGCTATAATCAAATTAAGGAATTATTAAGACTTGTCGAATTGAACGAAGAAGAAAAAGCAAGTATCGAGACGCTTTTCCTACTACCGATGATCTTCCTATAAATACTCGAGGATACAGATGGCCAGAATGTACTTAAGACGAAATAGGCAAGCAAATAGAGGATATGCTCGGTAAAGGAGTAATAATACCCTCTACCTCGCCATACAATTGTCCTGTCTGGGTCGTTCCCAAGAAAGCCGACTCTCAGGGTAATAAAAAATGGAGAGTCGTGTTCGATTACCGATCGTTGAACGAAAAAACGATCGCCGACGCGTACCCCATACCCAATATCAACGATATATTAGATCAATTAGGCGGTGCACAATACTTTTCTGTATTCGATTTAGCATCAGGATTCCATCAGATAGAAGTCTCTCCAGAAGATCGTCATAAGACCGCATTTACTACGCCACGTGGCCATTTCGAATTCGTTAGAATGCCGTTCGGCCTTCGGAACGCCCCTCCGACGTTTCAAAGAGCAATGGACCTCACACTAAGTGGGCTCCTCGGGAAAAGACTATTTGTTTAGTTGGACGATATTGTCATTTATGCCTACAATCTCGAAGAACACGAGAATATATATCGCGAATTAATTAAACGATTAGAAGCAGCAAATTAAAAATTACAACCAGATAAATGCGAATTTTTAAAAAGAGAAGTCGCGTATTTAGGACATATAATTGGGAATAACGGAGTTCGGCCCGATCCTAAGAAATTAGAAGCTGTACGTGAATATCCCGTACTTAAAAATGTTAAAAATATTCGACAATTTCTGGGATTAACAGGTTATTATAGGCGGTTCATAGAGGGATACGCCAAGATATCAAAACCTCTCACGACTTTATTACGCAAAGAAAATATATTTGATTGGGGACCCGAACAACAACAGTCATTCGAAATTTTAAAGAATAAACTTTGTACGGCTCCAGTTTTGCGATATCCTGATTTTTCCAAGCCTTTTATTTTAACGACAGATGCATCGGGTTATGCTATCGGTAGTATACTTTCACAAGGAGAAATTAACAACGATCATCCATGCGCTTACGCCTCGCGAGCCTTGAGTCAAGTCGAAGAACGATACGATACCTGCGAAAAGGAAGCATTGGCTATAGTATACTCTATACTTCACTTTCGGCCATATCTGTATGGGCACCACTTCACTGTAGTAACCGACCATAAACCACTGTTGTGGTTCCGACGGGCTACAGATGGAAATCCTAAAATCCTGCGCTGGCGACTGAAACTCGCTGAGTACGAATACGATGTAGTGTAAAAGGCCGGAAAAACTAACGTTAACGCCGACGCGCTCTCAAGAAACCCCACAGAGTCATTGACTACCACAGACGATATTTACATGGTTCGGTCGAATCCTCCAAAAAGTCACAGTAAAAATAATCAACGCATCTTATCAGACACCGATATAGCTCGACTATTAGAAGAAGATTCCGAAGAGGAAGAAAATCTAAGCAACGATGTCCCTGGAAATTTCGGTTATCTTAACGATGTAGAAGAATGTGACTGGGTACGTGAGTCGGTTGATCCTTTCGAACAGCTGGAAGACATAGCCTCTCCATACAAATCAACAACCACTGGTCACGAAAACGAAATTTTTCAGACGCCTGCAGCGAACAAGGCACCACTAAAGAAACCCACCGTAAAAATGAAAGCTAATATGCCTCGGGAGACACGCAAGAATGAAAACATCGAAACTAAGACTAAACAAGTGACCTACAGTGTCGAGAACTTTCCTCTGCCATCCGACACTTCTTCAGATCGACCAAGTAGCCAAACACATGTGCCGTTACCGGTCTTATCCCACAACGATGTGCCTCTTAAGAACAACGAATCTAGCGACGAAAGCGAACTCGAGGACCATAACCCTCGGGAAAATTCAAGCAGAACAGTACAGGGAAAACATACACGTGAACTCTTTCAAGGTAGCGAAACAGAACCCCTAAGCAACAACATGTCTGACGTAGAACCCGAGAATTCACTTATATTGCCCGCCACCATCCTACATAAAACCACGAAGGGTAGGATTATTGCTTCCAACGTCAAACAATCACGAGATTTATTTCACACTCGAAAAGATAATTTAGTTTATTTTGTTTCCACCGACTGTGCACCGATAGACACTGGAGCTATTGCATTACGAGATAACGACAATTTTCCACACTTAAAGAATCTAGAATTAAAGAAAGCTCAATCTATTATGAAACGAGCTCATAGATTCAATATAGCTCTGCCTATCACAGATAATTCTGGAAAAGGTCCCACATTAATTTTGGAACATATAGCGGAAACTTTAAAAAGTGCTCGTTATTTAATTGACAAGTTATCATTGCAAACCGTTAGCATTGCAAAATCAAGTTTTATGTTAAACGTGCCATGGGAAAATATTATGACTCAATTCGATTAATATTCGCGCAAAGCGACGTTAAAATCATTATTTGTCACGGGTTAGTTAGATAATCCCCAGTGGAAAGACAAAATGAGATTATTGAAGAAATGCATTCGTCAACCATAGGCGGACACAGAGGTGTCAGTAAAACATATAATCGAATTCGTCATTTGTATTATTGGAAAAATTTTAAAACCGACGTCCAATTGTATATTTAACGGTGTTTACAATGTCAATTAAAGAAATTGGTCCGCGTAAAAACTAAACAACCTATGATCATAACAGATACTACAGCATTAGCTTTCGATAAAATTGCAATGGACATAGTAGGGCCTCTGCCAAAAACTAAGCAAGAAAATGAATACATACTTACAATTCAAGATCAATTAACAAAATATTCAGTAGCAATCCCTTTACCTAACGCAAAAGCAGTAACGATAGCAGAAGCATTTGTCAAACGATTCATATGTTATTTCGGCTCACCCAAAGCGGTACTCACTGACCAAGGTAGCAATTTTTTGAGTAACTTCTTAAAACAAATTGCGAAATTGTTCAAAATACGTAAAGTTAGAACCACAGCATTTCACCCTCAATCCAATGGATCATTGGAAAGATCGCATCATGCTCTTGGTGAATATCTCAAACAATTCACCACTAAACAAAATAATTGGGATGAATGGGTTGAAATGGCTACTTACAATTACAACACGAATGTACACGAAGGTACTAAGCATACTCCATACGAAATGGTTTTTGGCAAGATAGCTCGTACCCCTTCTAGTATGCCCCCTGCCGAGATGGAAAAACTCGCCACGTACGACGAATATCTAACGCAACTGGTCACGCAAATCCATGAAATACAGGGTTTGGGACGACAAAATTTGATAAAGGCTAAAGAAAATTCTAAAATATATCAAGACAAAGAAAATTGATCCTGTAGCATTTAAAGTCGGTGAACCAGTATTTTTGCTTAAAGGACCAAAACCCGGAAAACTCGGTGACCACTACACCGGTCCGCACGAAATAAAGACTATATTAACGAACGGTAACGTACTCCCAAACAGAGACATTATTGTACATTCAAATCGATTAAAAAAATCGAGAATTGCATACTAACATTTTCGAAATAATTTTTCCAGAAACATTTTTGCGTAAAAATATACGATGTTTAAATGGTACGCATTCATACGGCACTTTCTTTTTGGATATCATGTAATAGTAATCATAGAATTTACATAATAAAATTGATATATACGAATGAAAAATCAGAAAATTAAAATAAAAATAAAAACATATATATATATATCATACGGGAGTATACATAAAACTACAATAAGCTCTAATAACACTCCATATTTATTTTTATCGACGATATTTCAATACGAGGAGACAATTTTGGCATAAACGATGCCAAGTCGTCCACCATTTACCGTGCTATAACGCATTAATCAAACAACCCTCTATCCGATAAATAAACACATTAAATATGAAAGGAAATAATACATACATATAATCATAGTAATAATAATAATAGTAACAATAATAATGGTAATAATAGTAATAGCAATAATAATAATAACGATGATCAATATGTTCAAGTTTAAGTGAATAGGAATTTTTCTTAAAGGTTTCAAAACAAGGCAAACATAATTACCAATACGCCAACGCAAACGAGATACCAGGAAACGCACTCAAAGACAAAGGTATTAAATAGAACCTCTTGAAAAAAAAAATATATATATATATCTTAGTGCACCCCGATCAGTTTTAAATTTCAAAGGAGAGAGAGACCAAATATAAAGAGAATGCTATAATAACCATATTTAAGAACATTAACATATACCAGTAAATATACGCATAAACATTTTTATTAACATAACTAGATAAATACACTACTATTTATACCTGCATCTTGAAAAAATTAATTATAAAAGTGTGCGGATTATCAATAAGTATGTCATCAAAAGACCCACGCGGCATGTACTCATACGAACAAGTGCGTCACGACAGTTACCGTAGTTGGCCAGTAAATTTTCTAGACCCGAGGCAACTTGCCGCTGCAGGATTTTATTACACCGGACAGGACGACGAGGTCAGATGTTTTGATTGCAGAGTTACTATTAAAAAATGGGAAGTTGGTGATATACCAATGCATGGCCACCGAAGGTGGCAAGAACAATGCCGTTTTGTCCGCGGCATACCCTGTGGGAACGTTCCCATCGGGGCCGATCCACTAGATGTACCCCTTTCTCGCGAAAAAGAACGCCACGATTGCAGAGTAGAAGTAAGAGTAAACGCGACCCCTGATTGCCACGAGGATGCCTCCAAAAAAAAGAGCGATTTGACTCCCATGTATCCCGCATTCGAAGATTATGTTAAACGGGTAGACAGCTTCACTTACTGGCCTGGAAATTGTGAAATTAATATTGCACAAGAAGGCGTTTACTTATTTTAAAATTCGTTGCGTGAAAGTTCGACGACCGTGTGACTCGCTGTCACATAGCATGGCGGTTAAAAATATGGCCACGGGACGATGCTCCGCATGCCATGAACGGCGCTTGTGCCGTATACGTGGATCGGACAGATCCTGCTGAGCCTGAATTTCTTTGCTTGGACTGGTTTATTTTTCCAAGATACCCTTTTTACACAACGTTGTTCCTCCAAAATATATATCTCATCGGGGTTTAAGTACGATGTGTGGAAGCATTCAACATTGCCCACTCAATTGTGCCCAACCGTCCTGTGTACATGATTTACAGGGTTGTATTCGTTGTCAAATTTGGTTGGCCAAGATTCCCTTGTTACTAATATAAATTTAATATCCTTTTCTTTTCCTTTTACGCTTTGGGATTAAGGGATTTTTGTTCGAAGTTATAACGCCAAACGCGTACGTCAATATTTTTGTTTGATTTATTTAGGAAAGAATATATTTATAGTTTTCTTTTATTCTCTCTCTCGGTCTCGAAACAATATATATGTATATAGATATATATATCAAAAAGAATAATATAAATTTCGAAAAAAAAAAGGAATATATATACATAATCTAATATCATAAAAATACGTAATATAAAGTTCATAAAAATACATAACATAAATTGCATAGAACTACGTAGTATAAAAATACATAATGTAAATTTCATAAAAAGACATAAAAAGATAAATTAAAAAAAAAAATCACCGAAATAAGGGAGCAGTTATTCTCCGTCGTGCGCAAACAAGCGACACAAACCCCACGAGTCATCTCCATAGAGAAACCTATCAGGAGGAGAAAGAAAAGAAAGTTAAAAATCAATGCACTCGTCAAGGGAAAGTGGACAAAATAAACGGGTAACAGGTTCATAGTTACTCACTTGTGATTGGCATTGCGCCTCGCTTGACGCCCCCGCGCATTGGCCCGTTCCACGCTTTCCTCCTCCGAGAGGCCCTTCTCTATCTCCCTCAACAGGAAGGACAGCATCTCTTCCGTCCAAGTCACGGAGGAAGCTTTTTCTAACTGCAGACCATCCAAGTCATAGAAGGCCGGTATCCATTTCACTAGGGTACCAACCCGCAACTCTCGAGTAAAGGGACCCATCCCAAAAAGGGCCCTTAAATTGAACACCTCCTCTCCCTCCGTGCATTGGTCCTCAAATCTAGCAGAAAAAAAAATATATATAAATAACTAAATAAAAATAAAATAGAATTCAAGTATATACTTATATAAATATATCTGATAATAATAAAAATAATAATAATAACAATAATAATAATAAGTAAATAATTAAAATTAAAATTAAATAAAACAAAATAGCTTATTTTTGGTTGTCTAATATATAAAAGGTACTAACCCCAAGCTGATCAGGTGCAGCAACATCGCCGGAGAACACAGGTATATTCTTTCTCCGACAGCGAGTACGATTCGTCCATTTCCAAACTAAGACGCCGGTCTCGCATTAAATAGGAAATATTTTCCCCCAACGCAAACCGCATCTCTTCTACCACCAGGAACACCATTATAAAATAAGGAGCACGTAAACAGAAGAAAATTTTCCAAAAATTACGACACTTGAAAGTGATCCCGAAAAATGCGAAAGCGAGGGTATATAAAGGAACCACCCCACCCCTTTTTCTCAAACTATGAACCCCGAGTGACCGCCTTTCTCCCTCTCCCCCACCCCTTCTTACACATATCCCGGGAAACAAGGAGTATCCGTAATACCCTGTTAAGATACTGCCCACGTCACTAAGGCCCAATTTCCACGCGTAGGAAACTAAGGGGAGTATACGCTAATAGAGGGCGGGAACGCAAACTCGCATGCGAATATTAGTATAAAAAAAATAAATAAAATAAGCAAGAAAAATAGGATACAACAACGGTATTTATTTCACCTTCCATAAATAACAGGATTAGGTAACAGGTCTATACCCGCATGCCCATCTTGTAATAGAAATGAACGACACCTCTAGCAAACAATTGAACATTTATGATTCAAGGAGCCACAGGGCTGTACTATGCATCGAATTCTCATCCTTTTCTCACTCGGAGGAATCCTCGGGTTCCCATCCAGCGACATTCTGCAAATAAAAAACGAAGCTGGACTGAACTATGAACCCATGCAAGGGATTCACCTCGCGCAAGCGGAATGGCGACTAGTTACGTTCATCGAATTACAACCGTTCGGAGACAGACAACCAAGCTTCGCCCAAGTGCCCTTGGACGCTATCATGGACGAATGTTCTCAAATCCTACAAGATCGTTGCGCCACATTAATCAATAAAAAGGATATTTTGTTCAGAATAACACAGATTAATGCACGGCTAGACATAATCCGCGAATTAAAGAACGAAACTTTCTTTTCTTCCAAAAGAAAGGCTATAAATCCCCCACACACCGCCAGCAAAATGTTACATGGCGCAATAAACGAGGAAGACGTAACATATTATGATAAACCAGTTGCATATTATAATAAGCCAGTTGCATCACGGGAAAAAGAACTCTATTACAAAAAAGGAAAACGAAAACGCAGGTAGTAACTCCCGAACTCTATTCTTTAGAATTGCGACTTGACGAAGTAGACTTCATGCACAATTTAACTTGGGAAACAGGAATAGAAGTTTTTCGGAAGCACGACTCCGAATTTGAAAATACTTATGCGACTCGTCTCCTCGAATGGAGATATAACGTAGAACGCGTTGCCGATATCTACTTGAGTAATCTAAAAACAATAGAAGACACCATCATATTCACTAAGTTGGGATTACTCCATCCCGATTTATTAAACCAAAATATATTAGAAGAAGCTGCCGAAGGATTCGCAAAATTTTATCACGAACTACGTTTTTCACTGCCCGCGGGAGAAGTGTATCCAGAAATATTATCGAAAATATCCCGATTCTCGGCAGTTTATCACGACGGAAAAATCATCATTGTTTTACACATCCCACTGCTCGAGCCTATCGGATATACATTGTATGAACTTCATCCCTGTCCTACTTCTCAAATTATTGGAATCAATGCAAATGCTGCCATGTATATACATCCTAAGACTCCATACTTAGCGATATCATGGACTTAAGACAAGTACGCACTAATGACAAGGGACGATTTGACCCAATGCCAAGAGCTTGGCTACGACAGAATTTGTATACCCTCATATCCCATTCATAGCATATCCGTAAGGCCCACCTGTAAGATGTTATTACTGATGGAAGATAATATTCCAGACTATAAGGATTGCGACATTAGAATTACAAAAAAAACAAGAATCATATTGGAAGCAACTCGAGTACACTAAAGGATGGTTATTCTCCGTCCCAGGAGCCGAAAAGGTTAACCTCACCTGCGCCAACGAAACTCGAGTCATAGAACTATCAGGAAAAGGAATTTAAAAATTAAAATCAGGATGCATAGCACGCACTGATTACGTAACAATTATTGGATTTCGGAACCCAAAAATAGATATCGATCGCGAGTATTTGCCATTAACCTCATTAAATATCACGGAGTTAATGCCCACTATAATTAATTACCAGCCCCTGCAAGTTATTGATATAACAGGAACACCCACTCCAAGTATAATCACCAGAGGAACCACAGGAAAAGAGCCCTACGACATCAGTTTAAAAGAAGTGGAACGCCTACTGAGCGAACGCACCAACCAGACCAATGACGAAGCAAGGTATGGTCCTGCCATCGCCACCCTCTTCATC